>CM072815.1:15910112-16231796 GCA_036937905.1 Salvia rosmarinus
TGTAAGATGGAAGAAGGAAGTTCGGTCCATGAACATGTCTCCCACATGACTCATCTCATGGATAGTCTTGATCAATTGGGAGGAGGTATTGACGGCGGCCAAGGTCGATATCATCCTCAATACACCGCCCAAGTCTTTTGAGAACTTTGGCGTGAATGCTATCATGAGCAAGACCGAGTTTACACTTAGTCGGTTGCTTAATGATCTCGTTCTGTGTGGAAGGAGTTATGGAAAAGGAGCACATGCTCTTGCTAGCACATCTAAGGGCCCAAAATTTTCGTTGCAAAATGGAAAAGAAAAAGGGTACCAAATGTGGAAGAGACAAGGCAAACAATGGGAGTAATGGGAACAAGAACGTGGTTGCCGGAGGCTGAAGAAGCCAAAGGAGAAAGGCAAGTGCTTCAAGTGCGGTAAGACGGGCATTGGAAGGCCAAGTGCCCTATGCTCAAGGCCAAAGGTACGCCGCTTGCTTTAGTAATGTAAACATGTTTAGAGACTTGTTCTACCCATTCTTGGGTAGTAGATACGGGCGAATCGATCATGTTTGTTACACCTGCGAGGGTTCCCGGACAAGGAGTGTTTGATGGCGAGATAATGATCTCCATGGGCAACGCGGCGAAAGTCGAGGCCGTTGCGGTTGGAGATGTTACTTTATGTTTTGAGAAAGCAGTTTTAGTCTTGAAAGACGCGTTTTATATGTGCGGATTTTCGGCGGAACCTTGTTTGTTTCAAATTATTTACTCATGGATATTCTCGTTATTTTGATAGTGGTGTTTCTATCATAAGAAATAACGAAGTTATCTCGTGTTGGCACGTTATATAATTCGCTTTATACTATTTACGCAAAACATAATACATATAACTATGTTGCATCTTCATCAAACCCTAAAAAGAGAAAGTTTTCTTAGAAGATGACACTACTTTCTCTCGGCATCTTAGATTAGGTCACATCAATCTAAATAGGATCCAAAGACGGCTAAGAATGGGCGTTGGGTAATCTCACGGTTACTTCGCTCCCGCCTACTTAATCCGTGATAGAAGGTAAGATGTCGACCGGACCCTTCAAAGCGAAGGTTATAGAGCCAAAGAAATGTTAGAGCTAGTCCTTTCGACTGTGTGGATCAATGTCCACAAGCTCGTGGAGGTACAGTATTTTGTCACTTTCATTGTGATTACTCTAAGGTATGGATACATACCGCTTCACCGCAAGTCCGAATGTTTTGAGAAATTCAAAGAGTTCAAGGCGGAAGTGGAGACGAAGCTTGGTAAGAGTATCAAGTCATCTGCGTTCGATCGCGGTGGCGAATACCTCGAGAACGAGTTTATGGACTATCTAGTGAAGTGTGGGATTACATCCCAACAAGACTTCAACGGGCACACCACAAACAAAATGGTGTGTCGAGCGAAGAAATAGGACTCTTTTGGAAATGGTTAGATCAATGATGAGTTATGCAACATTGCCTATTTCGTTACGGGGTATGCCTTAGAAACAATGTATACTTGCTAAATCTAGTACCATCCAAGTCGGTCGAAAAGACCCCTTTCGAGTTGTGGTTTGGTAAGCCCGGTTTAAGCCACATAAGGATAAGGCGATCAAAGACACGTGTTGAACAAGTAGGTTGACAAGTTGGAGGCTAGATCCGACGCAAGGCTGTTTATTGGCTATCCTAGAGGAATGAAAGGTGGTTTATTCTATAGTCCCAAGGATCGAAGGTCATTATTAGCACTAATGCTCGATTCTTAGAAGAGGACTACATGAAAATCATAAATCCAAAGTTGAAATCATTCTTCAAGAATTAGAAGATGATCGATTCCACAACCGATTAGGGCAAAGGTGCGAGATGTCGAGTCTAGTGGGAGAGATCGACACCGATACTTCAAGAATTGAAGTGGGTCGAGTTCCACCGAGATACCGACCGTATGTGGTTCCTACCAAACAAGTTGTGCAAGATAGAGAACCACAAGTTAATGCACCCACCGTTGTCATTGTGTCTATAGCACTCGTCGTAGTGGGAGGTTGTTCGTCAACCCGAGCGATTTATGTTCGTGGGAGAATCTTGGATTTAGTCCCGAAAACGAGCAGCGATAATCGACCCATGGACGCACGAGAGGCGTTATAAGATAATGATGCAAGATCATGGAACTTACGTTTGACGAGGTGGTAAAGTCCTATGGATTTACCAGTTGCTCAGCGAAAGTTGTGTATATCATTTAGATGTCAACGGTGATGTGGTATTTCTTGACTTTATGTAGATGACATTCTTCTATTTAGCAACAATGTGAAGTTGTTATCGACGTAAAGAGTTGGTTATCCGATCAGTTTCAAATGAAAGACTAAGGAGATACAACGTACATTCTTGGGATCAAGGTTTACCGAGATCGTAAGAGGAAAATGTTGAGCTTATCTCGCATCTTGCATTGACATTGTGACTACTGCTTTAGTATGCGAGACGCCTAGAAAGGATTGCTACCTTTCGGATATGGCGTTCCTTTATCTAAGGAGCGATCACTTTTGACTGCAAAGGAGATAGAGGAAATGAGACAATTTCCCTAAGTTTCGCCTTAGGAAGTCTCATGTATGCAATGTTATGCACAAGGCTCGATATCTGGCATGTAGTAGGCATAGTAGCGGACATCGCCTAACCACGACAAGAACATTGGACTGCGAGAAAGCATATACTCAAGCACCGAAAAGACTCGAGATTATAGGCTAGTTTACCATGCGAGATAGTCTAATGCCTTTGGTTTATCTGCACTCGATTTCCAAGTCGACCGTGATGAGAAAAAGTCTACCTCAGACTATGTGTTTACCTTGGAAGGTGGAGCCGTATCCTGGCGGAGTGCAAAGCAGCGATGCATTACGGACTCTACCATGGAAGCCGAACATGTAGCCACTTCGGAGGCTGCTAAAGAGGTTGTATGGTTCAAGAACTACCTCATGGATCTAGATGTGGTACCGGTTTGCCCAAGAGTATCATGGTTTCTCGTGATAACTCGTGTGCAATGGCAAACTCGAAGGAACCACGGATCCACAAGAAAATTAAACACATAGAGAGAAAGTACCATGTCATACGAGAAATCGTTAGACGAGGGGACGTGCTGATTGCAAAGATTGATACGACGGATAACCTAGCGGATCCATTCACGAAATCTATGCCGCAAAAAGTCTACGTCGGGTACGTTAGAGGACTTGGATTGCGCTAGATGGCACCCACTTAGAAATGAAACTTTTGTATAAGTGGGAGAAGCAAAGTGATGGTTTTGTTTGTAATAGCTAGTAGAGAGACACATTGTATACTAAAAGTTTGCTTTAGTATAAGTGGGAGATTGTTGGATTTGTATACTGAAAGCAGTTTGGTTGAGCTTGTATACAATGTTTCCTGTTACCACTATTACAATCTCCTATCTGAATTGAATACTTGATTGCGTATATCTGTGTCCCCTTATCTCATATATAAGTTAGATCATACAGTGTGTAGAAGATCACAGAAGTCTGTATGATTGGTCAAGCTTAATGAGATATAAAAAGTTTCACAGCTGAGACAACTTGAGGACGAGTTGTCGGTATAGGTGAGGTATAGATAAGAAGTAACTTGACTTGGTTGCTTGTCTATGCCGGCACGCCTCGACGTATGAAGGATCACAGATGAGATGAGTTCTTCTATCGACCATAGTGAAGAACCCAGATCTCGGTGACTTACGATGATCTAAATCTCGATAAGGTATTAGGTGAGTATGAGTTGCTGACCATCACTTTGACTTGTTATGGGTGAGGGTTATATGTTCTAACCCAATATTCTCCGCATCTTGGGTGGTGGCAGTGCTTGTATGTCACGCTAGTTATCTGTATCGAGTCACCGTATCCGTTAAGGATGATGACGTCCCCTTAAGGAGCTCAAAAGGTTTATTGTACTAAACCCTGCAGGTTGAGTTAGCTCAAGTACAATAATAAGGTTGAGTGGTACTACTTAAGGAATTAAAGCTATTAATTATTTTAAGCAGTCAGAATGCTATAAATAATTAATGGACGTTCGATATCTTAAATACGGGGATTCGTAATATCTAAGTGCAAGCCCGACTCAACTTCGGTAATAAAGGGGTAAGTCAGCATTCTTTCTCTAGTGGCATGATCGAATGTTTATAAATTAATTTATGTTATGGGCTGAACATAAGATAATTAATTTATTTGAGGCCCATCTTTATTCCTTGCATTTGATCCCTGGGCTAGCCCATCCAGGCCCGTAGCACTAAGGAAATCGGCGCCCCATAGCTCTCAAAGGAAAGATTTTATTCTCTTTATTCTATAAGGATATTATTATATTTATGGGATATGCATAAATCCTTTCCTTGTGGGATTATGGTAATGCATTATAAATATAAGGTAAGAGATAAAGTCTAGGTTAATGCTTAAGAATAGAGAGCATAATTTTCGTCCATCATCATTGTGATATTCTCGAAAATTGTGAGAGCTTGGGTGATTTTCCGGTGCATTCTCCATAGATCGTCCTCACTCGACGTTGGAGATTGGGTATCCGGGATACAGTCCAGAAGGTCAAAGCACGAGTCTCGATCCATTCATCCCGATCCACCTCGACAGATTCAAAGGTAAACACGAGAAAACCCCTACGTGTTGCAATTAATTATATAGACTCATGCTAGGTATATAATCAATGTATGGTGAATTAAATATCCAAGATAGATCCTCGGGGCGAGGGCTAAACCTAGTTTTCCCTTCATGAACATATTTTGATCTATGCATGAACGTGCTAAGTTAAATGCAAGTTTCTCTTTCGTGGGAACATGCATTTTTATGCTTTGTTCAATGCAGTTTCATATTTTGTTCAATGGATTTTTATGGTTTTCGACATCAAATCTCGCATCCATCATTCTCTAACAATTATGTCGTCTCTTTTACTAATTATCAGCGAATTCGCCGTGAACCACCGTCATAACCACCATCTTTCTCGATTCCTCAATCATCTATCAAATTCATCTTCTATTTTTTCTCAAAATCCATCAATTTTGTTCCTCAAATTTTTTTCTTCTTTTTCTTTCTTTCAAAATCTGTTGTTTGTAGTTTTTTGTGTATCTTATTGCTGATGTTCGTCGGTGTTGCCGCCGTCACCGTCGGCGCCGTCCGTCTCCGACGCCGCCGTCGTCATCTCGGCGTCGTCATTGCCGTCAAGGAGGAGAAGAAGGCTGATTTGTTTCTTCCCATTATGCCCCTTACGAAAATTAAAAAGAAAAAGAAAAGAAAAGGAGTTGCCACGTGTCAGCTTGTGGTGTGGCCACGTGTTCAAAATGTGTGGTCTAGATTGAGTACTACATACTATTTGGGGACCGGGTACTACGGGAACCCAACCATATATATATATATATATATATATATATATATATATATATATATGTGTGTGTGTGTGTGTGTGTGTGTGTGTGTGTGTGTGTGATTACTCATTTGGGGTGTCATCGTTGGAGCTACAGTGTGTGTGTGATTACTCATTTGGGGTGTCATCGTTGGAGCCTGGAGGTAGCTTGAGTGATTTCAGTTTAGAAAGTTCAATTGACAGCTGAAATGTAAAGAATTCAGATATTTCATGCATGTTAGCATAATGATGTCGTTTTCTTTTGATACATAATAATTATTATTTTTAAATAGCAATGTTGTTTAAATGATATGGAATATTTTAATTTTCAACATGCCTAAATTTATGTTGGTAAAAATGTGACATACAAACTCCAATTATCAATTGAATTTTCAAACATTAGGAATCACTAACGAGCAAAAATAATTTAGGAGACTTGAGTCATGTGTTTTTTGAAATCGATGCTAAAAATGTATCTAATCTAATTTATGAAGCTAAATAAATGTATGTATCCTTCTAAATACTATAAATACTGCTGTAAACATAATTATATTTAAAAATATCATATATTCAACATTAATACGGCACTAAGAGAATAGCAAACTCATAGGAGTTGGGACCATTCTTTTACCTTTAAAAATTGTTATTCCATAGAGAAGAATGATTGTTGATTTAAAAACATATCAGTTACAAGAATAATAATGGACATAAGATATTTCACTCATATTTCAATGTAACAGCCCACTATCTACAAGGATGGATTAGTATGGACTGTTACTTGGGATGGAAATTAAGAAGCGGGAAAAGAAAAGGGGATATCGAATTGTGAGATATATATCAAGAAAACTTCTAAAACTTCAAAGTATTGGAGATTCAAACAAACATAATTTACATACGAGAGACTAGGCCATCAGATCCTTAACAAAAGGGTTCAACTGATCTGAAGGAATCTGGTTCTCTAATTGAAATATAACGTAGTGTTCTTGCAGCGGAAAACATGTGAAGTACACATATGAAGATGTGCACTCAAGGCTCTACTATCAGCAACAAAAGATTCATATACTGCTCAACACTGCTACATCTCATCACCAGCTCAACCTGTACCTTTAAAAACCAACATGCATGACTGAGTATAAAGATTCAGTGGACTTATGCCAAAAATATACATCATAACATTGAATTACACTATCCCATCAGTAACACACGGAGTTTTATTTAAAAGTTCCGTGCTTACTAAATATTTTCTGTAATTTTCCATAAACTTGTCTGGCCAGACATATTTTTTTTATATGATCCATACCTAACTCATCTTGCGCCGTAGAAGGAGGCCTCTTCCACGGAAGCCGTGACCGCCAGGAAAACCTTTCAACACACAGTCACATGTAACTGGCTGAGAAAACCTTTCAACACACAGTTACCTAATGTACACGTTAACCCTTGCTAGGAATTCTCCATCTAGCATAGGATCCAAATTTGATTAAACTTACGTTGGCGAACCAACACTGATAGGATCCATACATAAAACATAAACACTTTGGGCATGTAATTAAATAATAGCATTTCATCATTATTTTATCAAAAGAATGCATCATAAATAAAATATTTGTCATTTCATTTTATCCTTGAGGAGAAAAGCCCACCTGGTATGTTCTCTTTCTCAAAACGAGTTTTTCTTTCACTTTCGTTGCTCACCTTTATGCTCCACCTTTACATAAGAAACTAATTTATTACGTCGGTCGTATCTTTGAAAATCGTCAAAAATTAATGGAACTATATAGCTTTTTAAATCTTATAAGATCGATTAACTGGATATAGTCCTTGTAAGACTTTTGTATCTTTAACCAGTTTGCATCGTATTTTCATTGAAAATTCTAACTTACAAAGACAAAACATTGCTTCAGACCTCATAATAAGAAATTAGGTCAATCCTTTGAATTCGTAGTAGTCGTTTTCGTTAAAATAATTTCAATTATGAAATCAATTCTTATAAAAGAGATATTGCTATATCTCTAATTCGTCTCACACATCCTAGTTTATCTATTTAAATAAACCCATAATTATTCTAGGCGTAAAATACAACTATGTGCATTAAACATAACTCTACTAACATGCTTCATACATTCATACTTTAATCAAGTCATTTCAACTTCAAACTAATGCATTTTTCAAAATTCACCTTTATTACAATTAACATAATATGTTATACTTCTAATTTATTACTTATCATACTTCAATAAATCTCATAATTTCACTTTAACATTCAATCATTCCCAAATATATATATATATATATATATAACTAATTTATGCATAGCACTATATATATCAAATTTCTACGTCAATTAGCAAAATGTCTCAACGTAAAAATATTACATCTCATTTTAAAAATCACATAAATTCATAGGATATCTTAAACATATATTTGGGCCTAAATATGTGATCACATTTCATAAAATAAATTTGAAACTCTAAAACTTCTAATCTTTAATCTTTTTGAAATTTTTGAAAAAATTAGCAAAACCTTTCCAGAAATTCCTATAAATTCACATAATAAATTATATTAACATATGATCAATAATATCTAATAACATTAGTCATAGAAAAATTTGACATCAAAACCCTTCATTCCATGGTTTTCAAAAATTTTGAAAATTACCTAAACAATTTTTCAAAATTCTAATTAATTCACATTATACATTATTCTCATCATACATCAACAATATACACTAATATCCATTATACACAAAGCATACCTCAATAAATCATGCCCTAAAGTTTTTGAAATT
Organism: Salvia rosmarinus; assembly: GCA_036937905.1. Lineage (NCBI taxonomy): Eukaryota > Viridiplantae > Streptophyta > Magnoliopsida > Lamiales > Lamiaceae > Salvia > Salvia rosmarinus. The sequence continues at coordinate 15,918,261 of CM072815.1, forward strand.
TCTTTAAAATAATTTTCAATATTTTTCAAAAATTATGAATTAATTCATACATGCTTAAACAATACTCACTATTATTAATTCATGCTCGAAACAACGATAAAAAATCATGATCACCTACATATAAATCTCATATATCTCAACTATAATAAGAAAAATTTTAACATGCTCAACTTTGTACTAAATTCATAATACATGCTTACAACCATCATATAAACATATTTAATTAACAACCTAAATATTTAACAAAAATTTCTCAAATTTCTCATTAAATAACCAAAGCATATAACTCTATTTTTCATGGATGGATTTCTCATATTTTTGTATATCTAAGAAGCTTAGACAATTTCTAACATTTTAATCGGGGTCGATCGACGAAGAAATCGATTTTTCTAACTTGAAATATAAGAGAAAATGGAAGAACGCTCTCTTTTTTTTCTTAAGTTTTCGGTGGTTTGGAGAAGTAAGGAAGAAAATTTCATTCATTTGATGATATATTCTTTTTAATCATGTTTTTTTAAGAAAAAACCACTTTAGTCAACAAGAGATAATTATCTTATTTGATAAAAATACACACCTTCACTATCAAACAAAAATAATATCTTATCTTATCATCAAATAATTATCTTATCCTAAAATTAAATACCTTTCATTATCAAATTAAATACCTATCACCATCAACCAAGATAAAAATACTTCTTTCTTTTCCTTTTTGAAGTTTTCGACCAACACTTATAAATAGTACATGTCCCTATTTTTTTCTATTTAATAATAATATGATATAATATAGACCTTAGGTGATGATATGGATCATGAAAAAAAAAGAATAAGAACAATTCTATGTCTTAAAATAATAATTTTGACCTATCATTAGAAAAATAGAAATTAATTATCCAATCCCCCTTTTTTTATATATATAAAAATATTATAGAGAATGAATATAAAAAAAAAATTCTCTTGATTCTTACAACATTCATAGAACTTTCAATACTAAAATTCTTTAAACTTTATACTAAAAATTTCGAATAATGCAAAAACGTTAATAAGAAAGGCATACTTACTTTATTTGTTCTTCGTCAATATGGAATTAAATTCTAAACTTCGTCGCTTAGAAAATAACTTAAGACTAATTATCGAAAATTAATCGTCGTTGAAAACCGATCTCGAAAGGAATAACATATATATTCATTGTTTAACTAATTGCTTAAAGATATAATGTAAAACTTCTCGTGTAACGCCCCCATTCTTGTAACAGAGACATTACTAAAACCTTTATGTCTTTAACAATTATAGAATAAAAATGATATTAATAATTATATTTAAGCAACGGAGATTATAAAAAATTCAACGAACGGACGACATATACCCTGTAAATACATATATGTCATCCTAAAACAACACAACATAGCAACAGCAACTAGGGACGCAGCCCTCATCAAATATATACATATTCATTAAACATCATTTCGATTCAAACGTAGTTTTTAACCAAAAACCAGTTAAGTTTGTTCTTAAACACACTTCAGTACTAGCATAGTTTGTACATATTTACACAAAACGTGATCCTGAGAGAATGTATATGTGGGGCTCATTCCGTCAGCATCAACCGTCAACTCCCTCAGCCTGCAAAACATATATCGAAATAGGGGATGTGAGTATGCGAACATACTCAGTGGGGAATACACTGCAAGTAGTTATAACCAATTGTGTAATGCACACAACATAATGAACTACTTCATTAGTAGTTACCCTTGCGGGTACTCATTATTTAACTCATTGGGTAGCCCCTTGTGGGCCTCATTGAGGGTTCTTCTTTAACATTGAGTCCCGTGTGGGTCTCCTCGAGTGTACGTCTTTAACATTAAGCCCCTTGTGGGCCTCTTCGAGAGTAATTCTTTACGGCACACAGCCTCGACCCCTTGTGGGTCACATAGTCAGTTCACATGCATGCACAAAACACAACAATGATTATAATCATACAACGTACTTACAGATAGTGTAAACCCCATCCGTGTAGACGTTTCAAAATAAAGCTCTTGCTTGGTTGTTCGTCCTTGAGCTTCGGATGTCACGCCACCTAGCACTTTAAAATTATTTTTTAACTAATTTTCATATGGCCAAACAAGTATATTAGACACATCAACGCGTATACACCGTCTAATCTTAACCAAAAACCGATAATACCCTTCAAACATAACATATGTCCAACGTGAAAAATCGGGTAAGACGTCATCTATCTTAGACGAACCTCTATATATGCTTAACTATCATCAAATATCATTAATCAACCATCAAAACTTAAATATCAAAGCTTTAGCATTGAAAACCCAAACTTGACTTCAAACTAAAAAATTTCAATTTTTGAATACGTCAGCCGAAAAATTTGAATAAATTATTTTAAGCTTTATTCATCTTATAGAATCCAAATATAAAGTCAAAATGATCAAATAAAATCAAAAATCCAACATTACAAAAGCTAAGGTTTTCGGCCAAAAAGGGGTTTCAACACAAGTTCGATTTCAAACGTTTTTCCTGCTCAAAACATATTTATATCAACCCAACAACACATATATGAAGGAATATCAAGTATATATATATCATAAATTAAAGATCAAGGCCTCTAAAATTTCAAAATTCACCCAAAATTCAACGTTAAACAACTCGTCGGCGATTAACCTAACATAATATCAAGAAATAATCAAACAACAATATATCCTCTTCATAAATCTCAAAATGACCGAAAATTCAATATGCTCGTAAGTTCATTTTTTTCATTTTTTCAAACCATAGATATGTTCTAGAGATGGAATTATACCTGAATACGAAGACGAATCGAAAATTTAACGGTTAGATCTTGAAAATTTGGAGCTTGAAATTTTTGCAATTTTAGTGTGTGTAGTGTGTGAAATTTTCAAAAATGTGGGAGAAAAATAATGAAGAAGATGAATAGTAGCATATTTATAAACATCCACAAATTTTTCTTTTATTTTGTAATTTCTTTAATATGGTGATTATTCACAATTCTAGAGAATTCCACAATTCTCTACACAATTAAGCATATATATATATATATATATATATATATATATATATATATATATATATATATATATATATATATATATATATTCTTCTATTAAATTTGTTCTTTCATAATTTTTATTTTTATTAGGACATTTATTAGCTAAATGTTTATCTGAATCACATATAAAACATCTACACTTTCTTTTGTAATGTTTCTTAACATATCTATTTCTATCTTTATTTTTATTATGTTTATAAGTAGTATTTTTTCTAATACCTTTTTGAAATGGTTTTTTGTAATATCCATAAGCTTGAGGTGTATAAATAGCAGTTTTACAAAATGCCCATGCTTGTCTTTTTATTTGTTCTTTTATTACTGTATCTTTACATCTATCTTCTAAATATTTAAATGTAAAAGTTATTCTTGGTCCTATTCCTAAATTCGGAGTAGTCACTTCCCAGGCTTCATGTATTTGTTTTCCTAAATCTCCTCAAGTTTTATAAAATATTTATTATATAATTCATCTTCCAACTTAGTTCAATATTTTCAAATTTTTTATAATCATTTAATGTATATTCTATAACTTCTATTCTTTTTTGGAGTTCATTGTATTTATTTTCTAATTTTAAATATTTATGATTATATAGTTGTAACATTACTTCATGTTTTTCCAATTTTTCTTCATAAATATCAATATTTTTATTTTCTTCAATTTTAGCCTTTCCTTTTAATTCAGTTTTTATTCCAAATAATCTTTCTAAACATAAGAAGCATATTTCTTCAAAACATTTATTACATTGATATCTTCTTGTAATTTCAAGATATAATTTGCAATTAATACATGGAATATGGTTATTTCCTTTTTCTTTAATCCAATAATGTAAGCAATTATTTAATGTATTCATATATGTATATATTACTACTGCAGGATCTATTTCTTTTTTATTTTCATATTCTGTATAAATACTATAGATTGATTCGTTATCAGAGTCTTCTGAGTTCATAACTTCTATATTATATTCTCTTATTTCTTCTATTAAATTTGTTCTTTCATAATTTTTATTTTTATTAGGACATTTATTAGCTAAATGTTTATCTGAATCACATATAAAACATCTACACTTTCTTTTGTAAGGTTTCTTAACATATCTATTTCTATCTTTATTTTTATTATGTTTATAAGTAGTACTTTTTCTAATACCTTTTTTATATGGTTTTTTGTAATATCCATAAGCTTGAGGTGTATAAATAGCAGTTTTACAAAATGTCCATGCTTGTCTTTTTATTTGTTCTTTTATTACTGCATCTTTACATCTATCTTCTAAATAATTAAATGTAAAAGTTATTCTTGGTCCTATTCCTAAATTCGGAGTAGTCACTTCCCAAGCTTCATGTATTTGTTTTCCTAAATCTCCTGGAAGTTTTATAAAATATTTATTACATAATTCATCTTCCATTGCTCTACCAGTTTGTGATAATAATCTAACAAAGTCATTTGTAAATTCTCTTATATATTCAAAATCTGAAATACTTAATTGTTCTAAATTTCTTATTGCTGTATCTTGCAAAAATGTATTATCTTTTGTTGGATCAACACATATTATTAATAGTCTTATTGCACTTGTAAAATTATAAGGATTATCTCCTAATGTTTTTAATTGATTTATTTCATCAGGAGCTTGAGATTTTTTACTTTGTCATAATCCTAAAGTTGTTGGACCTAAGGTTGTTTCTAAATAAGAGAACATATCCATATCTCCTCTTTTTTCTTTTTCCCAATTTCTTACTACCGTTTGTTCCCAAACTAAAACTTCATCTCCCCATAATTGAGGACTTTGTTCTTCTATATATAACATATCTCCACTAAATAATTTTTCTATTAGAGCTCTTTTTCCTTTTCCAGTTATTCGAGATTCTCATTCATATTGGGCTTGGGCTGGTATCCAATTTTGTCTACCTTGTCCTGTTGTACTACCCTCTCCTTGTTGTATAAATTCTGGTTTAGGTCTTTTATTACTAGGAGTCATAGAAACATCCATAAAATTAGTTTCTCTATTATTATTTTTATAGAAATCGCTAATCATGATTTTTCCTTGTTCAATTTCTGAAACTAATGGTAGGTTAAAATATTTTTCTAATTCTTTATAAGCTTGATTAGAATCCATTCCTAATTCTGTAATACATTATATTAACATATCATCAACTTGATCTTGCAAATTTATTTCAGTAAATTTTTTATTAATTATTTCATCTATAGTTGTTTTTGTTTCTTCAAACTTGAACCCTGTTTCAAATTCTATATTACCTTCTAAATTATTTTCATAATCTTCGTTCTTAAATTGACAATATCCTATCATTTCTGTTTCAGTTAATTCTAATGTGTCTATTTCTTCAGAATCTGTATCATAAATTAGTTATGTATCATAATATTCATTCATTAAGCTATAGTTTACTTCCATATCATCATCATCATCTTCACTTTCCTCATTTTTATTATTTCTTTTTATAAAATTTATAAATCTTAAATTGGCTTGTCCGTTATTATCATAAATAATATTTTTTTGTGGAAATAATACTTCATTAGATTTCTTTTTTAAATCTTCTAAATTTCATTCTAATCCTACTAATTCAGTAGGATCAATTTTTTGTGGTTCTATCATTTTAATTCCTTTTTGAAGCAATAACTTTTATCAATTTTTCAATATTAACTTTATATTTCATACTTGAAGATGTACTCATTTTTCCTAATACTCCAATACTTATTACTAAATTATTTCCTTCATAATTTTTATATCCTTTAGTTTGTATTGCAATTTTTATTTTACTTATATCTCTAGTATCCTTTAAAATATTAGGAGCACAATAAAATAATGCTGAATTTTTGTTTAAATCTACTTCCATTCCTGATATAATAGCTCTTTTAACATCTTGTTGCCATGATTGATCGGTAATTAATACTAAAGCTTTTGTTCCTACCTCTTGTCTTCCAAATGCTTTTATTCCTATTATTATTAATCCTATATGTGAAAATAGTTTATTACTTTTAATTAATTTCTTTATAGTTTCTGGTGATAGTAAATCTATAAATTCTGTTGTACCATCAACCACTCTAGTACTTAGTTCTCTACTTCCTCTAATAAAACTTGTGTTTATATTTATTATTCCTTCTTGATATAAAACCCTTGGTTGTAAAATTTCAAAACTCTGATTATTGTAAATTTCTAAATTTCTATCAACATCTATTTCTTCTTCTAATTGTATAGTTTGTTGAGAACTATTGCTTCCGAGATCCTCTTCTATAACTTAAAATTCTATGTAAAATGTATCCAAGTAATAATTTCATTTATATTACTTGTATAATTTCTTCCTTGTTGTATAGTTTATGAATGTCCAGAAAATGGTCTAAAATTACTCATTTTTTAGGTTTCCAATAATTATATATTGTAGGAGTTATTTTTCTAGGTCTTTCTTGTGAACCTAAGCTTAAATTATTTATGGCTTGTGTAATGTTATCTATATCTTGATCTATTGGTCTATTATTTATTTTGTTTCTAATTTATTAAAAGTTTCACCGATTTGTAATTCAATTTCTCCTAATAGTTTTTAGTTTCTAATTCAACTTTCTTTGGTTTTAAATTTTTATTAAGTAACTTAAGCGATTAATTTCAGATTTACTAGGTAAATTTTTATTTAATTATTTAATTTCTGAGATTATTTGATTATTTTGTTCTTTAATATAATCAAAGTTTTCACTGACATGTTTAATTAATTTATTCTTTTCTTGATTACTTTGTATTATTTCTTTAAGTAGATTATTACTATCGTTTTTATTCTTTTCAAAATTACGGCTTAAATTTATAATTAAATCTATAATACAGTTTAAATGACTATTTTCTGAATGTAATATATGTTTAAATTTTCGATCAAATTGACAAATAAAATTATAATTAATGCAAGATATTTTATGTTTATCCCTAAGATTCTCAAGATCTGAAAAATCAGATTGAACAAACAAGTTTTGATCAATGATTAAAAATTTCTTACTCTAATACTTCTCATAAATTCAAATACCATCCTTATTCTTATGATTAAACATATCCCATTTTTATTAAAAACAACATAATATACAAAAATATGGTTTAAGAGTTTCTCAAAAATCAACTCTACGCACCAATATAATATCATTACTAAAAAACATCTTAATCCTGCACCTAGGCGGGTTCTTAACAACAAAGAGGACTTACAACATCATGTTGCCTAACACGTTAAGCTTGTCCTAGTCTTTTAGGCCTCAGAAGTTTTTGTAGCTCTGATACCATAAAGGGGGGTAGGGTGTGTTTTTTCGGGTTACACATTAAACCACATAAAGAAAATAGAAAATATATACCAGATAGAGCTCACACAGAGCTCTTATGATGAAAAAACAGGGACGGAGCCTTCGTTTTCAGACAATATATTCAGCGGAATTGAATGATTTTTTTTTAATGTATGGAATGAGATATATTATGTAGCTCTAAGGATTGGTATAGAATTTATGATTGGTAAAAGAGTAAGAAAGCTGAAAACTTAACAACACATGTTTTTGTTTTCAGAAAGCTCAAAGGTTTATTGCTTGAAAGATTTCTCGGATTGTTTTTTACAATGAAAGGATTGCCTATTTATAGACAAAAGATATCTAACATCTAATGGTGCTACTACTATTCTAAAAAGACATAACACCTATCCACCTAAAACAAGACGTAATACCAATCTACCTATCCTATCTTATCAATAATGCTTTTAATAATGCAAATGCTTTTAATAATGCTTTACACGTTATATCCTATACGTGTAAAAGAAAAACAGGAAAAAGCATAAAACTACAAAAGAAGAATAGTTACAACTTAATCATTGTTGCCCATCTGTCTAATCTTCAGAAATCTCTATGAGTTTCTGGAATTGTGTCGTAGCTTTGAGAATCATCAATGTCTTCTTCTTCTTTATCTGTATTGATGATAGCATTTTCTTCATCTGTAAGGCTATCACCTTCTCCGCTGAAAGGAAGGAACATATTCCAATTTGGTGTTACCTATATTTGTAAATAATGTCCTTCAGTTGTAAGTTTGTACTTCATCCATAATTCAATTTTAGGGATATTTTCAGACTTCTGAAATATATTAATTTGTTCTTCAGAATATTGAAATGTAAAATGATCTGGTTCCCTCTTTTTAAAACTGGTTTGAAGATATCGTCCAGAATATTCAATGTCTGTCAAGTAAATTCTTTTTCTAGCCGGACGATAACTGTGAGATGTAGCTTCTGGAAGAGAAGCTAGAATTTTACAGTAGACCTTTGGTTTGGAAGATAAGGATGACATATTGCCAGCTGTCAATAGAAATTTTTCTCCCATTTTGTTCATTAGGTCTTCTGTTTTTTTTCTGTATAGCTGAATTCCATAAAATCAATCATACCATTATGGTAAAAATTGATTATTATTTCATCTGGCATGTCGGTCTTGTCTAAATCAAAATTCTGATTTGTTCATTAGTTAATATTTCTTCTTTCTATATAAATTTATAAACATCAGGCCTTTGTATAATTTTTACGCCTTTGTATTTTAACTCATTGAAATAAATTTCAACAAGTTTCTTTTGTAAATTAACAAGAATTTGAGGAAATCCCTGTAAATTTTTGTAGAAATAATTTCCTCAAGGTCAGGAACAATTTCTAAGACTGGTTCCATTGTTTCTCTCCAAGGAATATCAAGAATTCTAGTTTTAAAATTTTCAAAACTTCTTGGAGGTGGAACATATTGGGCTTTGGTTTTCAAAAATAAATTTTTGATTCAACTTTGTAATAGTTGATTCCATGACCGAGATCGTCTGATCTTTGAAATTACAATCATTTTGTAAGCTTTTCAATTGATTGTTTAGATCAGAAGTTTTCTTTTCAAAATCCACAAGTTGTTATTCATAATTTTTTAACAAAGAAGACTGATGTTGAATCACACTACTTGGGTTTTCTTGTGCAATCTGAGCAAAACTTTTAACCTCTTCTGGTTCAATAAAAAATTCTTGTAAACCAAAGGCTTCTCTAGCATTTGATAATGCTTCTGAAAAACTGTAATAACCTTTCCAAAGAGGTTTAGGACAATTAATATATTTTCGAACAGTATTAAAGTTATGAAAAACTCCAATTTTTGTTACTCTTAAAATAACATAATGTGTAAACTTCTTTTGGGGGTTGCTCTGGTTTTTTATTTTGTTCAGAAAAGTAAAATGCAGAGCATTTAAAACTTGGACTTTAAAAGCTGTAGCTTTTGGCAGTGTTTGAATATGCCATAGATTATCAAGGATAACTTGTTGTTTCTGTGTAACCTTTGTAATTGCTCTGAACTGCGTAGTAGGATTTGAGCATTTTTGAAAAGTTACTGTTCCAAATTGAATTTCATCTTTGTAATCTTTTGATTCTCTTAGTCTCGAGAACTGTGTAACACTTTTAGTTTCCTCGTCTGAAGAGATATCCATTGGATAATGTCTCTCAGAACTTGAACTGTTTAGTTTTTCTTCTCTTCTAGTCTTAGAGACTTCGGGCTGTGTAACTTTCTCTTTTCCTTTTGAAGGCTTTATAATTTTTATATCTATTTTCTGCATAAAAAAGACGATTTATCTTTCTAGATAAGAGGTCAACAATATTATTATCTTTACCTTTTATATGTTCAAATTTTACTCTAATTATTTCCTTGAATTATTTGTCAGAATTTATCCATCTTGTCTTATTAACTTTTTACTATTAGCATTATTAATAAATTTTACAATAGCTTCACAATCTGTCCGACAAGTGAATTCATTTTAACCATATTTTAAATTTTTCTAAAGAATTTATTAATGCTTGTATTTCATAATCTAAAGATATCCAATTTAAACTGTTTTATTAAAGTTTCCACTAGCATAAGCGACTATTCTTTCTTCATTTTTGGACTAAATTTATGGGGTTTACAAATTAATCTTGCTCCACATTCTTCTTTACATCCATCACATTGAATAATTATATAACTATCACTTGTAGGTAATTCTCTGTGTTTAATATTTTTATTTCATTTTAAATTTTACGGATAAGTTTTTCATCTTCTATATTAAAATATCGTTGACCATTTTTAGTAGTTTTACTATATAATGGACCCACTAATTTACTAAGATTTGGAACAAACTTTCTAGCATAATTTATTAATCCTAAAAATGAATGTATTTGTTTTAAATTTGTTAATTTATTTGGAAATTCTAAAATTTTAGTAGCAATATGGGGTTGTAATTCTATTTTTCCATTTCCAATTTCTAATCCTAAAAACGAAAATTTTCTTTTAAATAATTCAATTTTCCTTTTACTGATTACTATACCATTCTTTTCAATTTCCTTAAATATAATGTTTAAATGTTCTTCATATTCTTTTAAATTATTACTTGCTACAAGAATATCATCAATATATACTAAACAAAATTTATATTTTAAAAATATACTATCCATAAATCTTTGAAAGATAGCAGACGCATTTTTTAACCCAAAACTTAATACATTCCATTCAAATTGTCCTTCTGGACAAGTAAAACAGTCCATGGTTTAAACCATTCTTCTAATTTTAACTGATTATATCCACTTTTTAAATAAAATTTACTAAATATCTTTTTATTTTGTATAAGTGCTATCAAAGTTTCTTTATTTGGTATATTATAACCATCATCTTCACAATTGTCATTTAATCTTTTATAATTGTATACTATCCTAGGTTTTCCTCTTTTTATTTCTGAATGATTTCTTACTATAAAAGCTGTAGATCTATGAGGACTTTCTGAATGTCTAATTAACTCTTGTTTTAGCATTTCATTAATTTGTTTTCTGAATTCTTCTACATCTTCTGCACTATACTCTCCATTTTTTGTTCTAATTGTAATTTCAGGTAATTTTATTTTTATTTTACAAACATAATTTACTTTTGCCTTTGTAATATCGTCACCTATTAATCCTAGTTTTTCTAATGTTAATATTATAGGATAATTTTTACTTGTTGTAATATCAGGCCCTTTTTCTAATTCTTGTGAAATAAATTGTGAGAATAATTTTATAGCTTCATTTTCAATGAAATTATTTTGTTTGTTTTGTACTTGTTTTAAAAATCTAATTCTCATAGTCCACCACGCCGGCAAACTCGATGTATGTGTATATCTATGTGTTGGAAAACGTAAACTTGTTTACTTAGAGTAATAAAGTTTTTTGCTATGGTTAGGTTACCATTTAAACTAGTAATAAAATTTAATCCTAATAAGAAATCTTTAGAATTTGTTTCTTTTGGGTTTATTATTACCTGAGGTAAATCACTAATATCATTAATTAGTAATCAATGCATAAAAAAAATTAAAATTTCATTCTAAAATCATAATTACAAATTACTAGAATTTAAAACTCATTTATTAAACTTTACATTTGCTAGGGTGCATCCTCACTCTCAGCCGAATAACCTGAAAAATTCAAAACTCAATCTTCATTAGTTCACAATTTAAAGAAAAATAATTCATATTTAATATATATATATATATATATATATGTATAAATATATATCATACTTCTTTAAGAAAAAATTTCGGGGTATTGCATTCTGCCCCCCTTAAAAATAATTTCGTGCTCGAAATTAACCCAGTAAGTCTCTAAGATTGGGATTACGAACCAAGAGTTCGTCTTCTCTTTCCCATGTGGCTTCCTCAGGTCCATGCCTACTCCACTATATTTTCACCAAAGGTACCTCTCGATTTCTTAAAGTATGCACTTTTCTGTCTAGAATAACAATCGGTACCTCTTCATATGTTAAGTTCGATGAAACCTGTAAATTCTCATGAGATATAACATGACCTAGATCTGAGATATATTTCCTGAGCATTGACACGTGAAATACATCATGAAAGCCAGCTAAGTCTGGAGGTAAAGCTAGGCGATATGCCACATTTCCTATCCTTTCAAGTATCTCGAAAGGTTCCACATAACGAGGCTGTAACTTTTCTTTCTAACCATATCTGATCACTCCTTTTATCGGTGCTATCTTTAAAAATACCTTACCACCGACCTCAAATTGTATGTCCTTTCGCCTTTGATCAGCATATGATTTCTGACGATCTTGGGCTACCTTGATCCTTTCTCTGGTCTTTGTGATAACTCCAATTGTTTCTTCAATTAATTCAGGCCCTAAAATCCGTCTCTCTCCAACTTCATCCCAATGAATTGGTGACCTACATTTCCTCCCATACAGTGCTTCAAATGGAGCCATCCCAATAGTAGCTTGATAACTATTATTATAAACGAATTCCATCAATAGTAGATACTTTCCCAACTTCTGCCCATGTCTAACACACAAGCTGTTGGATTTGTATACTGGAAGCAGTTTTGGTTGAGTTTGTATACAATGTTTCCTGTTACCACTATTACAATCTCCTATCTGAATTGTTTACTTGATTGCATATATATGTCCCTTTATCTCATATATAAGTTAGATCATACAGTGTGTTGTAGATCACAGAAGTTTGTATGATTGGTCAAGCTTAATGAGATATAAAAAGTATCACAGCTGAGACAACTTGAGGATGAGTTATCAGTACAGGCTGCGGTATAGATAAGAAGTGACTTGACTTAGTTGCTTGTCTATACTGGTACGTCTCTGACGTATTGGTGGATCACAGTGAGATGAGTTCTTCTATCTGACCGTCGTGAAGAACCTAGATCTCGGTGACTTACGGTGATCTAAACATCGATAAGGTATTAGGTGAGTATGAGTTGCTGACCATCACTTTGACTTGTTATGGGTGAGGGTTACATGAGATAACCCAAGATTCTCTGCATCTTGGGTGGTGGCGATCTTGTATGTCATGCTAGTTACACGTGTCGAGTCACCATATCCGCTAGGATGATGACGTTCCTTAAGGAGCTCAAAGGTTTATTGTACTAAACCCCGCAGGTTGAGTTATCTCAAGTACAATAATAAGGTTGAGTGGTACTACTTAAGGAATTAAAGATATTAATTATTTTAAGCAATCGAGCGTTGTAAATAATTAATGGACGACGATATCTTAAATACTGAGGATTCGTAAAGTCTAAGTGCAAGCCCGACTCAACTTCGTAAATAAAGGGTAAGTCGACATTTATTCTCTAGTGGCATGAATAAATGTTTATGAATTAATTTATGTTAAAATTTGAACATAAGATAATTAATTTATTTGAGGCCCATCTTTATTCCTTGCATTTGATCCTGTGTATAGCCCATCCAGCCTGTGGCTAAGGAAAATCGTCCTCTCTTAGAGTCCCGGGATTATGCTTAATCTCTCTATCTTAAGTGATATGATTATATTTATTAGACATAGATAAATCCTATCTAGATAGGATTTAGGGTTGCATTATAAATATAAGGTGAGAGAGATAATCAAAGCTAATGCTCAAGTGATATTTTCGAGAATTACTATATCTACATAGTGAGAATTTTTGAAAATTGTGAGAAAAGAAGAGACGTTTTTCTATAGCATTCTCCATAGATTGTCCTCACTCGACATTGGAGTTTAGGCAAACGGGATACAGTCCAGAAGATCAAAGCACGAGTCTTGATCTATTCATCCCCGACAGATTCGCAGGTAAACACGAGAAAACTCCTACGTGTTGCAATTAATTATATAGGTGCATGCTAGGACTATAATCAATGTATGGTGAATTAAACATCCAAGATAGATCCTCGGGAGAGGGTTAAAATCAGATTTCCCTACAATTGGTATCAGATCCTGGGATGAGTATCTTGGCTCTGTTGGATTAATTCACGTTTGATTATAACGTGCACAATTAATTAATTGTGAATCATCGCTCATCGTGGCTCGCTTTATTTTTGTCGATTTTGTTTTTCACCACGAAAATCCGTGGTTAGATTAGATTTTTCTTGTAAATCTTATCCGTAAAGAAGAACAAAGACAAAAACACGAAGAACGAGACGACGGGAGGTCATCGAAAAAAATGGGCGTATGGCGCGAGAACAGCCTCGGCGCCATGCGCATGTTTCTCGGCGGTGCGGGCGGACAGGGAGGCGGCGTGGCGAACGCGCGGGAGTCTCGACGACATCGGCGGCCTGGGCGTGCGGGGCGCGCGATTCTCACGCAGACGCCTCAGCACGCCTCGGCGCTAAGCGCGTGAGTCTTCGGAAGACCATCAGGCGATGCGGCTCAGCAGTCTCGGTGGGTCGTTCGCTCGACTGTGCCGGACGGAGCTTGCTAGGCGAAACGGGCACTGGGTCACCCAATACGGATGTGCGATCTCGGGTTGTGCGTGGCGCTGAGAGGCTCTCTGACGAGCGGCGTTGGAGAAAGCGGGTGGCGGCGAAGCGTGGCGGCGGCGCGCCGGAGGAGACGCGCCGAGTGAAGGCTGCGCCTCGAGGCGCTGGTGGGCGCCGGTCCCTAGTGCCGACGGAGGGCGCTCGAGCGCGCCAGGACTCGGCCGGCGCTGGGGGACGCGACGGGGCAAGGACGTGCGATGGAGCTCCGCGAGGCGCGCGGGCGCGGTAGGTGAGCGCGAGGCAAATTGCCAACGCTGGCCGGAGTGAGCACCATTGGGTGGCCGAGTCGCTACTGGATGGGCGCGCGCGGGTGCGCTTTGGTCGATGCCGGGCGATGGGCCATGCGACGGGTGCCGTGCGCGACTTTAACGATTCGACTAGTTCTCCTTATCGAACTCCGATTTATGCACGGTTTTCGCCACGAACTCGTCGAGATGCTCTTCATTATACTTGATCCTCGCAAAATCATTTCATCTTTTTAATGCCGATTTTCTACAAAACATTGAAACGAACCAAGTAAGTCCGAATCGATAAATAATAACCAAACCAACGGCATAAATAGGACAAACCACTAAAATTGACATGTAAAACAATACCAAGAATCAGCACAAATTCATACCAAACAGCAGTCCTCTACCAACGACGTACTAAGATTCTCAACCAGAAGAATTCAAATGATAAATAGAAGGACCTGATTGGTGCTCCCTCCAACAGCACTATTCAACATCATCTCTATAAATATGCACATAATCTAACATTTGAAGGTTACCGAAATGCTGTACAATTGAATTTCAAAGCATTCAAGCTCAAACTTCAAGTCAATCAAACAACGATTTCGAAGAAGGAAGTTCACAGTGCTATCAGTAAATCTCAAGAGCTCACATATATTTATTAGCTTGAGATTTCAGTATAAACTTCCATAAGTTTAGGATATTCATCTTGTATATCTTAAGCCTAGACTTACTGAGTTTGACGTCCGTGTCAACTCAGATCTATAGTTGGAAACCCCTCTGCTAAACCCCCAAAAGTTGAGTAGAAGTATGGGCAAGTAGGAAACGAAGTGTTAGTTGTTGAAAACTTGGTCATCTAGCACCCTAAGTAGGGGTGAGTATTCGGTTATTCGGTCGGTTTCGGACGAAAAAATAACCAAACCGAATTAACCGAAATTTTCAAAAAAATAACCGAACTGAAATATATAAACCGAATTTTGGTTATTTCGGTTAAACCGAATTTTTAGCAAAATTTTTGTTTTTTCAAATGAATAAATAAATAATACTCCCTCCTAGGAATATGGGGTATGGGTTTTAATAAAAGTTGTTGAGTGTATTGTGAGTGTAATAAAGGTCCCACATTAATGTAATATTAAATTAGTTAGTGGTGGGCCACAGGTGGTAAAAGATGTAAATAAATAGGTTGTTGAGTGTAGAAAAGAGAAATAGTGGTGGGCCATAGGTGGTAAAAGATGTAAATAAAGAATATTATTGAGGGTAAAGTTGGAAAGATAGTTTCCATAAATAGATAGGAAGGAAATTGAGGGACGTCCAAAAAAAGGAAAACTAGGAAGGAATATGAGGGACGGAGGGAGTATTATATATAAAAAGTAGTTTATTTTAGCAAAAATATTTTTTCAAATTAATATATAATAATATTATATATTGATACTTATATATAAAAAATACATTTTATATGCTATATATATACAAAATATTTTGCAAAAAATAATAATTGATATAATTATATAATAAATAAATAATATATTTTACAAATATTATATATTGATATAATAGGGAGAGAGAGAAATAATAGGATTAATGATATTGATATATTAAATTATAATTCTAAATAAATAAATAAATAAATAAATAATATTATATATATATATATATATAATTCGGTTTTCGGTTAAAGAAATTCCGAACCGACCGAAATCGAACTACCGAATTTTAATTCGATTTTAACCGAAATAACCGAACCAAATTTGATTTTTCGGTTTGGGTCGGTTCGGTTATTCGGTTTCCGGGTATTTTGCTCACCCTACCCGTAAGCTAAAGGTTAAGTCGACTGTATCCGAAAGCAGTTAGTGATTTCCTAGCATCAGCAAGCATAGAAGGAACGCCGAGTTAGGCGGGATGCTATAAGGTGACCTCAGTATCTATGTTTACTCTTGTACCCGTAAACAAGACCCACTCCGAAGTTAGTGGATTGATTAATCAATCAGTCTATGGATATAGGAGCTGATATCTTCGAACCACGTAAAAATCAATGTGTTATTTACTTTCAGTATTGCTTTTTCAGTTTACATGTTATTGAACTATAATCAGTAGCACACAACATCACAACATAGTTTTGTGACCCTCATGAGTATCCGACTGATATTGAAAAGATACAAATTGAAAACTGCATAATCAATATTTGACTAAGTATTTCAAATTGGCTTTAAGTTTTCTATAAGACAAACAAACTAACCATTACATTCCACAACCACATTAGTTATCAGTCCAACTGACCAGCTATCTTAGCAGTTAGTAGGTTTGCTAACTGATATCCTCAGTAAAAGACATGCCTTATCTAAATTGATTAATAGTACTGTCATCAATACTGGATTGTCAGTTACTCGATCAACTATACCCCATAACCAATCATTCTTATCAAAAGAAAAAACTTTGAAATTTATCTAACTGATATATTTTCCGTTCCTCTCTTATACACCAATACATACCCAATGAGAACCCATCATAAAAGCATTCGTAGAGACGAGAACCAAGAGCCTTTATGAATCTAGCTAGAGTATTTTTCTAGATATTAAAAAAAAACACTATGCGAACGTTTCCATACAGTTTTATCATTCACATCATATGCAAACCACTCAAGAATCGACGTATGCAATGCACTCCGACTATTTGCTATCGTACTTAAATAATATTTCGTGCTTTAATGTAAAGCAATAAAATCCTACACTCCATATATTTCATTTTTTTCTTTAGACTTTAATCCATTTTCCTACTTGTTGAGCTTGAGCTATCAATACGCTTGATCACCCAACACGGTATATATGGACATTTGGAACGATTTCAAATATTAAAAATTGATAACTAATCAAGTTTCAAACGGATTTGGTCCCCGGTTGGAAAAAGATAGTACAGAACTTGCCGGGCGTGTTACAACTCGAAACAGAAATGTAGAAGTAGGAGATCAAAACTAACAATGAACTTAAATAGAATTGAAACTAAAATGAAACAAAACCGTAAAATAGATGCCGAGTCGAGGAGGCCTCTTTCCGCAAGACGAGATATGCCCGGTAGTGCTCTCGGTTACGCGATCGTCCCCAAAGATGAAACAGCAGCTCGTAGGTGGCACCAAGACCAAGGACCAACGACTCCGACGAATCGGACGGAGGCGAGGCAGAGCTGGACAAATATGTATGTAGGGAGTGCTCTTAGGTATCTTTGGAATGCTTTTGCGTGGGTGTCTAATGGGAGACATGTCCTATTTATAAGCGCCGCCCCTCATGGGGAGCATCTTTGGAGTCAACACCCGCATTGATGTCGGGTGTTACGGAGTTATGTCCCTATTTAGCTGCGCGCGGTTTCGAGACAACGTGCCCACGCTTCCCCGCAGAGCCATCATGTCCGAACGTTACCGATAGTTACGACGAAACGGACAACGCGTGCGTCGGGTTCATTGGACGATCCGGACGTCTCTTCAGTGCACAAGCAGCCCAACGGATTGGGCCACACGAGTTGGGCCTCGGACCAACTCCATCTTTGGGCTCGAGCAAACATTGATCCAAAATATACGGGCAATGGGCCACGGAACCAGGCCCACGAAACAAGCCCACAAACAGGCCCAAAGAACAGTCCAAAGACCACCCAAAGACCAATTGCCAAGATCCAAGATCCAGGACCACGGACCACGGAACCGAATCGAAATCGGAGCCGGTCGGGCACGCTGGCGGCGGCGGCAGAAGCGGTGGCGATGCGTGCGTGGCAGCGTGAGCTTTTCACCCATCACTTGTGCACATAATTATACTAAGTGTTCAATGAACCACTTATATAGACAATTAATGAAGGTACATTAATCAATGCGGGATAAGGATTAATTAATCCATGCTTATCCCCTTAATCACATAACTCCATGTTTAAGTGACCAACTTTGATCCATTATTTCTCACTCACTGGAAATCGGATTTGAGAATGTGAATATACCACGATCATCAACTCGAAACGTAGATCGATCCTATGCCGTTTAATTTTACAAAATTAAACGTTACGTCACTCAAAATCTTGGTCAAAGTAGCTTCCTGGAAACTTGACCATATATAATATATAATATATATATACCGGATTTCCAACAATCCCCACATGAGTGGAAATAGCCATATGCATGTACGCACACACACCAAGACTCAAGAGATGTTAAATATTTGGACAGTGGTTTATGGCCTGAACCTTCCATAGTTAGTACCATCGAGTACACAGCGATTAGTGGACACGATGCTGAACTATTCCCCACAACGCAATCGAGACAATGGTATTAACACTTTAACACATCAACCTCATCCGCTCTCACGCTTGATTCCATTTTGGCCATGGACATCCACTTTGGATTCGTAAGTGTTTTGTTCAAGCGGCCCCACTTCGCACTTATATAGGTGATTCTTTACCTAGTATCTTGCCATACTCAACCTCCCCGAGGTATCTTAGGAATCATTAAGAGTCAACGACTCAACCTCACCACTAAGCAAGTTTTTCAACACTCGCTTGCTTTCTAGGAACATACTAACTCGAGTGTTTACACACGAACTCCTATAGCTTAGTTCTCCCATTGAACCAAGTTCTTGGGATCTCCGGTCATCATGGTTGGGTTACCACTATGATTGTTCTTAAGATGTGGATTTTAACCCCATTCCCTATAGAACTTGATCATTTGATCCCGGTTCAACCATTTGGTTTACGGATCCGCCAGATTATCTATCGACTTGACATAGTCAATCGAGATAACCCCACTGAGATCAAATATCTCACTCAGATTATGTCGCCGACGATATGTCGAGACTTACCATTATACAAACCACTTTTCGCCCTTCCAATAGCTGCTTGGCTATCACAGTGAATCATCACCGGTGGCACGGGTTTAGACCAACATGGAATATCTTCCAAAAAATTACGGAGCCACTCGGCTTCCTCACAAGCTTTATCCAAAGCTATGAATTCTGATTCCATGGTGGATCGGGCTATACACGTCTGTTTCGTGGATCTCCAAGAAACAAGACCTCCCAATCGTGAACACGCACCCACTTGTAGAAAGTGAATCTTTCGTGTCGATATCCAATTGGCATCACAAGTACCCTTCAAGACGGGGATATCTCGTGAAATGCGCCCATGACTTTGAGTATACTTCAAGTACCTCAAAACTCTTACTAGAGCCTTCCAATGCTCCTTGCTTGGATTGCTCGTAACAACTCAATTTATTCACGCGCAAGCTATGTCGGTCAAGTGCAATTTGTAAGATACATCAAACACCGATAACCTTAGCATAGTCTTCTTGCCCAACGGGTTCACCCTTCTTTTCAAGTGAACATTGAGCTCCAATGGGTCTTAGCAGCAAACTATCAAACGCGTTGAATTTCTTAAGCACTTTCTCGACGTAGTGAGATTGTGTCAAGATAATTCCGTCGATCTTCTTAGAATCTTGATTCCAAGAATCACATCGCCTAAACCCATGTCCTTCATGTCAAAATTTCTATTTAACATGCGCTTTGTGTCATTAATGACTTGAGTATTACTACCCATGATCAACATGTCATCTACATACGCACACACTATAACATAACCATTATCGGTGTTCTTAACGAGACAAATTTGTCACACTCGTTGATCTTGAAACCATTTGCCAACATTACATTATCAAATTTCAAGTGCCATTGCAACGGCGCTTGTTTCAAACCATATAGAGACTTCACGAGTTTGCATACCTTGCCCTCTTGACCAGGTACAACAAACCCTTCGGGTTGCTCTATATATACCTCATCCTCGAGGTCTAGGCCTGTGCATCGGTCGGTCGGTCCGACCGACCGACCAAAAAACTCTTAACCGAAAACCGACCGATCTGCACACTTCATGGACCGAACCGACCGTAATTTCCAATTAAACCGAAAATCGACCGAACCGATTTTAAAAATCGGTTTCGGTCGGTCGACCGAACCGACCGAAAAAAAAACACTGATGTATATGCGCACACTGATGTATATGCGAACCGATCAAGCGGTTTTCCAAGGTAATGAGGAGCTGTTATTCTGCAGAAACTGATGTTCTCAACTTGGCAAAATTGCGTGTAATTAATTGCTAAGCTTTTATTTATTGAGGCCAAAAGTAGTCTTTGAAGTATGTCGCGACACCGCAAATTCTACAATAGAAAGGGTAAAACGAAAAGGAGAGGTGGAGAAAAGGATGAAAAAAAAGCAAAAGAAGAAGTCAATGATTGACTTTGCTTTCCCTTCATTCACCCACAAATTCTCGTTTTTTTCTTTTACTTATAGAATATCTTGCTTTTGACATTTGACATCAAACTTTCTTTTATTCACAGATCAATTCCAACCGAATCTGATTATCCATCGTTGGAATTGAGATTAAGGCCAAAATCCTCCTAACTTGAACTAGAAAATCCCCAAGGTAATTTCTCAAGTCAGCGTCGATTTGAGGTTCGTCATTAGAGTTCCATGACTGTTCCATATGAAAAAACTTATGCACATGTCCTTCTTATAAATTCACAGCGCCCAATTTTTTCTCAAGATTTAACATAGCAAATAATCAAAATTGAATAACATGTGCAGCAGTCCATATAAATAGCTCATCCACAGCTAAAATAGAAACCAAAATTACAGAAAGAAAAAAGAAATCGACTGCGACCTGCGACCTGCGACCCTACGACGATGGCACTCGCCGTGCGTGAGGTGAGCCGTAGCTGCCCTGGCTGCAGCCTGCCGATGATTGTGTTGTGCCGTGCGACAGTGCGAGTGTGTGACGGTGGTGCGACCGTGCGAGAGAATAGATAGGGGGAAGATGTGGTGGTGCGAGAGGAGATAGGCGGCATCGGCGTGTGAGTGAGGTGAGGAGGGATGGAGATGGCGGCGGTGGCAGCGGATGCGATGGTGAGGAGGGATGGAGATAGATAGGAGGACGGCAGTAAGTGAGGTGAGGTGTGGAAAAACTAAAGTGAATTTAAGTTAGGGTTCCAAATAATATTAAAATATTAATTTATTAATTTAAATAATATATGCTGGTCGGTCGGTTATCGACCGAAGCATAATTCATATAACCGAACCGACCGAGTAACCGAATTTTTCTAGAAAAATTCAACCGAACCGACCGTATAGGGGTATAATAACCGACCGAAAACCGACCGTATTTGTCGGTTTCGGTCGGTTTAATCGTTCGGCGGTTTTGCACGCCCTATCGAGGTCACCATTCAAAACGCAGTCTTAACGTCCGCTTGATGAATCTCAAGATTGTGCAAAGCAAAGAATTGCGGAAGCACCCTAATAGACGTAATCATCGTCACGGTGAATAGGTATCGAAGAAATCGTACGCCTCTCTTTGTTTAAACCCTTTGATAACCAAACGTGCCTTATATTTTTCAATTGATCCATTTGCCTTGTACTTTCTTTTAAGGATCCATTTGCATCCTAAGGGCTTACAACCTTCTGGCAAATCAACCAGCACCCAAGTGTGGTTTTGCATAATGGAATCAATCTCGCTTTGAACAGCCTCTCGCCAGAGCATTCCGTCTGGCCGAGCATAGGCTACTTTGATCGAAGTTGGTTCTTCGTCCAACATGAACGCAATATAGTCAGGACCAAAATCCTTTGGCGTTCTGACTCTACTGCCTCGTCTCGGTTCCGACCCCTCTGGATCAAACCTCGATCGCTTATGTGATATCGGTTCTTCCTCCAAAGGTTTAAAACTCGAAGCTTCACCATCAGCTCTATTGCTAGAGTTGCCTTCACTTTTATCCTTGTCTTTACAAGGATAAACACTTTCAAAGAATATAGCATTCCTTGATTCAATCGTCGTCCCCACGGTCATATCCGTACCTCGACCGTGGATCGAAAACGATAGCGCCATTGCTTGGTGCATACCCAATAAAGATACAATCGACTATTTTAGGTCTAATTGTAACTTGTTTAGGAAGAGGCACCTCAACCTTCGCCAAACACCCCACACTTTGAGATATTTCAGACGATGACTTTCTTCCTTTCCACAACTCGTAGCGAGTAACATCCTTACTCTTGGGTGGAATTTTGTTCAAGATGTAGTTGGTCGTCAAAACGACTTCCCCCACAAGTTCTAGGGCAACCTCGAACTAATCAACAAAGCATCCATCATCTCCTTAAGTGTTCGATTTTTACGCTCAAGAACGCCATTAGACCGAGGTGAATAAGGAGTCGTCGTTTGATGTATTATACCACTTTCGTTGCATAATGCCTCAAACGGAGCTACATATTCTCCCTCTATCACTTGAGCAGTCTTAATTCGACAACTTAGTTGATTCTCGGCTTCGTTCTTGAAGTTTTAAAAGCTTCAATAGCCTCGCCTTTACTTCTTAGAAGGTAAAGATAACAATATCTTGTCTGACCATCAATAAACGTGATGAAGTACTTTTACCACCTCTAGTTTGTACAAACTTTAAATCACACACATCGGTGTGAATAAGTTCTAGAGGCTTAGTGCTCTGCCTCTACCGAATGAAACAAGAACTTAGCCATTTTGGCTTCCACACAAACCTCACATTTCGTTTGTGTATTAACTTCATTTAACTTTAGTAAATCTAAATTTACTAATCTTTTATTGCATTTAGATTAACATGACCTAATCTACAATGCCATAAATCGAGCACTCATCAAGTAAGAGGAAGTAGATGCATTTTCATTAATAGCAATCTTGGGTACACACAGACAAGCCATTACATTCAATTTGAAAAGACCCCCAGTAGGATAACCCCTACCAAGGAACTTCCCAAACTTAGTCAAGACAAACTTGTCCGACTCAAAAACTAGTCTAAACTCCTTGTTAACTAGAATTGAGCCCGACACCAAATTCTTGCGGATGTCCGGGACATGCAGCACATCCTTCAACGTGATCTCAATGCCGGACGACATCTTAAGCACCACATCACCAACTCCGATAACCTCGGACGAAGCTTGGTTCCCCATGTTGAGCTTCCTCCCCTTAACAGGCTTGTAGGTAGAGAAAAGCATCTTTTCGACGCAGACGTGCGCATTTGCGCCAGTGTCGATGAACCATCCACCTTGATTCTCGACGTGGTTGACTTCTTTGGTCACCACAGCAACCAAGTCATCCTTGTCCCATTTGTCGAAGTCCTTCTCGACAACGTTGGCAACTTGTTTAGCCTTCTTCTTCTTTGGCTGACGACAATCCTTACTCATGTGGCCATGCTTGCCACAATTGTAACAGTCCCCGTCAAACTTACGGGCAACCACATTCCTTTTCCTTTGTCTTCGACATTGGGACGAACACGCTTGTTGGAGGACCGCCTCTCCAACAGGTGGCTCTAGCATCGATCAAGCCTTTCGCTTTTAAATCTTGCTTCTTCACGCCGACTCGATCGCAGTTTGACGATCAAGTCTTCAAGTGTCATATCCTTTCGCCAGGCTTAAGGTAGACCTGAAGTCTCTCCACCTGGGTAGCTTCTCAATCATCGTAGCGACGACAAAGCCGTCTCGAAACGGTGTGCCCTTCGGCTTGAACCTCGTGTACAATGAGTTGAAACTCTTGCACTTGGTCCATGATCGGTCGAGAATCGTCCATCTTGTAGTCCAAATATTTGGCTAAAATAAACTTCTTTGTACTGTATCATCACTACGGTACTTCTTTTCTAGTGCATCCCACATACATTTGGATGTCGTTACAATAACATAAACACTATACAAGTTATCTTCTAAACTACTAAGAATAAAGTTTTTACAAAGATAGTCGCCAAGCGCCGGGTTGTCATATTCGCTCGGACGTGAAAGTCCGTCACTTGCCCCGAACGGCGGGCTCATCTTCCACCAAGAAATTGGCGAAGCCCAACGTCGTGGTAGAACAACATCTTTTGTCGCCATCTCAAGTCGGATCCTCCAAACTTGACGACTTCTCGTGGCGACATCATCCCTGTGGTATGAACAGCACCGAGATCGATCCAAAACCGGATCCACCAGCACCACTTGAAGTGTGGTGAAACATGGAACTCGAATAAGAACCACCATTGTTAGATCCCGTTGATCCAACAGTCGACCCACTGAAAAGTACAGTCGTTGAGCCAATGGAACCACTAAAAGTGGAACTAAACGTTGAACCACTAAAGTGGAACCAACAATCGACCAAAGGGTCCAATGGTTGACTCAAGGCATCAAACCAAACATGGCGTAGCTATTGTGCGTAATTGGCAAGCAGAGCGGAGGCGGCGAAAGAATGGTGAGGCGGAGTCGGTGGCATGTACGGTCGACATCTCCAAGCAAAGGTATTTAGTTACGAAAGTTTTAAGTCAATTTTAAGGTCTCAACTCCTTCGTGGCAAGTATTATCTCGTCTTGCGATTGTTGGAAAAAGGTACAAAATAGTACAGAACTTGCCGGGCGTGTTACAACTCGAAACAGAAATGTAGAAGTAGGAGATCAAAACTAACAATGAACTTAAATAGAATTGAAACTAAAATGAAACAAAACCGTAAAATAGATGCCGAGTCGAGGAGGCCTCTTTTCGTAAGACGAGATATGCCCCGATAGTGCTCTCGGTTCTGGCGTATCGTCCCCAAAGATGAAACGGCAGCGTCTCGTAGGTGGCAGCACCACGGACCAACGAGCTCCGACGAACTGGACGGAGGCGAGGACAGAGCTTGGACAAAATATGTATGCAGGGAGTGCTCTTAGGTATGCTGGAATGCTTTTTGCAGTAGGTGTCTAATGATGAGGAGACATGTCCTATTTATAGGCGTCGTCCCCTTCATGGGAAGCAGATGCCGAGTCAACACCCGCATTGATGTCGGGTGTTACGGAGTTATGTCCCGCGACGGTTTCTGGAGACAACGTGCCCACGTTTCCCGCAGAGCCATCATGTCGGAACGTTACCGACAGTTACGACGAATCTGGACAACGCGTGCGTCCAGGTTCATTGGACGTATCCGGACGTCTCTTCAAGTGCACAGCAGGCCCAACGGATTGGGCCACACGAGTTGGGCCTCGGACCAACTCCATCTTTGAGCTCGATCAAATATTGATCCAAAATATACGGGCAATGGACCACGGAACCAGGCCCACAAATAGGCCCAAAGAACAGCCCAAAGACCACCCAAGATCCAAGGACCACGGAACCGGAGTCGGAGCCGGTAGCACGCAGGCGGGCGGGCGGCGGCGGCAGCATGAGTAGCGCGTGGGCTTTCCAGCCCATCACTTGTGCACATAATTATACTAAGTGTTCAATGAACCACTTATATAGACAATTAATGAAGGTACATTAATCAATGTGGGATAAGAATAAATTAATCCATGCTTATCCCCTTAATCACATAACTCAATGTTTAAGTGACCAACTTTGATCTATTATTTCTCACTCACCGGAAATCGGATTTGAGAATTTGAATACACCACGATCATCTACTCGAAACGTAGATCGATCCTACGCCGTTTAATTTTATAAAATTAAACGTTACGTCACTCAAAATCTTGGTCAAAGTAACTTCCTGGAAACTTGATCATATATAATATATAAATATATATATACACGGATTTCCAACACCTTCATGTTCTACGATCGAGTTTCTAGTTCACATATCAAAAAACCAAACACACTTTTTTTTCTAGAAGTTTGATTCAGTCGAGTTCAAATTTTATTTATCCACTAGTTTGAGATTCATGAGTTTATTTGTACTCAAAACGAGCATTTTAAACTTGAACTCAAAATATAAATATTAATTACTTTCTAAAACTAAATGATTATTCTAAAAAATTATAATCTTTATTCCTTGAATTCACCATTTTACCATAGCAAACAAAGATAATTAGATATTAATATACTTTTTGGGTTTTTGCTACTTAAAGTATAAATGAATAAGTTATACCAATTAAAGAAACATTATTTCAAGGTATTTCGGTTAATAATCTTGTTTACAAGTTAATGAAGCGATTGATGTCAAATTCAAGTTTGGCTTTATTTCATTTGAACCGCCCGAAAGAAACATTATATCTCATTTTTGACCCTACCTTCCCTAGTATCGTCGTTACTCATGATCACACCGCATTATGTAATTTCCTCATTCTAAAATAGGAAGATATGGTTAAACATGCGTGAGAAAATCTTGGGCATATTTGACCAGTCAAGAGGAAGGAGTCGCGTGCCCGCCGCCTAAAGCCACGTTCCCTCCACGAATCCCTACACAAATTTAATTTGACTAATTAATTAATTGAATGATCGAATAAATAATTATATTTTTTAAATTTTAAACTATCTATTTAACGAGGATGATGCTATAATCAGTTTAAGATATTTTTCATTGGTCCACAGAGCAAAACTAACAAGAAATTGAATTTATTCTTTTTTGTCTAATAATATAAGTTGTAAGAATATTTTAAGAGAGTACTTTTTGATTGCATTTATCTATTTACAAAAATTTAAAATCAATATATATTTTCTCATCCCGTAACTATTTTACACCCTATTTTAATATGACTAATTAATTAATTAATTGACCAAAAAATACTTATATTTTTTATTAAATTAATTTTGAATGTCTAATTTGCTTAAGGTTACTTTAGTCAATAATATTTAAGTTTGTCAAACAATGTGAGTCCATAAAAGTTAGAGCAATAAATTAGCAAATTATCATTTCTAATCAGGCTCAACCTATATAAATAGTTGTGTGTATTTTTCCATCACAAAGTGTGACAATTATTTTTCACTATCAATTAATTAACTGACCAAATAAATAGTTATATCTCTTAATTGAGAAATTTAATTTAAATTTTTTAATATTATTTTAATTTTTTCATGAGACTTTACCAATTCAAAACAAAAACAAAATTATATATATTTTTAAAAAAATTAAATAAATTTTGAATCTAGCATCAATTTCTCATAAACTTCATAAAATTAAATAGGTTCGGGTAACTAATCAAATGTGAGAAGGATGTTGTTATGTGTATGCTATACATGTTCTTTATTTCTATTTTTTTTGTTATTTACATTAATTAATGTTCATTCTGTAATGTTGGAGTCATTACTGAGATAGATAAACAATTATGTAACAACTTATATTTATAAATTTAAATAAATTTCAATAGTTAGCACGTATTTTTGGGACAAAAACGAGTAATAAAAGCATTTTCAATCAGATTTTGGATATGTACATGCATATAAATTTCAATCACTGCAATAACTTATAATTATAAATTTTTGAGTTTTGGTAACTAATCGGATTTAAGACGAGTGCGTGTATATGTATTGTAGAAGAGTATAAATATTTATCAGCATGCTTATGAATGTTTAAAGTGATTGCGATAATTAATCTTCAAGCCTACTTTTAATTTCATCATATTTTAAATGTTTAGTTATTTTCTCCATTTTCAATATTTTCACAATTAGTGGTGCTCGATTTTTTAATAGTATGTACTATTAATATTTACTTTATAATATTTGGATATTATTACATGGGTTTTGATAATTAATTAACATATGTTTTATACGTAAATATTTTATTTCTTATAACCAAATATACAAAGTAATGTAATTTTTGTCGAATTTCGACGGATTATACACTAGTTTTACTAAAACCAATTAAATCACAAATAACTTATCTCATTTGTGACCCTACCTTCCCTAGTATCGTCGTTACTCATCACACCCCTCATTCTAAAATATGAAGATATGGTTAAACATGCGTGAGAAAATCTTGGGCATATTTGACCAGTCAAGAGGAAGGAGTCGCGTGCCCGCCGCCTAAAGCCACGTTCCCTCCACGAATCCCTCCACACTTCCAGAACCTTCTCGCCATGCCCTTTGATTCCTTCCATTTTATTACTATTATATACATCTAACGAGTAACGACCCATAATAATAATAATATTATACAATATTACGTAAGTGAAAAAAACAATTTTTGGATGGCGACGTTCAGCGAGGCACCGGCCGGAGACGCGAAATCCGGCGAGAAGATCTTCAAAACTAAGTGCGCGCAGTGCCACACAGCCGAGAAAGGCGCTGGCCACAAACAAGGTTTCTGACTACGAAACAATCGCTCCACGCTTGCATCATTTATTCATTGTTCTGTATATGCATGCTTTATTCTTTTCTTTTTTTTTAGTTATTATTATGCTTTAATCTTGTTGCTCTTCGTTTTGTATTTGTGAAGATCGTGTTGGCATTGGCGTCGGCTTGTCTCTACCTTTCGTTAAGAGATTTACGTTAGGAATTTATTGGGATTTTCAAATGATTTCTCTTTGATGATACAATATCCTCATTTCTTATGTGGAATGTGATCTGCTTTTTTCTGTGATTCTTAGTTTATGATTGTGCTTATTATTACAAATTTAGTTTTGTATCCTTTCATCGCTAATAGAATTCGGTTAGCTTCATTTTTCATTTCTCTTTGCCATTGTGTGATCGTCTATATCACCTATTTTCTCCTTCAGTTAGATGAATCTTGAAAGTTCAGCATGAATAACCTTGAAAGCTGCTGGTAGCCACCTTGTGTTTCTTTCTTGTAAGCGCGATTTTGTCATTGGTTTGGGGTTGTGATCTTGTAGAATCATGAGCCCCCTCTTTCACGCCTATTTGATTGTATGTTTGAGTATCCTGATGCTATAGAGGATTTACATAAATACACTCCTTGGAACTCCAGGTCCTAACTTGAATGGCCTCTTTGGAAGACAATCTGGCACCACCCCTGGTTATTCTTACTCGGCTGCAAACAAGAACATGGCTGTCACTTGGGGAGAGAACACACTTTATGACTACTTGCTGAATCCAAAGAAGGTACACATTAGTCTGTGGCGATGTTGGTTATTAAGTGTGGGATTGTTAATATGCGAGACTGCTCTTTCCTGAAGTTTCTGTCGTCTTGCTCCTTGTTATGTTGAGATGAAACTATGCTCTAGTCTTCTTTACCTATGACTATGAACTATTAAGTAGTGTTGATGATTTTTCCAATGGCAATGCAGTACATTCCTGGAACTAAGATGGTTTTCCCTGGATTGAAGAAACCTCAAGAGCGTGCAGATCTGATTGCATATCTCAAGGAGGCTACTGCTTGAGACAGAGCGACTTTAATTATTTGATAGCTAAGAGATACATCAGTTGTTGATCCCTATTGGGTATATTTATTCAAGTGGAACTAGTTAGATACTTTGATAAATAAGAGCATCATATATCTGTGCGATCTCTCAATTTTGTTACCCATGAATCGCACTGATTTTCTGTTCAGCGTATATCACTCATATGTGGCATTATGACTTGCTGATGTTCATTAAGTTTTCATTTAGTTTCTTTTTTGGTCAATTTAATGCAGAAATTTCAAAGACTACGTCATGGTGGACTCGAACTCGAGACATTTGGCCTCGGACATTAACCATTCTACCATTGGGCCAACACACACACAATTTCACTTCAGTTTTCTTTCAATTTCACTTTGTGGTTGTGTGATTGATGGATTATGGAAATGAGATTCGAACCTTAACTTTTAGTCTTAGGAATATCCACTTCATCATTAAGCCATCCTCATGAAGGCTATTTCTAAATTTACTAACGTTCAAAGTTGCCCCTCTTAATAATCTTTGTCTTAACTCAAGAAAAGAAATAATAATAATAATAATAATAATAATAATAATAATAATAATAATAATAATAATAATAATTTATTTCTCTTGTATACAATTGTACTATGATATGAATTAATTTGTTCATTATATATATACTAGTTGAACGGTGTGCATACTGACTGCATATGGAAGTTTTGAATTTTGTAATATATGTTTTGAAAATAAGTTACACATATTGTTTTAAGGATTAGTAAATATAAAAAAGATTCTTATTTTATATTAAAATAAATAAAACATAATATATATACATATTTTAAATTATTATTCTTAGAATAAAAATAATACTATAGGTAACCAAAATTTGTAAAAATATGCTCTTTTATAATAGTACTTCCCGTCCAGTTAAAGTGTCCAATTTCTTTTGGGCATGAGTATTTAGGAGATATATATAAAGTAGTTAAAGTGATAAAAAGTGGATAGGGCTCACACTTTTTAAGGGATAATTACTTCCTAAAATGGAATGGAATGACAATCCAAAAAGTAAAATGAGTCATTTTAAATAGGGAGAAAGTGTATCTTATATTCATTCTATGAAGGTGATTGGTATGTGGAGTGGGATATAAAAATGAAATATCTTATATTCATTCTATGAAGGTGATTAGTATAGTGGACTGAATGTAATATCCCGATTATTTAAAACTAGGTTATGATAATTTAAGTCGTTAATTATGATTTTTGTCGTTAATTAGGCTATATCTAGCAAGCGCCACGCCACTGGCTGCATGATGCGCCGCCCGTCCGCGCTTGGTTCCGCCGGGCGCTGGCGCGTCAGAATCTCGGCCCGTCCGACGTTTGGCTCCGTCCGATTTGGCGAGCCGAGGCTGTTCATTCCAAGAGCTTCCATGTCCGTGACGATCGCGTCCGTGCTGCAAGTGATTTCTGCGCTTATAAATCTGAAATGCATGTAAACCCTAGCTCCTTTTATTTTTCTTCAGTTTTTTCTCTCCTTTGGGGACGCCATTCCCCCTAGTTTTTCTTCCTTGATTTATTTCTTTAATTTCTTTGTCATTTGGAGTTCCTAGAACATAGATTCAAGAAGCTCATTTACTTCCATTTCAATTGTAAGGATTTCTATGGTTCAATGTCTTCCCCATTTCAATTCTATTCCTTGTTCTTATTTAATGATTTCTTCATTGTTGATTTATATTGCTTTGATTTATCCTGCTTTCAATTAATTCTTGTTCTTGTTGGTTGATTGATGATTATGATTTATTTGCAATTAGATTTAGATTAAGGCTTGACAAACCCTACGAATTGGATTGCTATTACTTTTGTTTATTGCTTTCGTTTTACTGCTTTCGTAGTTTATCAACTAGGGATTGACAACCTCTGGTTTAGATTTATTGTTTTATTAGTTTAGCTCGGGATTGACAACCCCTAGCTTAGGGTGCTGTTTATTTTCCATATTTCAATTCCCGCATGTTTCAAACCCCCGTTGGTATTAGAGTGTTTAGGATTTAATCGCTTTCTGTGTGCGACACGAACAATGGCCATGTTAAGTTTTCCTTGAGAGACGACTAGGATTAACTTTCTCTACTATAACACCTCATTCGATTAGGAGTCAATTAAGAGTATACTTTTGATTGAAACAACTGCATCATAGTACATTGTAGCTCTGCAACTCTTAAAGTGTCTTTTGACAAGGCAGATCTTCTGCATATACGCTAACACACGTGGTGAATTAAACACTCAAGGCTTAATATCTTCTGTGTTTCTTCAGTTGAGTTGACTCCATGTTTTATCAACATTGACTTCAGTTAGGCCAGTCGAGATTGCTCCGTCTTTTGTCAGCGGGCTGGACTCCCGTCTTTTATCAGCTTCGGACATCTGAATCAGCATGATGATTTCAGCAGACGTAGATAAATAGTCAGCTTTGACCTTTCATCAGCCAGCTTTGACTAGATATAGCCAGTATTGACTACTTGTCATCAGTTTTGACTAACAAGAGCTAGTTTGACTCCAGGATGTCTGCTTTAACTCCTGATAGGCAGTTTTGACTTTCGTGAGGACAGTCGGTTGCTTGATATGACACTTAGTCATATCCTAACTCTTTCATTTCTTTCAGAGTTGAGTCTCCATCTCCGATCTACAGCCTTCGATCTTCCGACGTCAGTCTTCAGTCTTCGACTTTACTCCAATAACTCTGTTCATCGGGATCGCTATACTTCAGTTCTTCAAACATCAGTTGGCCTTCCGTCAATCTTCAGTCCTTCAGTCTGTGATCCTTCAATTGAGTTTTTATCAGTTGCGCTGATATTGATACTACAGTATGGCTGGCTCAGTACTATTTGAACTCCTTCAGTCTTAAGTTTGTCCAAACCAGTAGTTCTACTACTGAAACCTGTAACACAATCGTCTAAATCTAGAACAAGTCAGTGGCATTAGTTATATCAGCTGGCAATCATCAGAGGTTTTAAGATCTAATCAAAACACATAGTTAAGATATATTAATTCCCAATAACTTATGAATTTTTTCAATATTTTATTTTACATACTACTGCCTCCTTCCATTAAGAGTGTGTCACTTAGTGGATAGTATGAGTTTTAATAAAATTTAGTAAATATTTTTTGAGTGGATAAAGGATTCATCATATATTTTTTTAGTGGAGTGATTGTAAGATTGAATACAAAAGTTGATTGTTGGGTAGTGTGGTTTTTTGTTAAATAGGTTGTGAGATTAAATAACAAGAATTGAGTGTGGGCTAGTATCCTAAAAAGAAAAATAACACTCTTTATGAACACCAAATAAGACAATTGTGACACACCCTTTATGAACAGAGAAAATATTAGAATAGGTTAAATCATGTTTCCATTACCTTCTTCTTTCACTATTTCAAGTTTGAGAGGTATTAATGGGTCTCCGATTTAAAGTAATTCCATTACACTGTTAAGTAATCTCAGCAAAACTTGATGATCGAACTTTCTTATCTGTAACAACAAGTTCTCATTGTAGTCACTTGTTTTTGGTAACACTCCGAGTTCTCATAGTCAACCTTTAACACACGTTCAATGCAGTATTCACACGTTCTCATCAAAATATGTTTTTATATTATTTTAATTATATATATGATTTTAATCATATATATAGTTGTATTGAATCTAGTGCAATGCAATAATTTTATAGGTTCAGTTGTGTTTTTACATTATCACGATAAACGTGTTCTCATAATAACTCATATATATATATATATATATTGAGATTCAAATAAGAAATATTTTTAATGTGAGAAGTAAGAACTATGAAAATTCACTATAAACAAAATGAATTCACTATGAAAGTTAATGCATCGGCTGAGAAAGTTACTGAATCCAAAAATTATAAATTTTCACCCATGTCTGAATCCCATGAAGGATGAAACTTGTATTTTTTGGATTCATCGGATTTATGTGAGGGTTAACGTGAGAACCATTTTTTCGTGAGAACTAAAAAATGATGAATTCACCGTGAAAATTGATGAATCTGCTGGAAAGTTACTGAATCCAAAAAACTAAAATTTTCGCCCCTCATTGAATTTGAACCCAGGCGAAAATTTTGAATGTTGTGGATTCAGTAACTTTCTTGACATATTCATCAACTTTCACATGGAATTCATTTGGTTCTGACATTCACACTTTAAAATGGTTCTTGTTTGAATCACTCTCTCTCTGCCTCTATATATATATATATATATATATATATATATATATATATATATATGAGGGATCATATGGTACTCAATCTCATTCATTCATCTCATAAATAGGTGGAGTTATTTTCAGATTTTTAAGCTAATGGTTGCTAATTTACCTCTGAATTGTAGAACGGTAATTTGATTTGTTATGTGATACAGGGAAAAAACATGCATATTTTATGTACAGAAAACTGCCTTTGATTTAACACAAAACTGCATAATTTAATTTATTAATTCAAGCTTCATAATTTGAAAAAAAAAATGATCAGCAAGAAAGAAAGCAAATGATCGGCAAGAAAAATATTTCTACATTGAAAAAGAGAGAAAGAGAGATCAAGGATTAGAAACCTGCAAGTTTCTGTTTTAATGTATGTATATTTATGTTTGGTAGTATGCATGTTTGTGTGCATTTCTATTTAGAAGTAAGTAAATTTCTGTTTTGTAATATCATATTTTCGTTTGCAAATATGCATGCATTATATTAGTAGTATGCATATTTCTATTATGTGGTATGCATGTTTGTATTTTGTAATATGTATATTTACGTTTTCTAGTATGTATGCTTCAATTTAGACTCCCTCATCCTGCTCCACTACTTCTGCCACCTTCTTCTTCTATTTCTGACAAACTCCACCGTAAACCACAGTCTTCTTCTCCGATTTTCGACAAACTTAATTAATATTCTTAAATGTGACTCATCTACTCTAGACTATAATTTCAAATAAGATATTTGTACAAGTTCTTTATTTAATATCATGTTTTATATATAGTAATTGTAATTGTTATGAATTTGTGGCTATTATTAATTAATTGAAATCAAAAGAATTGAGAACTTCTATAATACTTGATACTTCCTTTGTTCTTTTTTAAGTATCCTATTAGTATCTCTTTTTAATAAGTATCTTATTTCATAATTTGAGAGTAAAATTATGAAATATTTTCTATTTATCCTTATTTAATATTCTTGGAATTCGATAATTAGTTGTATGAGTGCATTTATAATGGTAGTTCATAAGGTTACAAGGAAAATAAATATTTTTTTTATATATGTAATTTAACGACTGAGACACTTATAAAAGAACGAATGGAGTATCTGAGATTAATAAATAGAATATGGTTAGAATGATAAATAGAATTGATTTTTAATGCTCATGACCGCTGATGAATAAGGATAAAAATGAGTCGGTTACCCACCCACTATACATTTTTTCCAAACTCAAACTCGTTTAAGTTCAGACCCGTAGACATTTTTTCATACCTTATTCAAGCCTATCATGAATACTAATTTAATAGTCAAATTCATCTCAAATTTATTTAATACTTACCCAAACTTATTCTATTAAAGTCTGTTAAAAACACATACAAATGTCAGCCCAACTACACTCAATTTTTTAACCTTACAACAATTATCTTAGGGCAAATACACAATTTTAGCATGATAAATTGACTTTGTGATTTAGCTTAATAAATCAATAATACCTTAATCAAACCCAATGAATTGACTTTGTAATAGTTTTAGCCCATAAATAATTTTGGCACCAAAAAGCACAATCGGCACCTGTAAACTACATATAGAAATCACAAGTCGGTCACGTTGTCGGAATTGACTTACGGGCTACATGTCGATGCCGAAAAATCACTTACGGACTAAAATTATCACAAAATCAAATCATTATGCTTGATTAAGGTATTATTGATTTATTAATCTAAATTGTCATAAAATCATTTATCAGGCTAAAATTGTGTATTCTCTCATTATCTTATTAGCCCTATCGAATTACTTCATGCTCCTTCTAACACTACCAATTGTATCATTGTATGTCCTCTATGAAGCAAACAACAACATAAAAAACAAATCATTGCTTTTTTCATGTAAAGAAAATTAATAAGAATTAGTAAAATAATGAAAGATTAAATTTTAAGATG
Organism: Salvia rosmarinus; assembly: GCA_036937905.1. Lineage (NCBI taxonomy): Eukaryota > Viridiplantae > Streptophyta > Magnoliopsida > Lamiales > Lamiaceae > Salvia > Salvia rosmarinus. The sequence continues at coordinate 15,954,076 of CM072815.1, forward strand.
GAAGATGATGTAGCACAACTCAATTGATAAGACGTTTCCCCTTCAATCAGTAGGTCGGGGGATTCAAACCACCTAATGTGCACGTACGAGTATTCGAGAGTGTGAAACCCTAAATAAAAAATAAAATCTCAAGATAGAAATAATTCAACCTGTTAATGGAATAGAGAAAAGTTGAGACTTGAGAAGTTAAGAAGACGAAGAAGACTTGAAATTGAGAAAACCACAAAATCATAGTAATTGATATGTTAATAAGTTATTAATTTAATTATTTAATCAGTTACAAAATTTTAAGATTATTATACTATATAAATTATCTACGATAACATGTATCCGTATATAATTATTTATATCCTACACAAACTTGTAATAGATACTAATTTACTATTCAAATTCATTTAATATTTACCCAAATTCATCATATTAGGGTTTGGTAAATCCGGATACACTCTAAAATTCGACCTATTGCCATGTTTATTCATAATTTGTAAAGGAAGAAGTCGATTGGACCAGCCCAAAAAGCATATCAATCCGACCAATCCAGCCCGAAAATGTTCTTGATTTATATTTTTTGCCATAGCACACCTTTTTTCTCTTGGCCAACCCACTGATTTCGTGTTAAATAAACACAAACTGCACCTATCTCAAACCATACCAATGATAATAAAACATGATTCGAGTGCAAGCAGCTTAGGGCATGGTTGGAGACTTGGAGTACAATATTGGAAGGGTAACTCCTACATCTATCCAATCTTATGGTCAATAAGATTTTTATAACAGGAATTAACATTCTGAATATTCATGAATATGCGATTTAAAATTTAGTTCTTTTTGTTAACAAAATTATTCTTATTTATTTTTCTCTTAAAAATAATTTAATAATAATATTTAAATAAATAAATAACAATAATAGCAATAGTAATGAAAATAACAATGCTAACAATAATAATATAATGGTTATTCCATTTTCTTCATTATTCATACATTCAATATACATATCAACCATATAAATCTTATATTAATTCCATCATATTCCCATTTAATTGCATTCTTGCATACCTTACTATTATGATTGGTGGAAAGGCCGAATCAAGTTACAAAGTTGTCTTAGTGTACATTCTGTACAAGATAATTTCAAAAATAAGTTTTGTTTTAGATTTTTCACATACTAATATGTAGATAAGCACTTGAATGCAGCGTGAACTCCGGTAGATGAGCTAATTTGAGCAAAACAGTAGCCTTAGGTGAATGGGCCAATACGCCCTAGCTAGATCATCAATACAGCAGGAAATACAGAACCAGAAACTTCAAAGAAGCATTTCAGTCGTTAGTAAAGCTGTAAAATCGTCATAACCAACCAAACTTTTAAGAGATACAGATCAACAGTGCCACCAAGAAAAATAAGGTGGACAAAAAAGAAAAAAGCAAACAACTATCCCAAAACCAGAACCAAAACCAAAATTAGCAATCATTATTAAAGAGCTAAATCCTTTACAGACAAAGTACAGAGTTCATCGCAAAAATGTTTGCCACCCCGGCCTCTCAGCAGCTAATCTTAACCCTGTGCAGGAGGGACCATAGACCAGCCAAGAAGTTTAGGCGACCCAGGCGGGCTCGAGTGCTGGCTAGGATTGAAGAGGCTTAGTTCCACAAAAGCTGCTCCAGAGGTCTCATCTTTCTCCATTGCACGGAAAGATATTGATCCGCGTTTTCCCAAGGCAGATGAGTTCCGTCCCGGACTACTTACAAGACTTCCTTCGACTGGGCTCTGGTTAGCAATTAACAACATTGTATCGTTGCACTCGTTACCAGCACCCCTCCTAGCTTCTGTATCTATTTGCAGACTCCTCAAAGATAAAGAATCTGCTATAGGAAGGTATACGAGCATGCAAATACCCACCCCTGCACAACATAAAAGGGAAAGAAAAGACAAGAATGCTATGGCATCAAACACAGGCTTTCCTGGATCAGACAGGACCGACAAACCAAGCAGAAGAACTCTTAACGGGAAAAAACTGGAGATAGAAAAGATCAACGTGTACACTCTCTTCTGCAAACCCTTATTGATCACCAAATGAAGAATTCTCCTGCCAAGCCAGAACAAGTAGATAGTTATGATGGTAGCAAAAAGACCGAGAAAGATGGTACTCAATAGAGGGTAAGTGCAGAAAGCAGTATCGTGATTCGCCTCAGCAGAAGCTGCTCTGATGAAATAAGAAGGCAGTTTTGGATTATGGTCTCTCTTGTACTTCGGTCCAATTAAGATAACTACTAGCTGAAGAATGAACAACGGGATGCAATAAAGAAGAACAAAACCGGCCGTTTTCAGGTTCCACTTGTGACTTAATGTTCCAGACCTTTGTAGAGATGCACGCAGAAGAAAAATGAGTGTAAGAAACAGGCATGGTTCTGCGAAACCAAGGTTCGAAATGATGTAGCATTTGCAGACATTTTCCTGCCATTCCAAAGTGAGAGCATCCAAGACTCTCCCGTGGTGCCTCAACAAATTCAACCGAATAATTTCACCAACACCCCACCAAACTGCAAGGAAGACGTATGTGATTCTGATAATCCAAGGACCACTAAAATAACTAAGCTGACTGAAACCTTGCCTGAGGATCCGGCTTCGGAAGTAAAATGAATATATAATACAGAACAACCCCAGAACAACCAATACAGCAACAAGACAAATTGTCACCACACCAAGTGCATCAGCAACAAATCTCGACTGGGGCATTACCCAAACCACAGATTCCACGCATGCTCTCCGCCAGCATGGACACAATAATATTTTCTATTCGGTAAGGGATTCCACAGGAAAAGCAAACAAGTCAACAATACCTGAAAGAAATAGTTGAGCACTCCAATCGACTCCAAAAAAATCATATACGTCCAGGTTAGAGATTGCTTAAATGCTCCTCAAGCAAAGAACTGAATATGGCAACAAAAGTTGCTTAATGACCTCAGGCCAATAACAGTTTCCAGCTTCCTCAGCAAATCTGTTTAAATCCACAAGTCCAAAAGGTAATCTTTCAGGATCAACAATCCAGTCTGACAATCTGCAGCATGAGCAGGGAATACAAAATTATTCACAAACTAGAGAGAACTTATACAGTAATATTGATAATAATGACAACGAAAACAAAGTCAATCAAACAGAGAGAAGAGATGGACTGGCAAGCAGCTTCAAGAAAATGCATGAAAATGGGAAATGATAGAACCAAATGTCAATTGTAGTAGTGTGGAGCTTAATCAGATAAGGTGCATGTAGGCACTACAAACATACAAAAGGGCCCGGCAAATAAGGAATAGCACTACAGGTTTCATTGACAAAAATACTAGCCCTTCATTACAAATCGCATTAGCGAAACCCTGCAACCAGATTTTGCTTACATGTTCAAACCTAGGTACACTATGTGGAGATCGACAGAGCATGACAAGCGAGAAAACTTTTATATAGAGCCATCCATTTAAAATTGGTATCCAACACTCTGCTGTCAGCATAATAGAGAAATACCAAACCAAGCAACTTTTTGATGCAAGATAAATGCTTTAATAGATAGTATGGGAAAGTGGGATTTGTTTCTTAAAAGTTAGACTCGGAAGATATGTTTCTGAATATGAATAAGTTTACACTTTCCAGGTGCTTTTTTATTAAAACATATTTTCCTACACAAAATACATATTTAAATTGATAAAGACTACTATATTTCAACAACCTCCTTTGAATCTTACAAGAATATGTTTAACATTATTAACTGCTGCAAATTAATAAGCATTAATGATGGATAGTCCGAAAACTTTCAATGGGATTCCCATTCCTCATTGGTATCAACAGGTCATGAACAGCAAATCTAAGCTAGTATCAGATGAAAGTATTCACTAAGAATCAGCTAAAGTATAATAATTTATAACCAGGCACAAAAAAACTGATCTACTTCTTAAATGTGAAATAATATTTGACTATATGGTCAAAAGACGAACAGCTAAAGCAGAAAATTTCATAAATACAGCAGTCGCCTAGATCAAAATAAATTATAAATCGCTAATCATTCAGACGATTCACAAAATTCACTAGAAGCCCTTGTTTTATGCTGCAGGCGCAAGTCCATGCACATCAACCTCAAACTTTATCTACAAGGGAACGTGCATATACAATCCAAAAAATTATTGGGAAAAAAAAAACTTAAAAGTCTCTCTATTGTTAAGATACCAGCTTCTTGAAACAACGGATTTATCAACCAACAAACTCCAAGTCTTATATTATATCTTAATTAATAACATATCTACATAACACCGTCTAAGAATCAAAGACCACAACATGCACAGAAAAAAAAAAGGAAACAAAATTCAAAACAATAATTAAAACGTCAATTATAAATAGGAAACGCAGGAACGAGCAGCCATGAAACCATCCGCACATTAGTATGAAAAATGCTAAACCTAGAAATAACCACTTCAATTCAACAAAAAGAAAAGAATCCCAAACAAGGACAAAAAAGCAACATTAGAAAAGAAAAACATAGAGGTGCGGAAAGCTTACGACTTGTGAATCAACGATCCGGCAAACTACGACGTTGAATCTGAAATTCGGCAGAAATGCCAGAAAACCCCTAGTGAGAGAAAACAAAATGCAAGAGAAGAGGAGAACAAATATTTTGAGAGAAGAAAACAATGTAAGGTTGGGGAGAGTAGTCTTTCAAGAGAGAGAGAGTGGAACTTTTGTTGCTGACAGCCTGTCGCCAGCCAATAAATCCAAAAATCAGGAGACAGAAATTAAATAAGATATATACGTATATATTAAAGTTACGGTGCAGCTGTAATATATTTTCTAGTTTTCTTTTTGCAATGATTTTGCAGATATGGTAACATTATCATTTTTATATAAATAAAAATCGGAAAGTATTATATGCCTATTGGGTGGTATCTTATGTAACCAAGCATGGAAATATAATTTGAAAAGGGCAGGCTGTACTGTACACATCAGACGTAAGACGTGTGATATGGGTGGCTCAAGCCGAAACTCACTTCAGTTTATGGGTGTTTATATAGTTCAAATTCTATACCTGAATCTGTTATTTATCATTTATATCTCATCGACTTTTAATGGTAATTACTTTACTTATAATTTAATTAATAATACATTTAGCTAGGATTTAGTGACAGACTCCAAGTCGTAGACTGTGGCATAGCACAACGATGAAGTGAAACGATGAGGCTGTGATTCAACCACCCAAAACCGTTGATTTTATCATAGCATAATAATTAATCGAAATGATGAGGTTAAGTTTCAGCAGCAGACCCGTCTAAAATATAAATATATGTATCTGTCTAAATCTAATTAAAAGTGATTTTATAACTACCGAACATTATAATGTAAAATTTTACAATAAATAGTAAAAAGAAGAAGAAGATAAAATTACACATAAGGATGTCAATTAATGTTCATATTCATTTATAATTTATAACCGCACAGCACTTAACCTAAATCCAACTAATTAACAATGTGATTTTACTGCTTTTCTAGTCCGAAACTCGTATATCAATACTCGTTAATTATCTAAAATCATTCAAATTATAAATTTCTAAATAATTAAATATAAGTTATTACAATGATTGGTTATTAATTTGTCTCAATAAAATCCAAACATTGCTGAGAAAATATAAATACTAAATAGTATGAAAATCTGCTAATTATTCATTCTCGTCGGAAACATGTATAGTAACATCGGCTAATTACTCAAGCTAGTTAGAATTTATAGATATAAATTATTACAACAATTGATAATCCGTCGTAATAACAATCGAATTCGTTTGAGCTTATGCTTATAAAAATTTATTTTTCATACTATGACATAATATTTAAAATCAAACATAAATTCTTGTTTGGGAATTTGTAGGGAAATATGATTTTCTATACTATAGCATGCTCCAATATAATTAATTGCAACATATAGGGTTTTCTAGTGTTAACTTACAATTTACAGCACGATTGATCAATGACCGACTCTAGCTTTGATATTTTGGACTTGCCGGTTGTCGATCTCTAATCTTGATTGAGAGCAATCTATGGAGAACATCAAATGTTATCTCCCATATGTAGGTTTTGAAAGCTATTACGTGTAGATGGAATGATCTTGACTTTCACCTACCACGTACTTATAGTTTGATCAAGATTCGACATATTTAATAAATACAATAATTATTTTCTATTTTGAAGATAATTTCTTTATAAAATAAGTATCTCTTGATATCTTTAGATATCATATAATACTATCTAGATTATGAGATGTATTAAATAAACAATATATTTAACAAAACATAGTCCAAGTAGGATTGTAGCGGGACAAAAATCAGCTAGGCAGTAGGTCTTATTGGGTCACAGTCCAAAGATCAAATATAAGGAATAAAAATGGACCTAAAATAAATTAATTATCTTATATTCAACTCAGAACATAAATTAATTCATAAATATTTATTCACTATAGAATAAATGTTGATTTACCACTTTATTACCGAGGTTGAGTCGGACTTGTACTTAGATTTACGAATCTCTGTATTTAAGATATCATAAGTCCATTAATTATTTATAGCATTCTTACTTCTTAAAATAATTAATCTCTTAAATCTTAATTAATTCCTTAAGTAGTATCATTCAACCTTATTATCCTACATGAGCTAACTCAACATACAAGGTTTAATACGATAAACTTTTTGAGCTCCTTAAAAAAACTTCATCATCTTAAATGGATACGGTTACTCGATACAGATAACAAGCATAACATACAAACACTATCACCACCAAATATGCGGAGAATATTGGGTTATCTCGTGTAATCCTCACTCATAACAAGTCAAAGTGGTGGTTAACAACTCATACTGATCACCTGAAACCTTATCGAGGTTTAGATCAACGTAAAGTTACCGAAACCCAGGTTTTTCACGACGATCAGGTATAAGAATTCTTATCATTGTGATCCATCAATACGCCAAGACGTACCAGCATTATCATGCAACCAAGTCAAGTTACTTCTTATGTATGCTGCAATTTATACCAACAACTCGCCACTAAGTTGTCTCAACTATGATTTGATTTTATTTATCAACTAGCTCAACCAATCATACAGACTTTTGTGATCTTCTACATATTGTACGATCTAACTTTTGTATAAGATAAATGGACAACATATGCAATCAGTAAACCATTCAGATAGGAGATCGTAAATAATGGTAATAGAAAATATTATATACAAGCAGTGGCGGACACAAGTAGGGGGGAGAAGGGGCTTAAGCCCCTACCAAGGAATTTTTTTTTTTTTTTACTGCGAATTTTTTTGAATTTGTCGAAAACTATCTTTAGCCCCTACTGAGTTGACGATGTTGAAGAGCGAATTGGCGAAAAATCTAGGATGAGAAGGGGCTGAAATTTGCAAGAAAAATAGAAAGAGGGGGAAGAAAGTGGTTGTCTGCGTAAAAATGGAGGTTGAAGAAGATGAAAAAATAAATAAAAGAAAGTACAAAAAAGAAAAAGTCAAAAAGTAACTTCCTTCAACAAAAGAAAAAGTGTTATACAATAAATAATGTTTCTATTAGTTTTGAAAAATGAAACAAACACAATTTATATTTTTGTCTTATTGCTTTCAACAAAACACAAATCAAAGTCTTTTCTTCTTCTAATTCCATGATAGTTGATCATCTTTTTCCTCATTTTGGTGAGTTATCTACTATTTTTCTATTCCCTTTTTCTTTCAACTTATTTATATTTACATAGAAGTTGTTTGTTAATTGTTATACATTTACTTCTTAATTTATTATTTCTACTCCTAAATCCCAATTGTTTATTATTTATTGGCATTTAGTTAATCTATTATTTGAATTTCTGATGAATAATTTTATCTTAAAGCCTCAATTGTTTACTATTTTATCATGAAAATAAATATGAGTACCATGCTTTCAGTTTAGTTTAGTTAATTGTAAATTTAATTAGAGTTTGGAATTAGGGTTCTAATTGAATATTTTTTAGGTTATGATTTAAATTTATATTTTTTTTATGTTTTTAATTAAAAGAGTTGCATTTGTTTATGTACAAGATGGAGCGTTTTTTCAAAAAAAAAAAACACAAGGGTGAGTCATCTTCTTCACCAAGTGAACCTATTGTTGAATTAGTGGAGAATCAAATCCAAGTTGAATTAGATTTGAATGAGATTGTTGATGATCCAGAACTACGAAAACTAATAGAGGAGTTCGATATTGCTATTCGTGATCAAGTACGGAGAGAGTACTTGATCAAGGGTCTGTGCTAACCAGTTGGGCATTTGTATCCAAAAGAAATATGACATTCAAGAAAGGAGTTTTCAAGATATTTGGTATCGAAGATTTATATGGTTATAGTACGTTGTATCAAAAGAAGTCGCTTTTATTTACGGTGCTATCTATTTAAACAATCGGATAAAGGAGGTCGATCTGTGAAGATGCTTTTACAAAGACGGCCGCCAGAATCGGAAAATGCATTAGAAAAGTTTAATCTTTTTTCAACGATTGGTAATGAGCCGATCTTGCAACGTTTTCAAGCGATGAGAACACGTATAATTCCATTACCACCACTTTAGTTTGATGTGTTAGACTATTTTTGATGTATTAAATATTTATAAATTTTTATCGCTATGATTTTTCACCAATATAAAAATAGTAAAGCCCCCACCAATATCTTTTGCTGCGTCCGCCACTGTATACAAGCTCAACTATTCTACTTTTAATATACAAATCCAACATAATATTAATTTGGTAATCTTCAATTTTAATGGCTGGATTCCTAATTTTTTCAAAAATTGATTTTATCGACTTCTAAAATTTTATACACATCATAATATAATTCATATGACACAATAATGGAATTTCCACAATGAAATTCTCAAAAAATTCGATCCGACTGAAAATCCCTAATGTGAGTCCAAACATCGATTTTTTAAAATTTCAGAGTCCGAATTCATCATAACTCAAAATTTGAACTTCATAAATTATTTCTTTAAGTAATGGAAACCCTAATCATGAAATTACTTATCTAAATTGTGATTTTAACTAGTACGCCCTCTCGTCCGATATGCACAACCAGGATATGTTATACTCCATCCGTCTCAATATTCATGGCCCTTTTCTTTTTAGCAAGTAGATTAAGAAGAGTTGCGTTTTGTATGCCAAGTAGTGGTGATACAAAATTCGATGTATTTTTTAGTGTAAAAAGTGTTTTCTTTTTTGGAAACGAGCCAACTTAATGGGACAGCCCAAAAAAGAAAGCGTGCCAACAATAATGGAACAGATGAAGTATAATTTTTAAAATTTAAATTTTTGTAATCATGTTAATAAAATTGTTAAAATGTTATTTTGTTTGGAATAATATATTGAACCAATATCAATTTTAATGAAAATATATGTTAAACATATAAACTATTTTCATAAGAATTGAATGAATGAAAATAAAACACTAATTCACATTCCTTTAACTGGTTAAAATTTATATAATTTTTAAAATTTAAAATTTTGTAATCATGTTAACAAAATTGTTAAAATGTTATTTTGTTTGGAATAACATATTGAACCAATATCCATTTTAATGAAAATATATGTTAAACTATTTTCATAAGATTTGAATGAATGAAAATAAAACACTAATTCACATTCCTTTAACTGGTTAAAATTGTTAAAATAAATAATTATGTCAAGAAAGAACTAAATGAAGTTATAATTAGTTTCAAAGTTACAATCTAAATAAGTAAAATTATTCATAAAATTATAGATAGTATACATATATGTGGCCCTATTTTCATGATAATATAGTATAGGAAACTAATTAAATTCTTTGTTATAATTAGTGTATATATATGAGATTGGGTTCCGATAGTATTCTATCCTTATGTAGTACTCAATTTGGATCATATATTTTGAACATGTGGATACATCAGAATTTAACATGTGGCAGCCTCCTTTTCATTTTTTTCTTAATTTTAGTTGGGAGCAAAATGGAGACGCAATTCAACTTTCTTCTTCTTCTTCTTCTTCTTCTTCTTCTTCTTCTTCTTCTTCTTCTTCTTCTTCTTTAACGGTGGCAGCGGCAACAGATAGCAACTAAAATAACAAATTATTGCCTAAACATAACATACATATAATAAAACATAAAAATGCATGTGTGCCCAACAAGCGATGGGGTTCGCGAGCACGCGTCGTGCGCCGACGTGCCATAAACATACTCATGTATATGATAAAACATAAACATGCATGTTAGCCAACGGGCACTGGGAGTACGCGAACACGCGTGGGGCATGCGTTTCCAACATACTTTAAAATCGAAACTCACGTGCATGTTTATGTCCATTTATATGTATACTGCTCAACAATATATCGTGGTTTGTTTTTTGTATCACGTAACAAATCAAATTATAGATCTACCCTTACTTACAGTAACGAAATCAACAAAAATAAATTTAAAAATTCAAAAAAAATCTCCACAATAAGTACTACATACTACCTAAGGCTTTTACCAAAAGTTTTGGTTATTATATGATCCTTCCTCTTATATATATATATATATATGTGTGTGTGTGTGTGTATACACTCATCGATAGATGATTATTCTTAACAAAATTAGTTATGGATTTGTTACATAAGATCTGTTATTAGTTCGAATTTACTACTTTATCAGAAAGATGCATGATGAAACTGTAGCACGATTTTGAGAAAAGAATTAAACTGTAGGAAATAGAAAAAAAAAACGGAAGAGAAATAAGATTAGTTTTGAAATTGCAATTGCCTTTTGAATATTATATAGATTAGTTTTGCACTCGTGAACCATAATTAACAATAGCAATTGCAAAACTACCACCGAACTAATTTGAAATCAATTGATTTGTGAAATTGAGTTGCCTTTTGAATATTATATAGATTAGTTTTGCACTCGTGCGACTCAAATAATAATTATAATTAAATTATAGGATTAATGAAAATTATAACTAAATCATAAACTAAAAATATGTAAAATATTGTGAACCTAATTTATTGTGTGTAGACAAAAGAGCAATGAAGCAAAAAGAAAAGAGTTAGGGATATATTAACTGGCTGCAGTTATGTTCCAAGTAGCCAAAATGACAATTCCGTTAACGGTTATCCGTCATCAGTTTTTTACAGTCTTCTAACACAGATTACACTTAACCACAGCAGTTGCTCTTCTGCTCAATTGGCTGTCCCTTGATCTGGACCGTACTCCCCGAAGACTTGTTTGCTGTCGGCTGGTTACCCATCCTGCAATCACACTTCCCTTAGATAAACGACTAACAGCTTCAGAAATTGCAAACGGACACAACTAGTGCAGACAAGGCAGAGAAATTATGTAAAAAAACAACTATCAACCCCAACCCAACCCCAAATGAAACAACTTAAGATATGAATATACTTGCACTGATGATCACTTAGCCATCACAAAACACTTGCATTTCGTGCATAAAGTCAGGTGAATAGATCAAGAACCCAACAGAACCTCCAGCTCAAGGCTATACTGAATAAGAAAGTTATGTTAAGCAGTCTAAAAGCATATGAGAATGTCATATACTTGCACTGATGATTTAGATCACGTATAATTCTGGTTAGAAGCTTTACTTTTTCTTAATCTCCCCAGCCATAGTCAAGAAAGCTTGTTCCACATTAATTGCATCTTTTGCACTTGTCTCAAGGAAAGGAATCCCAAGCTCATCTGCAAATGCCTGTAAGTTCAATCCAGTGCGGAAGTTAATATAGTAAATACTAAGAAAGATATACTCACATAAATCCTAAGGAGATTAACTAGCATAAGAGTGTTATTGATTTGCTATAGTCAATATTGATGCACAATTTTCATTTGTTATGTTATTGACATGGTTATAATACTTACAGTTTTTGTGCGGCCTACAATGTCTCCATATAGACTCGATACATATCTTGTAACGTAAGTTGTGGCACTGAAGCAATGGTCCCACAAACAGCGAAGAGATTCTCTTCTGATTTATGGCCATTTGAGACTTTTTTTACTTTTCACTCTCTCATTGTTTTCTTTTCTTGTTTATTATTACCAGAGGAGTACAAAATGACCTTTTCAGGAAAGAAAATATGATTCTGGAGTTTAAGAAAGATTGTAAAAACTCAACGATCAGATTCTCCATATCCACATGCATATAATTCAGTCATTTCACAAATGCAGTTAAAAGAGAGGTGTTGGTGGGGGCGGGGGAGAATGTAGCTGATGTAATACATTCAACATAAGATGATCACCTTTGCTGTTTGTGTATCAACAACTTTGTTATCAACCAAATCACATTTGTTACCCACCAAAAGCTTGCAAACGCTGTCATTTGCATATCTATCAATTTCGTTAAGCCACTGCTTGACATTGTTGAAGCTCTCCATATCCGTAACATCATACACAATCTATTACAATTCATACAAGTGGCATTATTTGAGTAGAAAATCAGAATGCAAAATGAACTAAGCAGGTCAGGCATATCACAGGATTAAATAATATAAAGCTAAAATCATTAAGTGCTAACTGCTGAGAAAATAAGCAAACTGGATAAATGTGGTTATTAAAGCATTTACAGCAGAGAAGATTAGCAAGTCTTAAAAGCTTGAACTTTTGCTGTAGTCACATCCAAGATAGATAATAATCAATATAGTGCAACTAACAATCAGTATTAACAGCCATCAGTACTCGTATAGTTGAGCTTTATAATATCTAGCTGATTCAAAAGCAAAAACATAGAATCACAACAGAGTATACACCAGGTCATATTAACAAAATGTAAACTGTGTTTATTTATGGTATATCCATGCCCAACTAGAAATTAAAATTCCATGACAAAATAAATGACCATTTGAACAGAAAAAAAAGTCAATACAGGAGAAATAATAATCACAATAAAATTTCAAACTCAGTAGCAATCAAGTTTTGCAGATTTACATTATAAGAGTTGACATCAAGTCTGATAATCTACTGATAAAGACTTAAAAGTCACAAATGGTAATGTGGAGATTAATGAGTAACATTTCAATAAACAGTGAGATCACCCAAGAATAAAATAACAAGTGATGGACCATCACTCGAAGAAATTGAATTCCAAATTATGAGCTCACTGAGTCCATTCACAAATCCGTTTGGGCGCAAGTATAACAAGAAAATAAATGCAATATGCATCAGCATTGCCAAAAAGAGAGAGATTCTCCCAGCACATCCCATTCACACAATATAAATTTGAATTTGAAGGAACTGTGACAGCATACAAAGTCTAAACAAAACAAATACATGAATAATTTTATCAAGATCTTTCTTACAATAATCCCATGAGCTCCTCGATAATAACTGCTAGTGATAGTCCGAACCGCTCCTGGCCAGCAGTATCCCACTGGATAAACATAAATATAGAATACCAGAGTAAGTCCAACAACTTTGAGCTTATGTGGGGTGTCAAAATGGTATTATACATGTACTTCTAAATGCCAGTAAGACTGTAAGAGAATAAATTTCTCCCCAGAAATATCAAAAGAAATATGACCAAGACCGAAACACCATTCCAGTGCAAATTTTTTGGGTCGGGCCAGCCCAGCCCGAACCAGACGAGATTTTGATAGTTATGAGCAGGCCGAACCCGGCCCCGAAATTCCACCAGGCCTTTATATTTTGGACCCAACCCAGCCCGCCGTTTTGCCACCTCTAGATTTTAGTGGTAGCCCTATCACAAAAATGATATGCAATATAGTGTGTGATCGTATAATTATGAGCAATTTCAGAAGCATCCACAATCACACATGTTGGATGGCTCAGCTGTTAACACACTAGGCTATGGTGCAGGAGAGGCACTAAATGAAATCTCATTTTTGCTGCTTTTGACATTGCAGAAAAAGTACCAATCTTTCAAGCGACAGGATATCAGAATTACTATGGGCATCATACAAGAGACAAATAAAACTATAACCAATCCCAAAATTAATCTGCATAGTCATTACAAAGTTATAATACTAAAAGAACCACTTAACTTCAGATATATGGCAGACTTTAGTCAACAGTCAACTACACACAAAGAAAAGAAAACCCCACCATGATCCAGAGTCAAGTCGAATATTATGATTTTTTATCCGTACTTGGACATATCTGAATCAATCAAATATTTGTATTAAAATTTGAATTATAGAAAATACAAATGACAAATTCGAATACCAAACCGAACACGAATTATTTGATTAGTTTACAATCCTAGCGGTGGGGTGTGGCTTTTGGGGGAACAAGGGTTCCGATTTGGATTTTGGTCTTAGAAATTGTGCAGCCTTACTTTTTAAACACTAAGAATTTTGCATCATGTGCGTATGCTACTCTGTTTCTTCGCTTTTCATTTTTTTAAAATTACCAATTATTATATGATGTCATAATTCTTTTATAGAATAAAGGTTCTACTCGTGCAAAGCATGGTATAACACTAATATACCTATATATATAGGGAGTGGATCAAATGAGAGCTATATTTTTTTTGAGAACTTAAGAACTATGTATAAGATTGTACGCAACGAAAACATGCTAAATTGTTATGTTGTGCAACAATTTCAGAATGTTTTCGTTGTGCACAACTTTATAGATTTTGTGCATTAATTTTAGGGTAAATATCACTTTAAACCTTAAACTATACTCATTTTATCAAAAATATCTTGAACTTTAAAAAATATCATTTTAAATCTCAAACTATTAACATTTTATCAAAAAAATCCTAAACTTTGAGAAGCACCACTTTAAACCTCAAACTGTTAATTTTTTATCAAAAATACCCTACATCAATTTTCGACTCCGAAATTGGGCAAAAATATCTTCGATCGCTCATGATATATCCAGTGTTCATTTCTTACCTTCGAAATTTTGATGTGGCTCATCAAACGAGAAGAAGATATTTTTCATCCAATTTCAGGAGCTTAAAAATTGATGTAGGGTATTTTTGATTAAAAAAATTAACAATTTGAGATTTAAAGTGATACTTCTCAAAGTTTATGATTTTTTTGATAAAATGTTAATAGTTTGGGGTTTAAAATGATATTTTTTAAAGTTCAGGATAATTTTGGTAAAATGGATATAGTTTAGGGTTTAAAGTGATATTTACCCTTAATTTTATACGTCTGTGCATACTTCTTAGGTTCTAAAAAAAGATGTAATTCTCACTGGATCCAACCCATATATATGATCAATCAAATATTTGCCAATATCGAATTAAATATCATAATTTTGTATT
Source organism: Salvia rosmarinus (assembly GCA_036937905.1). NCBI lineage: Eukaryota > Viridiplantae > Streptophyta > Magnoliopsida > Lamiales > Lamiaceae > Salvia > Salvia rosmarinus. Next base: position 15,969,360 of record CM072815.1, read on the forward strand.
TGTATTTGAATACTATTCGAATCCTATACTGAACCGAATCATAATTATTTGATTTATTTACAATCCTACCATGATCTTGGAACTTTGAGGGCTTCACTGGTTTCGGTTTAATGAGAGCTTTCACAATTCAGTTTCATAAATCAAGTTTATGTTAATCAATCTCATTAAAAATGACATATTTCAACTTCCCATTGTTCTACCCAATTAACTTAGGCCCTACCACCATATACATAATATAAAATTTTCAATTACATCGTTTCTTAGCATTCCCCTTTTTCATCAAAAAACAAAATATTCGAAGTGAGCCCCAAGAGAACCTCCTTCTCCACCAAATATACGGTTATTTTCAAACAATATTATTGCACCAAAACAGACAATGTGGAAACCTTATTGATAAATTACCATATCAAGGTTCACAACATGTTTCAGCATAACTCACTACTTGCATAGTTACATATGCATTATCTTATGAAAAAAGGTATTTTTCTTACATTCTTACATGAGCGGCCACCAATAAAACATTCATAAGCAAACATTTTCTCACTTTCATACCAATAAAACCTTATGCGAAGTCACATGACTAGGCATAATATCATCATTCATTCTAAAACAAAAACAGACAGAACGCTGAAAAATCATCCCTATAAAATGAAAATGAAAATTAACAATAGAAACATAATCAACGAAGGCCCAAGGTTCTTAAAATTTGAGGATGCAAAGGTATGAAGTTAGGAGCATTTCTGCTAAGTCATTTAGGATAATCCTATATAAACAAAACAATAACAAAAAAAACAACATGCAGTAGCCAAAAAGACCTGGGCAGAAAACAGTATCATTACATAAGAGATCACGTGCATTTACAATGGTATATATTAACTCACAATCTGAAGCTTGATTGTCTTCCCTTCCAGCTCCACTGTCCTTATTTTCTACAAAATTAACAACAGCAATAATCATGTGAAAACCCAAATAAAATAATAGAACACGACAACAACAATCAAGAGAGTTATGAAACAGGATGAACTTACAAAATCAACTCCAATGGTGCTAATGTAACTGTCCACATACGAATCGTCCTATAATCAACCAACAAAACTTACTTTCTTAAGCAAACAAGTTTCAGGGAAAAGAACAAAGCATTTCATAACGATATAACAAACAGTATAACACAAATCAAACAAATGACTAAGGTCAATATACCGCGAATCTCAGAAGAAGACAAGACTTGCCGACAGAGGAGTCACCGATTAAGAGAAGCTTGAACAGGTAATCGCTACAAAAAAGAAGGGCAAAACAATTTTAAGAAAATTAATAGCGAAAACTAACTAGGAATCAAAATTTAGGGGGGTCTTACTATTCATTGCTCATGATTTCTTGAGAAATGAAAAGTTTCAAGAGTTTTGAGTGTTTGGTCAAAGTATGAAAGAAAGAGTAGAACAGAACTCGGCACTTATTTGTTTGGCTGTAAAGAAGACCGGAAAGAGAAGCAACAACTAGTAAATACTTTAATTTTGGTGATACTTTATTTCTTATAACTTTAATTTTGTGAGTCGGATATCCGGATTTTGATTTTTTTTAATGTAAATAATAATTATCTTTAATATAAATGAAATTTATTGATTTTGATATTCTTTTTTAATATAAATAATTATATTTTTTAATATAAATGATACTTTTTAAATTATAATGTAAAAAATAGTTATTATTTTTTTTAAATTTAAATGATATTTTTCTTAATAACGAATGATATTTTTGTCCGTTCGCAATGGAGTGTACGGGAGTTTTTGTATAATTTTGTATGTGATAAATTAATATTCTTTATTTTTGGATTACATCTTTGTAGAAAATGCCCTCCAGAATCTAAGGACTTGATTAAGAAATATAATATTTTCTCCCGAGTTTATGTCTGTGTCGTGGATATTTATGTATATATGAGGGCAAAAAAATTTCAAATTTCAAAAATCAAAAATCAAAAATCAAATTTGGTTTGATTTAAGTATATTTTTGACCAAAAAATCAAAATCAAATTAAATTGTAATCATATTAGTGAGGATTATGGATGTCAATGTGTGAGTTTTAATCGAACCAAAATTAATAAATAAGTATTTATTCTGGTTCTGGAACCGATTCATTAGATACTGAACTCGGACCATCAACTATGGATCTGAAGCGGTTCGAGTATGAGCGGGTCTGTAATCGAAATCAGAATCGAAATCGTTGTTTTAGAATTTAATAGGTTATGAGTAATTATGTATCGGTATGGGTAAAATCGATTCATTTTTTATTTTTTTTTGTTAATTAATAACAGAAATTTTAAAAGGTCGCATTACGGTGAACTCGAATCCGAGACCTTTGGCCTCAGACATCAATCACTCTACCACTAGGTCAATACACGCATACAAAAATCGGCTCATTGACAAGCCTACTTAAGCTTAGGTTCGTCAATAAATGGGTTTCACTCGAATCAGAATCAATAAATAAATATCAATTCTTATTTCAAAACAAAAATTGGTACCGGACCGGATCGGACCATCAAATTATGGATCTAAACGATCTGAATCTGAAGAAGGTCTGGAACTGAAACCATAATCACTGTTTTAAAATTTAATAGGCTATGAGCAATTTCGGATCAATCTGAATAAAATCCATCCATTACATCCCTAGTCATGGCCCATAATGTTGGAAATCAGCGCTTATATATATATATTTTATATATGTGGTCAAGTTGCCAGGAAGCTACTTTGATCAAGATTTTGAGTGACGTAACGTTTAATTTTGTGAAATGAAACGGCATAGGATCGATCTACGCCCGAGTAGATGATCGTGGTGTATTCACATTCTCAAACCGATTCCGGTGAGTGAGAAATAATGGATCAAAGTTGGTCACTTAAACATGGAGTTATGAGATTAATGGGATAAGCATGAATTAATTAATCCTTATCCCACATTGATTAATGTACCTTCATTAATTGCTATATAAGTGGTTCATTGAACACTTAGTATAATTATGTGCACAAGTGACGGGTGGAAAGCTCACGCACGCACACGCCGCCGCCGCCGCCGCCGCTTGCCGCCGCCGGTCCCGCGCGGCGCGCCGCGCCGCGTGCCGGCCCGCCCGGCTCGGCCCGTTCCGTTCCGTGGTCCGTGGATCGTGGATCTTGGTAATTGGTCTTTGGGTGGTCTTTGGGCCATTCTTTGGGCTGTTCGTGGGCTCGGTTCCGTGGCCCATCGCCCTCTATATTTTGGATCAATGTTTGATCGAGTAGGAGATGGAGTTGGTCCGGCCCAACTCGTGTAGCCCAATCCATTGGGCTCTTTGACGATGGAGTTGGTGCGAGGCCCAACTCGTAAGCCCAATCCGTTGGGCTGCTGTGCATTTCAAGAGACGATGGGATCGTCCAATGAACACGACGCACGCGTTGTCCGTTCGTCGTCAGAATCGCTTTAACGTTCGACATGAAGGCTCTGCGAAACGTGGGCATGTTGTCTCCGAAACGCCGCGTAACACCTCTGTACTTAATGGGGACATAACTCGTAACACCCGACATCAATGCGGTGTTGACTCAAAGATGCTCCCACGGGGACGACGCCTATAAATAGGACATGTCTCCACGGCATTAGTCACCTACTACCTAAAGCATTCCAAAGATCTTCCGAGAGCACTTTTCGCATACATTGTTCGTGTTCAAGCTCGCCCCGCCTGCGTTCCAATTCGTCGGACTCGTTGGTGCGGTCTTTGCCACCCACCAGACGCTGCGTTCATCTTTGGGACGATACGCCATAACCGAGAGCATTATCGGGCATATTTGCGTCTTGCGGAAGAGGTCTCTCGACTCGGCATTTAAAATACGGTTTTCAATGTTCTACTGTATTTTTATTGTTTTAATTCATTGTTAGTTTTGATCATCTCCTACATTTCTGTTTCACGTTGTAATACGCCCGGCAAGTTGTACTGTTCGTATACATTTTCCAACAATCGCAAGACGAAATATCACTTGCCACGAAGGAGTTCAGACATTAATTAACTTAAAACTTTCGAAACTGAAACCTTTGCTTGGAGATATCGATTGTTCTCGCCACCGACTCGTCTCTCCGCCACTGCTGCCGCCGCCTCGCCTCGCCTCTGCTGCTGCCGCCATTCGCACTATGGCCGGTCATGTTTGGTTCGATGCCTTGGTCAACCATTGGACCCTGGGTCGATTGTTGGTTCCACTTTTAGTGGTTCCACTTTAGTGGTTCCGGTGGTTCGACGATCGCACTTTTCGTTGGTTGATTGTTGGATCCATGAGATCTAACACCGGTGGTTCTCATTCGAGTTCCATGTTCCAAAGACACTTCAAGTGGTGTTGGTGGATCCGGTTTTGGATCGATCTCGCACTGTTCATACCATGAGGATGATGCCGCCCGCGAGAAGCCGCCAAGTTTGGAGGATCCGACTTCAAGAGATGGCGACAAAGATGTTATTCTACCTCACGACGTTGGGCTTCACCAACTTCTTGGTGGAAGATGAGCCCGCCGTTCGGTCAAGTGACGGACTTTCACGTCCGAACCGTAGGGAAAACTAGGTTTAGTCCTCGCCATGGGATCTATCTTGGATATTTAATTCACCATACATTGATTATATTCCTAGCATGCGTCTATATAATTAATTACAACACGTAGGGGTTTCTCGTGTTTACCTTTGAATCATCGGGGATGAGCGGTCGATCGGATCGAGACTCGTGCTTTGATCTTCCGGATGTATCCGGTTGCCCAATCTCCAACGTCGAGTGAGGACGATCTATGGAGAATACTTGGAAAATCACCCAATGCTCTATGATATTTTGAAAACTCTCACAAGAACTATGTGATGGACGAAAATTTTGCTTGTGTAATTGAGGATTAACCTAGACTTTATCTCTTACCTTATATTTATAATGCATTACCATAATCCCATAAGGAAAGGATCCATGCATATCCCATAAATATAATAATATCCTTATAGGATAAAGAGAATAAAATCTATCCTTAGAGACCTATGGGGCCGATTTTCTTGAGCGATGGGCTGGATGGGCCGACCCGAGGATCAAATGCAAGGAATAAAGATGGGCCTCAAATAAATTAATTATCTTATGTTCACCAAGAACATAAATTAATTTATAAACATTCATTCATGCCACTAGAGAATAAATCTCGACTTACCCTTTATTTACGAAGTTGAGTCGGGCTTGCACTTAGACATTACGAATCCCGTATTTAAGATATCAAACGTCCATTAATTATTTATAGCATTCTGATCGCTTAAAATAATTAATAGCTTTAATTCCTTAAGCGGTACCACTCAACCTTATTATTGTACTTGAGCTAACTCAACTGCGGGGTTTAGTACAATAAACCTTTGAGCTCTTTAAGGGGCGTCATCATCCTAAACGGATACGGTGACTCGATCTGAGATAACTAGCGTGACATACAAGATCGCCACCACCCAAGATGCGGAGAATCTTGGTTAGAACATATAACCTCACCCATAACAAGTCAAAGTGATGGTCAAGAACTCATACTCACCTAATACCTTATCGAGGTTTAGATCATCGTAAGTCACCGAGATCTTGGTTCTTCACGTCGGTCGGATAGAAGAACACATCTCATCGTGATCCTTCAATACGTCGAGACGTACCGGTATAGACAAGCAACCAAGTCAAGTCACTTTATCTATACCGCGGCTTTATACCGACAACTCGTCCTCAAGTCGCCTCTCGGTGTGAAACTTTTATATCTCATTAAGCTTGACCAATCATACGCATCATCGTGATCTTCACACCACCGTATGATCTAACTTATATATGAGATAAGGGGACACGGATATATGCAATCAAGTATTCAATTCAGATAGGAGATTGTAATAGTGGTAACGAGAAACATTGTATACAAGCTCAACCAAAGCGCTTTCAAGATACAAACCAACAATCTCCCACTTATACTAAAGCAAACTTTTAGTATACAATGTGTCTCTCTACTAGCTATTACAAACAAAACCATCACTTTGCTTCTCACACTTATACAAAAGTTTCCTTTTTAAGTGGGTGCCATCAAGCGCAATCAAGTCCTCTAACGTGTCCGTCGTAGACTTTTTGCGGCAGCTCTTCGTGAATGGATCCGCTAGGTTATCCGTCGTATCAATCTTCTCAATCGGCCACGTCACCTTGTCTAACGATTTCTCGTATGACATGGTACTTTCTCTATGTGTTTGGTCGCCTTGTGGGTCCGTGGTTCCTTCGAGTTTGCCATCGCACCGAGTTATCACAAGAAACTATGATACTCTTGGGCAAACCGGTACCACATCTAGATCCATGGTGGTTCTTGAACCATCTGACCTCTTTAGAAGCCTCAAGGCGGCTACATATTGGCTTCCATGGTAGAGTCCGCAATGCATTTGCTTTGCACTCCGCTTGAGGATCGGCTCCACCTCCCAAGGTAAACACATGGCCGAGGTAGACTTTTTCTCATCACGGTCGACTTGGAAATCCGAGTGCAGAAACCCAAAGGCATTAGACTATCTACATGGTAAACTAGCCTATAATCTCGAGTCCTTTTCGGTACTTGAGTTTATGCTTATCTTGATCAATGAGCTTGTCGAGGTTAGGCGATATATAGCTACTATGCATACCGCATAGCAGATATCGGGTCTCGTGCATAGCATTGCGTACATGAGATTTCCTACGGAAGCGTAAGGAACTTGTCTCATTTCCTCTATCTCCTATGCGATCATAGACGATTGCGTCTTAGATAAAGGAACGCCATGTGCGAAAGGTAGCAATCATTTCTTGGCGGTCGCGTACTAAAGCGAGTAATCACGGTGATCGATGTAAGGCGCCCGAGATAAGCTCAACATTTTCTTCTTGCGATCTCGGTAAACCTTGATCCCAAGAATGTACGTTGCATCTCCTAAGTCTTTCATTTGAAGCGATCGGATAACCAACTCTTTACGTCGATAATAGCTTCACGTTGTTGCCGACTAGAAGAATGTCATCTACATAAAGTGCAAGAAATACCACATCACCGTTAACATCTAACCGATACACACAACTCTCGCTAGCAACTGGGTAAATCCATAAGACTTTACCACCTCGTCAAAGCGTAAGTTCCATGATCGGAGGTTCGCTTAAGTCCATAAATGGACTTAAGCTTCAAACTAGATGCTCTTCACCCTTTACCACATAACCTTGGGTTGTTGCATATAGATGTCTCTACCTTCCTTAAGGTAACTGTTTAAGCGGTTTAACATCCATTGCCAAACCTCTAGGTTCAGTGGGTGCTATGGCCGGAAGAATTACGATGGACTTGAGCATTGCTACTGCGAAAAGGTCTCATCGAAATCGATGCCCTCAATCTGAGTGTACCCTTTCGCCACAAGCCCGGCTTTAAAAGCGAAACCTCTTCATCGAATCTCTTCCTTTGTATATCCACTTACTACCTACGGTTTCCTTGCCATCCGGTAGAGGTGTCTTTTCATATACATCCATAGCGTTATGGACTCCATTTCTAAGTCCATAGCGTGTGCCATGATCTTGCATCAATGTCTTCAGATCGCCTCCTTGTATGTCCATGGGTCGATTATTGCTGCTCGTTTCTGGGACTATATCCAAGATTGTCCCACGAATATAAATCGCTCGGGTTGACGAACAACCCTCCCACTACGACGAGGTTCTCACGAGCACTATGGCGGTGGGTGCGAAACTTGTGGTTCTCATCTTGCACAACTTGTCGGGTAGGTACCACATGCGGTCGGTATCTCCGGTGGAACTCGACCCACTTCAATTTCTTGAAGTATCCGTGTCGATCCTCCCACTAGACTCGACATCTCGCACCTTTCGCCTAATCGGTGGTGGAATACGATCATCTTCTAATTCTTGAAGAATGATTTCAACTTTGGATTTATGATTTTTCATGTAGTCCTCTTCTAAGAATCGAGCATTAGTCTAATAATGACCTTCGATCCTTGGGACTATAGAATAAACCACCTTCGTTCCTCTAGGATAGCCGATAAACGACCTTGCGTCGGATCTAGCCTCCAACTTGTCGCCTTCTTGTTCGGCACATGTGTTTGATCGCCACATATCCTTATGTGGCTTAAACTGGCTTCGCCCAAACCACAACTCGAAAGGGTCTTTTCGATCGACTTGGATGGTACTAGATTCAGCAAGTATGCCGTCGTTCTAAGGCATACCCCGTAACGAAATAGGCAATGTAGCATAACTCATCATTGATCTAACCATTTCAAAAGAGTCATATTTCTTCGCTCGACACACCATTTTGTTGTGGTGTGCCGGTGAAATCTTGTTGGGATGTAATCCCACACTTCACTAGATAGTCCATAAACTCGCATTCTTGAGGTATTCGCCACCGCGATCGGATCATGATGACTTGATACTCTTACCTAGCTTCGTCTCCACTTCCGCCTTAAACTCTTTGAATTTCTCAAAGCATTCGGACTGCGGTGAAGCGGTATACGTATCCGTACTTTGAGTGTCGTCGATGAAAGTGACAAAATACTGCACCTCCACGAGCTTGTGTGGACATCGGTCCACAGTCGAAATGGACTAACTCCAACATTTCTTTGGCTCTATAACCCTTCGCTTTGAAGGGTGCGGTCGACATCTTACCTTCTATACGAGGATTCGCAGACCGGGGAGCGAGTAACCGTGAGATTACCCAACGCTCCATTCTTAGCCGGTCTTTGGATCCTATTTAGATTGATGTGACCTAGTCTAAGATGCCGAGAAAAGTGGTGTCATCTTCTTGAAGAAAACTTTCTCTTTTAGGGTTTGATGAAGATCAACATAGTTATAGGTATTATGTTTGGCGAAATAGTATAAAGCGAATTATATAACGTGCCAACACAGATAACCGTCATTTCTTATGATAGAAACACCACTATCAAAAATAATGAGAATATCCATGAGTAAATAATTTCGAAACAGAAACAAGGTTCCGTCGAAAATCCGGCACATATAAAACGTCTTTTAAAACTAAAGCTGTTTTCTCAAAACATAAAGTAACATCTCCAACCGCAACGGTCTCGACTTTCGCGCGTTGCCCATGGAGATCGTTATCTCGCCATCACTCGGCTCCTCGTCGCAGAACCCCGCAAGGTGTAACAAACATGGTCATCAGACCGTATCTACTACCCAAGAATGGGTAGAACAAGTCGCTAAACATATTTACATTACTAAAGCAAATGACGTACCTTGAGCCTTGAGCTTGGGGCACTTAGCCTTCCAATGCCCGGTCTCACCGCACTGAAGCACTTGCCTTCTCCTTGGCTTTTCAAACCAATGGTAGAGCCTTTTGTATTACTCCCACTTTTCTTTAGCCTTAGCATCCTTGAATTCCACTTTCCTTTTCATCTTTTGATAAGCGTTGGTTTTCTTTGAGGTACGTATAAAGAGGCGTGCACCTTACCCATTTTACGTTCTTGGTTACTAGATCCTCTTGCAATGAATCTAGAGTATAACTCTTATCATAAAGGATCTGTTCTATAACCAAGTCATCAAAAGACTTGGGCAAAGTGTTGAGGATCATATCGATTCGACTACGTCATCAATATATCCTCCAACCAACTCGAGCTCTCCAAGAGATTGATCATTTGCTCTACATGGTCATGCACGAATCACTTTCCTTCATTGAACTTGACATTATTGATTTTGTCAAATTATGACAAGCGATTTCGTCCGACTCCTCATACGATTTCATAAGATTTAGCCATATCGTGGTGCATCTTCCATCTCTTAATCTTTGGAGCTGCAGGACTCGCACATGGTGACCAAAAGAAGGCACTTTGCCATTCTGCTTGATTTGTCCCATTTCTCGTGCTCCTGCGCTCCTCATCGCAGATAAATCGCCAGAGGCTTGGGACGGGGTAGTGAGTACAAATAAATTATCTTGGCAAGAAGAACATTCTCAATGTTACGCTTCCACCGATAAAATTTGGACCGGATAAAGGGATTTTGTGCGAGCATATTGATAATCGATTGTAAGAGACATATCCGAAAAGATAATGTAAAACACATAAGCATACGATTGCACATAATTCGTAATAATAATATTGTAACCTTTTGATAAAACAATATTAATTGAAACCTCCAATCGCCCAAGGAATCCCACATGTAAGCCAGCGTGTGGGCGTTTACATGAACCCCCGACTGACTAAAATATACTTTTAGTCGTTTAATTTCAATCCATGTCAACTTAACCTTATGACAAATGAATTTAACGATTGGACCTCATTAGACCACATCACTATCGCAAGAAGGGACTTCGGGAAGTTGTACTCGAGGTGTTGTCTAGCAATGACCACAATTTTAACAAAGAGAAAATGAATTCTTAGAATTGGCATACCACCGGACCATACCGCCCAATTCAAATTCTTTTGTTATCTCATTTTATATCTATCTCTAGAGAACTTATGAAAGTCGCACATGCAAGCCAGCGCGTGTGGGCGTTTACACGAAACTCCCACTTTCAATAGATTTAAAATGTTTTATTTAGAAATCTCATCTAACAAACTTATGATAAGCAAGTGCAAGCAAGCCACGCGTGTGGACGTTTACTCACGATGCGCCTCACTTTGTTTACGGATCAAAAGTGGAGGTCTGACATTTTAATTTGAAAAATTAATTTGTCGGGTTGCTTGCTTAGTCTTTTTATTCAAAAGGTTTGTCCATGCGGATCACGTAATCCTAGCATGCTTGTTCATAGAACTCGACATGTAAAACATGCTTGCGAATTCTAAAAATGCTTGAAAACGCGATGAACCTAGCATGCTTACTATGCGCACTTAAATACATAAAACACTTAAAGGTTTGTCAACGTAATTTAAACATACATAGCATGCTATCGCATAATATAAACATCCACGACATGCAATGAACGATAAAAATAAAATAAAACGCTCATCGTGGCTCCACTCGTGGAACACTGCACTTTCCCGCCTAATCTATTACATAGAATTGCAAAGCATGCAATTAAACCAAAGGCCTCGCGTGCATGGGCACGGGCGGATTCATCAAAACTGGATTTGGGCCGGATCGGTGGAACGGGCCGGATCGGGCCTAAAACTGAATCGGGCCGAAAAAATAGGTTCGGGCGGGTTTGGTCCGGTCGCCCCAAGACGGGGGCCAGCGCTAGGCACGCACCCGTGCGCGCCAAGACCGCCGCCTTCGCCCGCCGCACGCTGGCGTGCTCGCCTCATGGCTGCCTCGCGGTCGCACGGACGATCGCAACCCACCGAGCTCACCCGTGCCTCGGCGAACGTACGCCGAGCGCGCCGCCAGCGCCGCCGGCACCCGCACGAAAAATGCACGCCCGCACGCCCCGCCGAGACTCACCGAGGTTTTTCGCGCAATCGAGAGCCGCCGAGAAAATCGCGCTCGAGGTTTCCGCATGCGATTCGCGCCGAGCCCGCCGAGCGCGGACAGCTATGCTGAGGCCGCCGAGCGCCGCCGAGGCCGCCGAGCGCCGCCGAGGCCTCGAGCGAGATTCGCGTGCCTCGCGCCGCCGCGCTGCCGAGACCTCGCTGAGGTTTCCCGACGCCGTTTCGCCGAGCGCGCGACGCCGCCGCCGGCGGTGCAGGCGCCCGCGAAGCGCGCGCCCGCCGCCGGCCGCCGAGCCACGCGCCGACCACCGCCTTATCCGACCTAGTCCGCCGATGTCGCCGAGAATGCACGCACGATGCGAGCGCCGTGCGTCCGATTTCTCCCGACGAGAGTTCGCCGCCTCGCTCTTCGTCTTTCGCTTCGTTCTTCTTTTACGTATAAGATTTACGAAAAATAAATCTAATCTAACCACGGATTTTCGTGGTGAAAAACAAAACCCAACAAAAACAAAACGAGCCACGATGAACGCGGATCTATCAATTAATTAAGCGCATCGTAATAATCAAACGTGAATTAATCCAACAGAGCCAAGATTCTGATCTCAGGCTCTGATACCAATTATAGGAAAACTAGGTTTAGCCCTCGCCCCGAGGATCTATCTTGGATATTTAATTCACCATACATTGATTATATTCCTAGCATGCGTCTATATAATTAATTGCAACACGTAGGGGTTTTCTCGTGTTTACCTTTGAATCTGTCGGGGATGAACGGATCGATCGGATCGAGACTCGTGCTTTGATCTTCTGGACTGTATCCCGGTTGCCCAATCTCCAACGTCGAGTGAGGACGATCTATGGAGAATGCTTCGGAAAATCACCCAATGCTCTCTATGATATTTTCGAAAACTCTCACAAGAACTATGTGATGGACGAAAATTTTGCTTGTGTAATTGAGGATTAACCTAGACTTTATCTCTTACCTTATATTTATAATGCATTACCATAATCCCATAAGGAAAGGATCCATGCATATCCCATAAATATAATAATATCCTTATAGGATAAAGAGAATAAAATCTATCCTTAGAGAGACCTATGGGGCGCCGATTTTCTTGAGCCAACGGGCCTGGATGGGCCACCTGTGGATCAAATGCAAGGAATAAAGATGGGCCTCAAATAAATTAATTATCTTATGTTCACTGAACATAAATTAATTTATAAACATTCATTCATGCCACTAGAGAATAAATCTTGACTTACCGCTTTATTTACGAAGTTGAGTCGGGCTTGCACTTAGACATTACGAATCCCGTATTTAAGATATCGAACGTCCATTAATTATTTATAGCATTTCGATCGCTTAAAATAATTAATAGCTTTAATTCCAAGCGGTACCACTCAACCTTATTATTGTACTTGAGCTAACTCAACCGCGGGGTTTAGTACAATAAACCTTTGAGCTCCTTATGGGACGCCATCATCCTAAACGGATACGGTGACTGACATGATAACTAGCGTGACATACAAGATCGCCACCACCCAAGATGCGGAGAATCTTGGTTAGAACATATAACCCTCACCCATAACAAGTCAAAGTGATGGTCATCAACTCATACTCACCTAATACCTTATCGAGGTTTAGATCATCGTAAGTCACCGAGATCTTGGTTCTTCACGTCGGTCGATAGAAGAACACATCTCATCGTGATCCTTCAATACGTCGTAGACGCCGGCAAAGATAGACAAGCAACCAAGTCAAGTCACTTCTTATCTATACCGCAGCCTATACCGACAACTCGTCCTCAAGTCGCCTCGGTTGTGAAACTTTTATATCTCATTAAGCTTGACCAATCATATAGACTCATCGTGATCTTCTACACAATCGTATGATCTAACTTATATATGAGATAAGGGACACGGATATATGCAATCAAGTATTCAATTTAGATAGAGATTGTAATAGTGGTAAATGTGAAACATTGTATACAAGCTCAACCAAAACTGCTTTCAAGATACAAATCCAACACGAGCAAAGATATGATAATGGCGCTTGGAGACTATCTTTGTAAAAACTTTATACTTGGTAGTTTAGAAGATAGTTGTATAGTGTATATGTTGTTAACGACATCCAAATGTATGTGGGATGCGCTAGAAAAGAAGTATCGTAGTGATGATGCAGTGCAAAGAAGTTTATTGTAGCCAAATATTTCGACTACAAGATGGTCGATTCTCGACCGATCATGGACCAAGTGCAAGAGTTTCAACTCATCGCACACGAGGTTCAAGTCAAGGGCACACTTGTTTCGAGACGGCTTTGTCGTCGCTACATGTGATTGAGAAGCTACCACTGGTGTAGAGACTTCAAGGTCTACCTTAAGCACAAGCGAAAGGATATGACACTTGAAGACTTGATCGTCAAACCGCGATCGAGTCCGACGTGAAGAAACAAGATTTAAGCGAAGGCTTGATCGATGCTAAAGCCAACTCGTTGGAGAGAGGCGGTCCCTCCAACAAACGTGTTCGTCCCAATGTCAAAGACAAAGGCAAAGGGAATGTGGTTGCCCGTGAATTTGGCGGGATCTGTTATAATTGTGGCAAGCATGGCCACACGAGTAAAGGCCGTTGTAAGCAAAGAAGAAGAAGGCTAAACAAGTTACCAATGTTGTCGAGAAGGACTTGACAAATGGGACAAGGATGACTTGGCTGCGGTGGTGACCAAGAAGTCAACCACGTTGAGAATCAAGGTGGATGGTTCATCGACATCAAGAATCGCGCACGTCTGCGCCGAAAGATGCGTTCTCCACCTACAAGCTGCTGAGGGAGGAAGCTCAATATGAGGAACCAAGTCGTCCGAGGTTACCGGAGTTGGTGATGTGGTGCTCAAGATGTCGTCCGCATTGAGATCACGTTGAAGGATGTCTTGCATGTCCCGACATCCGCAAGAATTTGTGTCGGGCTCTATTCTAGTTAACAAGGGGTTTAGACTAGTTTTGAGTCGGACAAGTTTGTCTTGACTAAGTTTGGGAAGTTCCTTGGTAGGGTTATCTTCTGGGGTCTTTTCAAATTGAATGTAATGGTGTGCTACCGTGTACCCAAGATTGCTATTAATGAAAATGCATCTACTTCCTCTTACTGATCGAGTGCTCGATTTATGGCATTGTAGATTAGGACATGTTAATCTAAATGCAATAAAAGATTAGTAAATTTAGATTTACTAAAGTTAAATGAAGTTAATACACAAACGAAATGTGAGGTTTGTGTAGAAGCCAAATGGCTAAGTTACCGCTTCATTCGGTAGAACGGAGCACTAAGCCTCTAGAACTTATTCACACCGATGTGTGTGATTTAAAGTTTGTACAAACTAGAGGTGGTAAAAGTACTTCATCACGCTTATTGATGATCAGACAAGATATTGTTATCTTTACCTTCTAAGAAGTAAAGACGGCGCTATTGAAGCTTTTAAAACTTCAAGAACGGCCGAGAATCAACTAAGTCTGTCAATTAAGACTGCTCAAGTGATAGAGGGAGAATATGTAGCTCGCTTGAGGCATTATGCAATGAAAGTGGTATAATACATCAAACGACGCCCTTATTCACCTCACCTAATGGCGTTGTTGAACGTAAAATCGAACATAAGGAGATGATGAATGCTTTGTTAATTAGTTCGAGGTTGCCTGCATTTGTGGGGAAAGCATGTTTTGACACCAACTACACACCGAACAAAATTCCTTTGAAGAGTAAGGATGTCACTCCTCACGAGTTGTGGAAAGGAAGAAAGCCATCGTCACAAATATCTCAAAGTGTGGGGTGTTTGGCGAAGGTTGAGGTGCTCTTCTAAACAAGTTACAATGGACCTAAAAAAGCGATCATTGATCTTTATTGGGTATGCACTTGAACAGCAGCGCTTATCGTTTCGATCCACAGTCGAGGTACCGGATATGATTGTGGGGACGACGATTGAATCAAGGAATGCTATATTCTTTGAAAGTGTTTATCCCTGTAAAGACAAGGATAAAAGTGAAGCCAGCTCTAGCAATAGAGCTGATGGTGAAGCTTCGAGTTCTAAACCTTTGGAGGAAGAACCGATATCACATAAGCGATCGAGGTCTGATCCAGAGGGGTCGGAATCGAGACGCGGCAGTAGAGTAAGAACGCCAAAAGATTTTGGTCCTGACTATATTGCGTTCATGTTGGACGAAGAACCAACGCCGATCAAAGTAGCCTATGCTCGGCAGACGGGATGCTCGCGCAGAGGTCGCTCAAAGTGAGATTGATTCTATTTGCAAAACCACACTGGGTCTTTGGTTGATTTGCCGAAGGTTGTAAGCCCTTAGGATGCAAATGGATCCTTAAAAGAAAATACAAGGCGGATGGATCAATTGAAAAGTATAAGGCTGCTTGGTTGTCAAAGGGTTTAAACAAAGAGAGGGTACGATTTCTTCGATACCTATTCACATGTGATGAGGATTACGTCTATTCGGTGCTTCGCAATTGCCGCTTATGCAATCTTGTGATTCATCAAATGGACGTTAAGACTGCGTTTTGAGCGGTGACCTCGAGGATGAGGTATATATAGAGCAACCCGAAGGGTTTGTAGTACCGGTCGAGAGGCAAGATATGCAAACTCGTGAAATCTCTATGGTTTGAAACAAGCGCCGTTGCAATGGCACTTGAAATTTGACAATATAATGTTGGCAAATGATTTCAAGATCAACGAGTGTGACAAATGTGTCTACGTTAAGAACAACGATAATGGTTATGTTATAGTGTGTCCGTATGTAGATGACATGTTGATCATGGGTAGCAATACTCAAGTCATTAATGACACAAAGCAGCATGTTAAAAGAAATTTTGACATGAAAGACATGGGATTAGTGATGTGATTCTTGGAATCAAGATTCTAAGAAGATCGACGGAATTATCTCGACACAATCTCACTACGTCGAGAAAGTGCTTAAGAAATTCAACGCGTTTGACAGTTTACGCTAAGACCCCATTGGAGCTCAATGTTCACTGAGTAAGAACAGGGTGAACCTCGTTGGACAAGAAGACTATGCTAAGGTCATCGGTGTTTGATGTATCTTACAAATTGCACCGACCGACATAGCTTCGGCGTGAACAAATTGAGTCGTTACACGAGCAATCCAAGCAAGGAGCATTGGAAGGCTCTCGTGAGAGTTTTGAGGTACTCAAGTATACTCAAAATCATGGGCTGCATTCACGAGATATCCCCGATGCTTGAAAGGTGCTGTGATGCCAATTGATATCCGACACTAAAGATTCACTTTCTACAAGTGGAGTGCGTGTTCACGATTGGGAGGTGCTGTTCTTGGAGATCCACGAAAAGCAGACGTGTATAGCCCGATCCACCATGGAATCGTAATCATAGCTTTGGATAAAGTCATGGTGAGGAAGCGAGTGGCTCAAGTAATTTTTGGAAGATATTCCATGTTGGTCTAAACACATGCCACCGGTGATGATTCACCGTGATAGCCAAGCGGCTATTGGAAGGCGAAAAGTGGTTTGTATAATGGTAAGTCTCGACATATCGTCGGCGACATAATACCGTGAGGCATTTGATCTCGAGTGGGGTTATATCAATTGACTTGTCAAGTCAATAGATAATCTGGCGAATCCGTTAACAAAAGGGTTGAGCAGGGATCAAATGATCAAGTTGCTAGAGGAATGGGATTAAAATCCACATCTTAAGAACAATCATAGTGGTAACCCAACCATGATGGTGGAGATCCCAAGAACTTGGTTGATGGGAGAACTAAGCTATAGGAGTTAGTGTGTAAACACTCGAGTTAGTCCGTTCTATAAAGCAAACGAGTGTTGAAAAACTTGCTTAGTGGTGAGGTTGAGTCGTTGACTCTTAATGATTCCTAAGATACCTCGAGGAGGTTGGTATGGCAAGATACTCGGTAAAGAATCACCTATGTAAGTGTGAAGTGGGGCCGCTCAAACAAAACACTTATGAATCCAAAGTGGATGTCCATGGCCAAAATGGAATCAAAGCGAGAACGGATGAGATTGAGGTGTTAAAGTGTTAATACCATTGTCTCAAAGCACGCTGTGGGGGAATAGTTCAAGCATCGTGTCCACTAATCCGCTGTGTACTCGATGGTACTAACTATGGAAGGTTCAAGGCCATAAACCACATGTCCAAATATTTTAACATCTCTTGAGGACTGAGCTGTGTCTGCATACATGCATATGGCTATTTCCACTCATGTGGGGAATTGTTGGAAATCAGCGCTTATATATATATTTTATATATGTGGTCAAGTTGTCAGGAAGCTACTTTGACCAAGATTTTGAGTTATGTAACGTTTAATTTTGTGAAATTAAACGGCATAGGATCGATCTACGTTCCGAGTAGATGATCGGGTGTATTCACATTCTCAAATCCGATTTCCGGTGAGTGAGAAATAATGGATCAAAGTTGGTCACTTAAACATGGAGTTATGAGATTAATGGGATAAGCATGGATTAATTAATCCTTATCCCACATTGATTAATGTACCTTCATTAATTGCCTATATAAGTGGTTCATTGAACACTTAGTATAATTATGTGCACATGTTGATGGATCGAAAGCCCACGCGCCGCCGCCGCCGCCCGCCCGCCTGCCTGCGTTCGGCCCGCCCGGCCGGCCGCTCGACTCCGGTTCCGGCCCGCCCGTGGTCCGTGGTCCGTGGATCGTGGATCTTGGATCTTGGATCTTGGATCTTGGCAATTGGTCTTTGGGTGGTCTTTGGGCCGTTCTTTGGGCCTGCTTCGTGGGCTTGCTTAGTGGGCACAGTTCGTGGCCCATTGCCTCATATTTTGGATCAATGTTTGATCGAGCCGGAGATGGAGTTGGTCCGGTGCCCAACTCGTAGCCCAACCGTTGGGCTGTTTGCATGCGATGGAGTTGGTCCGAGGCCCAACTCGTAAGCCCAATCCATTGGGCTGCTGTGCATTTGAAGAGACGTCCGGACACGCCCAACGAACCCAGACGCACGCGTTGTCCAAATTCGTCGTGAATCGTCGGTAACGTTCGACATGAAGGCTCTGCGGAAACGTGGGCACGTTGTCTCCGTAAACCGTCGCAGTAACCCTCTGCACTCAATGGGGACATAACTCCGTAACACCCGACATCAATGCGGGTGTTGACTCAAGATGCTCCCCATGAGGGGGACACGCCTATAAATAGGACATGTCTCCTCAAAGATTAGTCACCCATCGCCTAAAGCATTCCAAAGATCTTCCAAGAGCATTTTTCAGATACATTGTTCGTGTCCAAGCTTCATCCTCGCCTGTTCAGTTCACGGAGTTTCGTTGGTGCTCTTGGTGTCGCCACCTCACGAGCTGCCGTTTAAATCTTTGGGGACGATCGCCATAACCGAGAGCACTACCGGCATATTTCGTCTTATGGAAAGAGGCCTCCTCGACTCGGCATTTAGAATCGGTTTTCAATTTTCATCGTATTTTTATTGTTTTAATTCATTGTTAGTTTTGATCATCTCCTACATTTGCTTCACGTTGTAATACGCCCGCAAGTTGTCTTGTTTGTACACATTTTCCAACACATAACTACTCCCAAACCCACATATATAATTAGATTTTAAATTTTAAATTGTAGTCCACAAAATGATGCAAACTTTTCAACCCATTTCAACCCACACGCTCTACCACCTTCACTCTTCCTTTCTTAGTTTATTTACCTTTTCACCTTCTTCTTCCTTTCACTTCATTTGTTTTCCTAGAAGATGGACAATAACATCAAATGCTTCCATTTTCAACAAGTCGTTAGTCCCGAACGAGTCTAAACAAGTGTATGGAAAAATACACATGAATGCAAACTTTCAACCCGAGTCGAATGGGAGTCTCATCAAGCAGAATGTTAATCCAATGCTTTCACGAATCGAGAAATAGTGTGACCTAAGACAAGATAATGCATCTACTAACTCTACAAGTCATGCGAATGTGTGAGCATTAGTTGTTTATACTGCTTTTTACTTATTGAAAATAAAATCACCTTTCAAATAACATTTTTAGCTTGTGTGTTAGATCAATACAACTTTAGGTTGGTGCAACCAAATCGAGTTTTTCACAAACGATTACGTTTTATAAGCTATTATACGGTTTGAGAGACAAGATAATCGTAGATGTCGACAAAAGCAAGAGACAATGCATAGATTTTTATAGTGGTTCTCTCTTCTCTCTCTTCATGTGAGGAAGTCTCATATTTATGTACAAAGATGAGCTCAAACTAGCGTTGGAAAAACTTATTTGAAATTTAAATTCAATCTAATAAATATGATCACGATTTATCGCTTGCGCTTTGTCGCTTTGTGAGTCATATAAAAGGGTCATCATGCTTAGGGGTGGGAAAAATTTTTGAAAATTGAATATTGGACTTACAAGGTTCGAAAAATATCAAAAATACCGAATTTTGGTAGATACCATTAATTTTTGCACGGATATGAGATCAATTTTTGGATACAACGATAAAACCGATATATACCGTCTTGTGGTATATGCTGAAATTTTCGGTACATACCGATATGCGGTACATACTGGTATACCAAATATTTCGGTATGATTTTGATGCAGTACTTGTTTAGGTTGTATTTGATCTCGTTTCGTGCATCGTTTAGTTCGTCCTTATTTTTGTTTTGATTGCTATCACTCCGTTGTTTCTTGTTTTTCTCTCGTTTCTGTATGTTCATGATCTCAGGATAGGAAGCAAGGAAACAGAGTATTAAAGCGTGTGAAAACGGATTATTAAAGCGTGCAAAGAAGAAAAGAAGACAATGAAGATATTACAGCGCGGAGGGGCAACGACCGCTGGACCCTAGCGGTCGCTGGCCCCCCTATTTGAAGAATTTCCAACGCGCAGGGGCAGCGCCCGCTACCTCCTAGCGCTCGCTGCCCTGCTTTCGTGGATGCATTCCAGCCTGGACAGCGATCGCTACCCCCTAGCGACCGCTGCCTATGCGGATTTTTCTTAGATATAAATTAAGGTTCTCGCTCAGACGGAGGATATCTTTTTGGCTAGGGTTTTTCTTTACGCGAGAGGCTGCTTCTTTAGAGAAAAGAGTTTAGCCATTATTGTGGGGATTTTAGAGTTTAGCCTTCGGTTTTAGATGTTTTACGACTCTTATGCTTTTGATTGTCGACATTGATTCTACTCCGGGAGACTATCAATTTCAGTTCTATCGCCTTTATTTCTTGATCAGTGAGTTTTCGTTGTTGCTTAATTGTCAATTCATTGTTATTTTCTTTTCGTTATTTCTATGCTTTGGAGTTCATTCGAATTGATAATTTCCATGATACATGTTCTTCCATTATTAATCTATCTAATAACGTTAGGGTTTAATCTCATTTAATTCATGTTTGTTGTGTTAGGTTTAGTTCTTGTTCATGTTATTACTTTGCTTTCGTTATTTCCGTCTAGTTAATCGGTAGTTAAAGAGTGACATTAGCCCCAAACCACGATTAGAGTGTTTAGTTTTTCTTTCTGTTATTGTGTATGATGTCGACCAAACCCCAAGCCAAACCTAGGCTGATTCGTTGGGTGCTCCTGTTATAAGAATTCGATCTAGAGATTCGTGATAGGAAGGGTAGTGAGAACGCTGTGGCTGATCACTTATCTCGTCTAGATCACCTTCCCCCCACTTTGAATCTCGATGCCATTAAGGATTCTTTCCCATTTGAGCATGCTTATATTGTCTCTTATGTGCCTTGGAATGCTGACATTGTTAATTATCTAGTATGTGGTGAG
The DNA here is from genome assembly GCA_036937905.1 of Salvia rosmarinus. Classification (NCBI taxonomy): domain Eukaryota; kingdom Viridiplantae; phylum Streptophyta; class Magnoliopsida; order Lamiales; family Lamiaceae; genus Salvia; species Salvia rosmarinus. The sequence goes on from CM072815.1 coordinate 15,990,488, forward strand.
TTGAGGCCTGACCTTATCTCCCAAGAGATGAAGCGTTTTCTTTCTCTGTGCAGGCAATATTATTGGGATGACCCCTATCTTTTCAAGTTAGGGAGGGATGAGGTGATCCGTCGATGCATCCCAGATGAGGAGCACACCAAGGTCCTTGAGATGTGCCATCAAGCTCATTGTGGTGGACATTTTGGAGGACAAAAGACTGCGCACAAGGTGTTACAATCCGATTGATTTTGGCCTACTCTTTTCAAAGATTCTCATACCTATAGTTTGTCTTGTGATCGATGTCAAAGGATAGGCTCAATTGGGCGTAGGAATGAGATGCCTCTTAATAATGTCTTAGTAGTTGAGGTTTTTGATATTTGGGGAATAGATTTCATGGGACCTTTCCCCAAGTCTACGGGGTACGAGTATATTTTACTTGCTGTTGATTACGTGTCCAAGTGGGTTGAGGCTATCCCCACTAGGACATGTGATTCTCACATTGTACTCAAGTTTGTGCAGGAAAACGTCTTATGTAGGTTTGGATTTCCACGAGCAATCATTAGTGATGGTGTGAAACACTTTTGCAACAAGTTGTTTGAGAAACTCATGAAAAAGAATGGCATCACCACAAGATTGCTACCCCATATCATCCACAGACGTCGGGCGGCGAAACTAGCAACCAACAAATCAAGGGAATTCTTGAGAAGACGGTGCAACCATCCTACAAGGATTGGACTAGTAAACTTAATGAGGCATTGTGGGCATATCGCATGGCGTTTAAGAGTATTCTAGGGATGAGCCCGTATCGCATCGTCTACGTAAAAGCTTTCCATTTGCCCGTCGAGATAGAACATAAGGCATATTGGGCCATCAAGACCTCGAACTCGATCTCTCTAATGCCTTAGAGTCGTTCACCCAAATGTCCGAATTAGACGAGCTCAAATGTGAAGCCTATGACAATGCGGCGTCTATAAAGATAAGGTCAAAAGCTTCATGACCGTCGAATTGTATATAAGGATTTGAAGCCGGAATGAAGGTTTTGTTGTTCAACTCTCGTTTGAAGTTATTTCTGAAAGCTAAAATCCGTTGGGTGGACCATTTTCATCCAAGTGTTTCCTTATGGGTCGGTGAGCCTCATAAAAGAAGGAAATACGAGTCGTTCCTTGTTAATGGCCATAGAGTAAAGTCGTACCTTGAGGAGATCCGTCTAGCGTAATAGTGGAATCAATCCATTTTTCGATCCTCCATCTCATTGATCAATTTAAATCGAGCTTAAGGCGTTAAATGTTAACTTCGTCGGAGGCAACCCACGTGTTGCTTCATTTCTTTTCCTTTATGTGTTGTTCTCTTTCTTTGTGTTTTGTTTTGTTTCGTTCGTCTTTGCTGATTTCGTGGTTTGTTTCACAATGCAAGAGTTTGTCACAACGGAAGAGCGATTCGATGAAATCAATATTACAGGGAGGAGGGGTAGCGATCGTTACATCCCAGAGGTCGCTGGCCCCTCGTTTCTGTCCATATTCCAGCGAGGAGAGGCAACGATTGTTGCCCCTAGCGGTCGTTGGCCCCTCGTTTATGAAGCTACTCGAGGGAGGAGAGGCAGTGATCGCTGGACGCCAGCGGTCGCTGGCCCCTCATTTATGATGCTACTCCAGGGAGGAGGGGCAGCGACCGTTGGAACCTAGAGGTCGCTGGCCCCTCGTTTATGATGCTACTCTAGGGAGGAGGGGCAGCGACCGCTGGACCCTAGCGGTCGCTAGCTCCTCGACCGACCGGTTTTCACGCTTTATTTAAGGGGCAACCCCTAATTTTTTCATTTTATAAACATTTTGCGTCGCGTCTCACCTTTCCCTTTCTCCTTCTTCAGCAAAGACTCTTCTCTTCTCTTCTTCTCCGCCACCCTCCTCTCGCCGCTGCTCCATCCTCAGCACCATCATCGCGTCCGACTCCGCAGTCACCGTGTCCGCCTCCGTCGCCGTCTCCTTCTCAACGCCGCATCGCGTCCGTTGCCTTCCCCTCCTCAGCGCAGTCACCGTCACATCCACCTCCGCCGTCGCCGTGTCTGCCTCCGCGCCTTGACTTTTCAAGACGCGTTAACCTAGCGACCGCTAGGCCTCGTGCGCTAGGTCCCATGAGCAGCGATCCTCGCCGGCGCTTCTTTCTGAGCGCTACTCTCTCATCTTCTTACGTTTCTTCGGTTTAACAGCCCTTGCGCTACTTATCATGACAAGGACCAAGAGACGTCCCGGGGAGAGTGGTGCTAGCAGTTCAGAAGCACCGGATGAGCCCATTGACCTTCGCGAGGAATTCAACTATCCATTCCTCATTCAAACTGAGCTCAAGGGTCGTTTCTATGATCGATGGACTCGGTATGATATCACACCCCCTTATTGTCTCGATTGGGATTTATTGGCACGAATGAATGGTGTTGATTCAATTATGCGTTACTTAGCTGTGTTGGGGTTGACGAAATATGCCAAACTATCTTTTAAATGCTCTAAGGTGTTAACTCATGAATTCTTATCTACTCTTGATGTGCCTGCTGATGTGAGTTCTTGTGCATTTCGTCTACATGAGGTGCCTCGTCGGCTCACTGTATCTCAGTTATGTAGAATTATGGGTTTTAACCCTCTCCCGATGATCTATCTTGGATGTTTAATTCATCATACATTGATTATATACCTAGCATGCACCTATATAATTAATTGCAACACGTTGGTGTTTTCTCGTGTTTACCTGCGAGTTTGCCAGGCAAGGATTAGATCAAGACTCGTGCTTTGATCTTACGGGATCGTGTCGGTTGCTTAAACTCCAATGCCGAGTGAGGACAATCTATGGATAGTTCTATAGAAATTCGACTTCTTCCTCCCTTTAAAGTTTTCGAAAATCTCTCTATTTGGAATAGTAATTCTCGAAAATTTCACTTGTGCATTAGGGTTTGATTTTCTCTCACCTTATATTTATAATGCGATCCTAAATCCTATCAAGATAGAATTTATGCATATCTAATAAATATAATAATATCACTTAAGATAGAGAGATCAAGCGAGTCGATTGGGACTCTATAAGGAGGGACAAAAATCACTAACAACAGCCTTGATGGGCCACCAGGATCAATCTGAGGAATAAAGATGGGCCTCAAATAAATTAATTATCTTATGTTCAACCCGAACATAAATTAATTCATAAACATTTATTCATGCCACTAGAGAATAAATCTTGACTTACCTTTTATTTCAGAAGTTGAGTCGGGCTTGCACTTAGACTTCACGAATCCGTATTTAAGATATCGTCGTCCATTAATTATTTATAGCGCTCATTCGCTTAAAATAATTAATATCTTTAATTCCTTAAGTAGTACCACTCAACCTTATTATTGTACTTGAGATAACTCAACTGCGGGGTTTAGTACAATAAACCTTTGAGCTCCTTAAGGGGACGTCATCATCCTAAGCGGATACGGTGACTCAACACAGGTAACTAGCATGACATACAAGCACTTCCATCACTCAAGATGCAGAGAATCTTGGGTTAACTCATGTAACTCTCACCCATAACAAGTCAAAGTGATTGGTGTGTCGTTTTCACCAAAAATAAATCGACACTCGGTCGGTGTGCACATGCGCACGTATTGCGATCGATGAGATTCGACACTCGGTCGGTATGCCCAAACCTGCACGTAAAATAGTAAGCAAAATCGTCTCTCAAAGGATTGGCGAGAATTTCTCCAATTTTTCACCTGTAAAATTAGTTGTGATAAGAGACTAAACTATAAAATCGAAAATAGCAATTAAGAACGGAATCCAGATGTTTGTTTGTAACAAATATGACGAAGTATCCCTGCCCAATTAATTCCACTCTAGCTTACACAACCGATTCTCGATGCAAATATAACTTCAATTCATGCAAACAAACCGGTTATGATCACCAAGACGCTTCGAGGCAATCTTATCTCTCCTTAATTTATCGGTAATTAGGAAGACGCTTCACTAACTACTTTCTAATCGATCGACAATAGTAAGAGACACTCTATAGATTTAATGAGCCGATAGCTTTAAGAACTAGAAACCCGCTTCAAAACCGATAAACTCGACGCAGGATTATCGAATTAAGACTGTTAAACTCTTGACTCTGATGAATCACTTTACCACTAATCAAATCTAAACCACAATTACGGATGACCGATTCAATTGGCTACTAATTAACTCCGAACTACTAAATATCCGCGACTACCTAGTAGAGACGAAATAATTAACAACAATAAACGCAGAGAATAACAGATGCTTGCATAAAATCAAAGGATAAAAACTAATTAGATCTCACGGAACGTGTCACGCTAGAGCTTCCTTAATCTTCACCGGAATGAAAGAGATTAGTTAGAACTCATAAATGAATTCAAGCTAGTAATAATAATGATAATAATGAACGAACAATCTAAAAACAATAAAGATGAAAATCAACTTTAATTCATCAAAACCAAAACTGAATTCTGAAGTATTTGCTACGTGAATAAGAGTGTGAGAGTATAAGGATCCCCTCAAAATGGATAAAAGCTAATCCTATCTCAAAACAAATCTAATCTAATCAAATATAATCTAATCTCCTATTAAAAAGGGAAACATATTCTAATATAATAAGGAAACTATAAGATAATTCAAAATAATAACTAAAGAAGCCCAAATCAATATTTGAGGCCTATTACATAATTAAACTTCGTTTGACATCACAAAGCCTTCAAAAATCCACTTAATCCACGTCATTATCGTCAAGTCCCAGCGAAACAATGCAGTATGGGCATACTGCACGACCTTCAGACATCAACTTTACTTTAGATATTCCAAAACTCTTCCAATTTGATGTTAATTTTCCAAAATAATATCAACACCTACAAAATCCACAAAATATGCAATTAGCTTCATAGACTATGATTAAGTAGATATTAAGCATTTAAATTCATCAAAATCACCCAAAATATACGTATAAAATACGCCTAATCAAATCCCCCCCACACTTGGATAATGCTCGCCCTCGAGCATATATAAAGGGAAGCAAAACAAAAAAACTGAAACGAGAGAAAAAGAAACAGACTCAAAACAAAAATTGGCAACGACTCAACGGACAAAGATCATAGTCGAGATTAGAATACAATCCTCCTCAATCCTCCAACCCTTCTTTCGATTCAAAACTATGCAAACATCTTTCATTCAAGTCAAAATCATGCAAGATCAATCCAAACCTCACCAAGTTCACTCCAAGACTCTCAACGAAAGAAAATAGGCATATTTCACTCATTAAATCATGACTTGTTGCTTTTAATCACAAGTTTGCCCATATGTCACTGTATCCACTACAAATAAACTCATGCACAATCACTAGGTCTTTCGATGGGTTGTAATGGGGCTTGGGTGCATAGGTAGGATAAAGAAATGGATAAAAATAGGCTTATAATACCAAAATATGCAAGTATGTCCTCCTCAAATCTTTTATCTCATCAATACACGTTGCTGCACACCGTCCATTGTACCATCAGCTTACATTCTTATTAACCAAAAGTATCAATATATAACTTCAAACATTCTGTTCCTTAACTTGATTCCCCAGTTTACTTGCTTTTCTTCTTTTCCTTTCTTTGTTTTTTTTCTCTTTTTTTTTACGAATCGATCAGTATGGGTGTACTATTTCTTTCCAGCCACTCTCCAATATTTTCAAACCAATTCAATCACCAAATATGACAATCACTGTTCATATCAAACTTGCACAACCTTACATAATTTTGGTGGGTCAAAAGAAGGCTAAGAAAGGCTAAAGCTCATATTTAGTAGCTTTTAATGATCAAGAAAATAATTAAAGCACAAAAAGGCTAACTAGTGAAAAACTGAGGGTAGGAAGTATATAATCAGGCCAAATATATAGGGATAATGATCAAAAACTGCCTAGATCACTTTAATGCTAGAATTTCATATACAGTTTCAACTATGGCAACAAGGTAAACTAGATATCAAGCAATCAAGTCAGACACAACACTCTTCAATGAAACATGGAGCACTTTAATGTTTTTGCTCATAGGCTCAAATCTCACAATATAAGTAAGCTCATTTATTTGATCAATCTTGCACTTATTCATCGTCCATGAATACATACATATGTTTTTGCATAATCAAAAGAAAACAACCAAACATACCAGAGCAATATCCTCATCCTTTCTACTCAATTCATCCATCATGTAGTTTCCAAAGACTCAAAACAAAACAAGACAAAACCAGAAACATTTTAAATTTATTTTTTTTTACTTTTAAGAACAAAGAAACTACGAACAGAAAACAAAGAACTTTCACCCCCACACTTAGACAACACAATGTCCTCATTGTGTGAAAGAGAGATCGACAGATAAAAAAACATAAAAGGGCAACAAAACAGAAAAATGAATAAGAAAAGAAACTTCCCTGAACAAATCAAGTAGAGGACGAGACAAACAACGGGTGATGAATGCATGTTGTGAGGGGCCTCGGTGCACGGATCTTGTAGTGGTTCACTTAGGTGTATGACGGGCTGCTGGAGTATTCATGTCATGTAGAGCAGAGCTTCCAAACATGCAGAAAAAGGAATTAAAATAAAAAGAAACTAAAAAGAAGATAAAAGTAAACAAAAAAGAAAAAACTTGGGTTGCCTCCCAAGTAGCGCCCTTGTTTAAGGTCCAAGGTTGGACAACATGGAGGTACGATCAGGAGTTGACGACGGAAGTAGCCAAGTTCTTCTCTTGAAACTCGGCTATCTTCATCTCTTCAATTGTAAACTGTTGCCCATCTGAAGGTTAGTGCGGTATGGGCATACCATCTGGCTCCTTCTGCAATTTGCTTAAATGTTCAACAACATTGAGGTCCTTGTTGATAACAACGGGAAGCGTGTCATCCTCTTCTAAAATTTCATACTTCAAACACTGTGAGAGATTGTTTAATTCCAGCTTTGGGTCTTTCACAAAAGATGACATAATTTGCTTCGTCTCGGTCAGTATGGGCATACTGCGCGAGAACTGTTGCTCACTTCCTAATGATGCATTCTTATCTATCATATGCTCAAACTTATCTTCCCTGCAACTATGCTCAATAAAATCTTCACCCCAAGGATCAACAATATTAATCATGAATATAGATTCAGGATCCTCAACATGCTTCATTGATTCAAAAATATTAAATGTGATAATTTCTCCATCAAATTCCAAGCTAAGCATGCCTTTATCAACATTAATTATTGTTTTTGATGTTTTCATGAATGGTCTTCCTAATAGAATCAAAGACTTATGAGCAGAGGAAGAATCATCCATGTCAATAATGTCACGCCCAATTCAGGGAAGGCACGGATCTTGGGGTGTGATTAGGGGTGAGGGTTTAGCGGGAAGAAGGGGAATACATATAACATACGATAAGAAGATGTGATCATGAAATCGGGCAGCATCTCCTCTATACTAGGACATATCCTGAAGGGGAAGGGTGCGCAAACAATCCACCAACAGAATAATATCGATACCATAACTTGATGAACATGATCTTGGTTTATAAAAAGTAATGCGAGGAAGCAAAATAGCGTTACACCATTGACTAGACCGGTCAACCACATAGCATGTTCATATCGAGACTCACAGATAATAACATAATAGCAAATCTTGTTCCCAATCGAGAAAGCAAAATAAGGGACAAGAATACATCAACATCGAATACGTATATAACCTGACATCGCGAAGCATAACATGAAGAACCCAGCTCACCCTCCTCCGCGTCGCCGTCGACCCTCCTCCATCCGTGACAAGATTTGAAAAGAGTTTGGGGTGAGTACTAGCGCACTCAGTTGGGGTTTTATCATAAATCAAAAGAATCATGATGCCGTGTTGAGCACTTACCTTAGAAGGTTTTAAGCGTAAATCCACTTCTAAGTAAGCAAAATAGATTTTAGTTTTCGATACGATCCGTTATTCATTGTTCTCATCATAGAACCAAGAACCACGGCTCGGGCGATCCCGCCAGCCCATCTCATCTCATTCGACGAAACATATCCGGCCCGACCCACAATATCTCGGCCGGAACATATCGGTCGACCCATGCCGGAGCGTATCCAACCGGCTAACTCGATTGTGGACTTGTGGTCAAATCCCCGTCGAACCATAACCACCTCATTACCATTTCCGTGTGGACTTAGAGGTCCATCCCCGCGTAACCATAACCACGTGTTCGGGGTCTATCACTTACGATCAATACTCGAGATGGTGATCAACCCAGGAATAGAGATCCGTGCACAATCACAATAGAACCACGTCTCGAATCGAGAACGATAATAACTTCACCAAAACATTTTACGACGCACATGTTTTATTTTGAAATATCGAGTAAATAACTCAAAATAAGCATATATAACCCAACACGAAAAGACGAAAGCGTCAGCGGGAGCTAACCACGAATCAACAACCTCACCGATCGCCTTTGGTAGGTACACGGTAACAAGGCGGAACAACTTTTGGGGTCACATCCCACAAAGCAAAGCAATATCGTGATCAAGCGAAGATCGAAGCAAAGCGGGGTTTTCGACTTTTCGAACCCACATTTGGCACTCTCGGTTTTCAAATCTACTCGATGCGAAGGAAATATATTCGAGCATCAAGACTATAATAGGGTACTTTCAAAATATGCATGCATGCAAGTTGACTCAAATCTTAGCGTGAAGAAGCTTCAAAATCGATGCTATCCTCGGATCTAGGATAAACCATCCAAAATCGATGCATGAAAACGAAAACATAAGCAATATGCATAACGACGAACATGGAATGAAAAACTATGTTGAAAATGGATAACTTGGGCATGTCTTCTTTAGAAAACTCAAGCAACGGAAAACATCCGACATGCGCGAAACGAAAAAAGCGAGAAAAGCGGAATCGGTACTTTAGTGGAATGCATAGCCCGAACTCAAAACCTAAAGGACCAGAGCGAAAAGGTGGCGTTGACCACCAATCGGCGGCCAAGAGACGACGGCGGTGGTGTGGCCAAATCGGCCGACCTCGACCGTTTCTCGCCTCGTCCTTTAGAATCCGGGTTCTATGCTATGCTATCTACTAAAAGGTGGAATCAAAACAAGAAAAGGACAAAACGGAAAAACAAGGCTGCGGGGAGGGTCGATCGGCGGTGGTGGCAAGAACAAGAATGGCGCCGCCGAGCCTCCCGACTCGATCCCATTCTCCTCCAGGCCCGCAGCAGCACTGGAGCTTCTCGGCTCGTCAAGTAAACACATAGAGACGAATGAAATGAGCGTTGAAAATGAAGGCCCTAGCCTCCTATTTATAGGAAAGCGAGGGCTGCACAAGTGTTGCTTGCTAAGCGACCACTTTTCAAAACGCATAATGACGCAACTTTTACAAAGCGGACTCCAAATTTAGCAAACTTAGTACCCATGGACTCGAAATAAAATACCGGACACAACGACTATAAACAAGATATGCTTTTAAAAGACCCGTTAAAAGTCCGATTTTTCGATAACTTCACTCGAGTGCGAACCTTCGTGGGTGGTCGAAAACTGCATACTTAGTGTCTATGAATTCGTCATAAGACACTCTTCACAACGCCTGAGGTTTCGTGATGGTCGCATCACCAAAACAAAAAGTCAACCTTTTAACCTTTCTCGAAAAACGTGCCATACAAACCTGATGCTCAGGAAGGACGGGGTATTACATTCCTCCCTCATTAGAAAAAATTTCGTCCCCGAAATTTCAAACACGTGGAGGAAACAACTCAGGGTACTGAGCCCTGAACTTGTCTTCCAACTCCCACGTAGCTTCCTCTTCGCCATGGTGATTCCACAACACTTTCACCAGCGGAATCTGCTTGTTCCTCAACTCCTTCACTTCTCGTTCCAAAACAATCTTTGGTCTCTCCTCGTAACTCGGATCCCGGTAAGAACCACTTGGTCATGCTTGATCACGTGTTTGTCGAACACGCACTTTCTCAACCGAGAAACATGAAACACGTCGTGCACATCTCCGATGCTAGGCGGCAAAGCTAACCTATAGGCAATGGGGCTATTCTCTCGAGAACTTCGAAGGTCCAGCGAACCTCGTGTCGTAGAACGCCTCGCTTCCCAAAGCGAGCGACTCCTCATCGGGAAACCTTATGGAAAAGCGCGATCTCCGATCGTGAGCAAGATCCGTGACGACGCTTGTCCGTGATAGGACTTCTACATCCTGAGCTTCCTTGATCCTTCGCTGATGATCGATCGATAACCTCGACCGTCTGCTTTGAACCATCTACGGTCCTAACATCTTTATCTCGCCCACTTCGTCCCAATAAAGTGGCGATCGACACTTCCTTCCGTACAACGCTTCATAGGGAGCCATTCCTATGGTGGCCTGATAACTATTGTTATAGGCAAACTCCACCAAAGGTAGTATCTCTTCCCAATTTCCTCCTCTGTCGGCCACGACTGCTCGCAGCATATCTTCCAAGACCTGAATCGTCCTTTCCGACTGACCGTCAGTCTGAGGATGGAAAGTTGTACTGAAATTCAGCTTGGTCCCCATGGCTTCCTGCAGACTCTCCAAAACCTTGACGTGAACCTCGGGTCACGATCTGACGTAATCGATACCGGCACACCATGTAACCGTACGATCTCTCTAACGTAAAGCTGAGCAAGCTTATCTAACCCGTACGTCATCCGAATCGGTAAGAAATGAGCTGACTTCGTCAGTCTATCGATGACAACCCATATAGCGGTGTTTCCTCACTGACCTTGGAAAACTCACCACAAAATCCATACCGATATGATCCCATTTCCACTCTGGGATTGGTAGCGGTTGCAACAAACCTGACGGACGTTGGTGCACAACTTTCACTTGTTGACAAGTCAAACAACATTCCACAAACGTGGCTACATCCTTTTTCATCCCTTCCCACCAAAAGTTCCTCTTAAGGTCTCGTACATTTTGGTGCTTCCCGGGATGAGCTGTATATTGTGCCTCATGGGCTTTACTCCAGATCTTAATCTCTCAATTCCCTATGAGTGGCACACATAACCTTCCTCGGAATAATAGCGTTGTCTTCGCTTCCGTGAACCCCTTGCTATCTTCTAGCCTTGCTTTCACACGCATCCTTTCCAAGAACTCGTCTCCTCGCTGCGTGCTCACGATGGCTTCTCTCAGGTCCGGTTCAGCTGTCAAAGCTGCGACAAATCCTTGCATTGATTCCGCGGGTGAATCACTTCCAGGCTGAGCTTCTCAAAATCTCGAATAAGCTCGTTCTCGGCGAAGAAGATATCCCAACTTCGCTCTCGACTTGCGACTAAGGGCATCCGCCTACGACATTGGCTTTCCCAGGGTGATAGGCGATAGAGCAATCATAATCCTTTACCAACTCTAACTATCTCATTTGCCTCATGTTCGGCTCCTTTTGTTCAAAAAGTACTTGAGGCTCTTGTGATATGTGAAGATCTCACACTTAACTCCATAGAGATAGTGCCTCCAAATCTTCAACGCATGAGCATCGCCGCTAACTCCAAGTCGTGAGTTGGGTAGCTCAACTCGTGCGGTTTCAAGCGGCGAGGCGCGTGGCTATAACCTTCCGCTCTTCATAAGAACACAACCTAAACCAAGCTTGGATGCATCGGTGTAGACCACAAACCCATCGTTCCCTTCCGGTACGGTTAACACTAGAGCGGTTGTTAGCTTCTTCTTCAATTCTTGGAAACTTGCTTCACAAGCTTGGACCATGAAAACTTGATCCCTTTCACGTGTACATTGCGCCATCGGCCTTGCCAACTTCGAAAACCCTTCGATGAAATGTCTATAATACCTGTCGAGCAGAAAGCTTCCAACCTCATTGGCATTAGTCGGAACCTTCCGATTACTACTCGCTCAACCTTCTGGGTCGACTTTGATTCTTCAGCCAGAACGATGTGTCGAGGAACATCACTTTGAGCCAAAACCCGCACTTACTATACTTGGCATACAACCTCTCTGCGCCGTAGCGTTTCCGAGCGATGCGGAGGTGTTCTCTATGCAACTCGCATTCTTGGAATAGATGAGAATATCATCGATAAAAACCGAGCGAAACTATCCAGACATCGATGGAAAACTCGATTCGCCGATCCATGAAGACTGCGAGCGCATTGGTCAAACCAAGCGGCATCACGATGAACTCGTAGTGCCCATACCTCGTTCGACGCGGTTTCGCAAGCGTCCTCCTTCCCGATCTTCACCTGATGGTAGCGACCTCAAATCGATCTTAGAAGACACTCGCTCCTTTGAGTGGTCAAACAGATCGTCGATCCTGGAAGAGGATATCATTCTTGATCGTCGACTTATTCACTCTCAGTCAATACACATCCGCATTGACCCATCCTCTTCTCGACGACGAGGCGGGCGTTCCTACGGCGATACGCTAGGTCGGATAAAACCTAGATCCAACAACTCCGCTGCTCGCGCTTTCGGTTCTTGCAATTCTTTAGGTGCCATTACAGATGGTGCCTTTGATATCTGCGCCGCTCCTCGGTTCCGGATCAATAGTGAATTCCACTTGTCTATCGAGCGTGCAAGCACAGCAAGTCCTCGAAACACGTCCGGATATTCACATACCATCGGCTCCTCTTGCAATCGCTTGCGCTCTTGACATGCCTGTCGAACTCACCAAGAAAGTTTGTGACTTCCTTCCCTGATCATCCTCACGACCAAGGTCTTTGAGATCATTGGCACATAAACACCCATCCTTATACCGTGGAAACAAACTTCCACTCTTCTTACATTCGAAAAGCAAATTCTCTCGAGACAACGTATAGTTGCCTGTGCTTTTCCAACAGTTCATGCTAAAGATGACATCGAAATCTTCCATTCCGATGACATGCAAATTGACAAAGACCTTACGCTCATGATTTCTACCTCACGGATTCGGGCATATCTCTTTTGCCTTTAGCACTTACGATGGGATGCTAATTTCCGGTACTACTGTGATTCCTGGGTACCAAACCCAAACTCACACGCGATTCTCGAAATGAAAGAATGTGAGGCTCTGTATCAAACAAAGCTAAAACGGGTATATCACTCATATGGATTATACCGCATGATTAGGGAGCTTGTCTTTTCTTCTGCTGATTCACGTACTGCCGCACTTGTTGTTGGTGGCCTTTGGTTTGCCGCCTAGGGTGACCTCCCGCTCCATGGTTCGTCCGTAGGAAAACTAATTTGACCCTCTCCCGAGGATCTATCTTGGATGTTTAATTCACCATACATTGATTATATTCTAGCACGCGTCTATATAATTAATTACAACACGTAGGGTTTTCGTGTTTACCTTTGAATCATCGGGGATGAGCCGGATGAGCGGATCGAGACTCGTGCTTTGATCTTGGACTATATCTCGGTTGCCCAATCTCCAACGTCGAGTGAGGACGATCTATGGAGAATGCTTCGGAAAATCACCCTCAAGCTCTCTATGATTTTGAAACTCTCACCAACACAATAGTGATTCTCGAAAATATGAGGATGGATAATTAAGGATTAGCCTCGATCTTATCTCTTACCTTATATTTATAATGCATTACCATAATCCCATTAGGAAAGGATCCATGCATATCCCATAAATATAATAATATCATTATGGATAAAGAGGATCAAATCCTTGCCTTATAGAGAGAGAGGCGCGATTTTCTCCAAGCTTGGCCCTGGATGGGCCGACCAGGGATCAATCACGGAATAAAGATGGGCCTCAAATAAATTAATTATCTTATGTTCACCCGAACATAAATTAATTTATAAACATTCATTCATGCCACTAGAGAATAAATCTTGACTTACCCCTTTATTACCGAAGGTGAGTCGGACTTGCACTTAGACATTACGAATCCCGTATTTAAGATATCGCGTCCATTAATTATTTAGAGCATTACATTGCTTAAAATAATTAATATCTTTAATTCATAAGTAGTACCACTCAACCTTATTATTGTACTTGAGTTAACTCAACTGCGGGGTTTAGTACAATAAACCTTTGAACTCCTTGAGGGACGTCATCATCCTAGCGGATCTGGTGACTCGATACAAATAACTAGCATGACATACAAGCACTTGCTACCACCCAAGACGGAGAATATTGGGTTAGAACATATAACCCTCACCATAACAAGTCAAAGTGATGGTCAGCAACTCATACTCACCTAATACCTTATCGAGGTTTAGATCATCGTAAGTCACCGAGATCTTGGTTCTTCACGACGGTCAGATAGAAGAACTCATCTCACTGTGATCCATCAATACGTCAGAGACGTACCAGCATAGACAAGCAACCAAGTCAAGTCACTTCATCTATCTCGCGACTATACCGACAACTCGTCCTCAAGTTGTCTCAGCTGTGATTCTTTTTATATCTCATTAAGCTTGACCAATCATACAGACTTCTGTGATCTTCTACACACTGTATGATCTAACTTATATATGAGATAAGGGGACACAGATATATGCAATCAAGTAATCAATTCAGATAGGAGATTGTAATAGTGGTAACAGGAAACATTGTATACAAGCTCAACCAAAGCGCTTTCGGTAGACAAACCAACATCGTCCTCGGAGGTGGTTCTCGCTCTGCGGAGTGGATCTTCATTTCACCGGCGGTGACTTTGTTGGACCTCCTAATGGACAATCTCGGCGTAATGTCGGACTTCCTACAACGATAACACTCAGCGTTACCTTGCTTGCACTCGCCTAAATGATTCCTCGGCATTTACGGCACCAAGGTTTTTCCACACCCGCCCCCACCGCCGCATGGGTTGGAAATTCCTTCCAAGTTCGCTTTTCTTTCACGAATACCCGATTCCTCGGAATCTTTGGACCGCTCTGGTTTCCTTGGAACACTGATTGCCTTTCCTCGATCTTCCATTTTCTCTTACCTCTTCCTCCGTCGGTGGCTGTCAGGGTGGCATCGTTCTCTCCTAGGCAACATCGACTCAATGTTTAAAGCCGGTTTAAGGATCGTGCATCGTCAAATCTCCACGACCGACGAGTGAAATTCGATCTCGGTGGAGTCCTCTCTGAACTCGCTCGCCTGGTAGCCTAAGTACCGACCAGTGCGTAGCATAACGACGGACGATTGAGCAGCGATCGTCGACGGTGACCGTCCCCTCCGCGAGCGAAGATTCGAACTCGTTTGCGCTTCTCGCGCGTAAGCGCCCAGCACATACTTTCCATGAGTTCTTCCGAAATCTCCCCACGATACCTTCCCATTGTCCTAGTGTTGGGGTTCTCCTCACGGATTCCCACCGTAAGTCGGCCTCGTCGGTTGGGCGAAAGATCGCGCAATTCAGCTTTTTCGCTTCTTCGCACCGATGTATTCAAGATCCTTTCGGTGGATCGTATCCATTCTCAAGATCGATCGGTTCGCGAGACCGTCGAACGTAGGGATTACGCTGCGAAAACTCTCGATCGCATGCCGCTGAACCAAAGGTGGTTTTGGGCTTCTTCCACGTTATTGTTCCTCTGGTTCCTTGTTCTCGGCATTCTGTACCGACATTTGAAACATTAGAAACACTTTCGCATAGATAACCGGGTATCATCGCATAACATATATCATCACCCATAACCACATATCATCACATATGCCACATATCATGATCACATATAAACATGCAACCTGCCAACACATCATTGTTATGCATTTCACATAACATCATCATCACACATCACATAGATCATATATCATCATGGCATAGCTCATATCACATATAAGCATCAAACATAAACATCCTGTCATAGACAGCGTTAGTATCGAGATTGTCCATAAAGGATGTCAAAATCAAGATCAAGGTATGTCGGTCAAAAGGTCGAGATATGAGCAAAAGAATCTAACTCGATTCTTCGCCGAAAGATGCCGCTCTGTCCATGCTTACAGCGAGACTCTGCGGTCGTCACTTTACACACAGACTACCCGGATCTTTGTCCTCCATATCCGCCCACTACTCCGCTTGTTTCAATGGTTCCATTCGCCTTTCCTCATCATCTCTCCTTCCTATCGTGGCTTGGATTTGGGTCGCCGCCTCGAAAGCGATCTGCATGGAAGCAAGTCTCCGTGGGTATGATCCCGTCCAAGGCGTGCCTCGATCTTTGAGTCTTAGGTGAATGTTGTTCCTGGGTTCCAGTCTCTGGCGCTTGCCCTTCCTCAACATGCTCGACCTCATCTGAGTCGTCCGCTATCTGGATCACCGGGTCCTCTGAGTCCTCACTGTCCTCATCGTTCTCCTCCGGGTCTTCCTCCTCCTCAGAATCTCCTTCCCGGGAGGCCAACCTGATGCTGTTCGGTGGCACTATGATTCTGATTGTAGGCCTCTTCTCTGCCACAATCGGGTGGATCATCTCTCTCACCTGGGAGGGTCCTACCTCGAAATCATTCCTGGTCCGTCTGAAGGTGAGGATCGTAGATGGAGGTGTAGTGGCGGTGTATCGATGAGCGGTGATCGTCGGCGATGGGCGATCTCCCAAAGGCTCTTGGGAACATCATCCACATCATCAATCGGATCGGTCCTCGAGGGTGCCTCACGATCACATCCTCCGCCGGATGGTATACCTCGATGATCGGTCCACCGTCTCCATACTCGAGCGGCGAACTCCGTGAAATCCAAGGTAAGGTGTGCGGTGATAGGATCCCGACGGAACATCACGTACCGCGCCTTCTCGCCCATGGTTGCCAACACGCCGGTAGCCTTTACATTATCCGATAGTAAGCCCGTACTCGGATACCTTCCCACTATCTCGAATCTTCCTCCACAAACCAACAAATCTCCCGTAAACACTCCCAACGGCTCATGGACATTCCTGGTACATTCCCTGAACTTACGGATCTGCTCATCCATCCTGTGGGATCTTAACCAGCGTTGTCTGGGCCACTGAATATCCATAAACCTACATGTTAGTTCATCAAAATAACAACAAATATTCATGTTTCCTTTTCTGCCCCAGTCATCTGGGTAATCATGTCTCAAGACACATATTCACTTTCAACACATATCGGCATCGATATGGATATTCATAACAATAATCACGTAAGCAAATACATGATTCACTTACAAGCACTCATTTATCAATATAAACAAGATTTTCAATCAATCACATATTTCTATGTAAACACATAGATTCACATCATCCATTCATGATCATATCAATCACATCATACCACATCAATGGTTCTCATATCACAGCCACACAGGCCCTTTCGTCTCATCGACAATCACTTCCACATCCATATCACCATCCAACCACATCTCATCCACATCACGTTTACATCACGTAAACTCTTACCAGGCCAAAACACATGAAACCAAGATCATATCAAGAATCACGTAACCACATAAAGCATCAGCAAATAAACACATACCTCATCCCCTTTTTATAGGAGGCGGCCTGACGGTGAGCTGAGGGTAGTTGTACCTGATAAACAGTTTAGAAGAACAAGTTCTAAACACTCAATTTCAAGAACGTACAAGATATAAAGCAAATGCTTTGATATCAAACAACTATGACACATACCCAAAGCGGAAAAGCGCTCGATGCAAGTCGGTATCGGATAACAAAATAGATGTCGGCTAAGAACACCGCTCGATACCAGTCATCACGCCCAATTCGAGAAGGCACGGATGCGGGGTGTGATTAGGGTGGGGTTAAGCGGGGAAGAAGGTGGAATACATATAACATACACGATAAGAAGATGTGACCATGAAATCGGGCAGCGATCTCCTCTATACTAGGACATATCACGAAGGGAGGGTGCAAACAATCCACCAACATAATAATATTGATACCATAACAATGAACATGATCTTGGTTTATAACAAGTAATCTGAGGAAGCAAAATAGCATTACACTCGTTGACTAGACCGATCAACCACATAGCATGCTCATATCGAGACTCACAGCATAATAACATAATAGCAAATCTTGTTCCCAATGAGAAAGCAAAATAAGGGACAAGAATACATCAACATCAGAATACGTATATAACACAACATCGCGGAAGCATAGCATGAAGAACCCATACCAACCCCTCAGTCGCCCGTCCAGCCCTCCTCCATCTGTGAAAAGATTTGAAAAAGAGTTTGGGGTGGGTTTTATCATAAATCAAAAGAATCATGGTGCCGTATTGAGCACTTACCTTAGAAGGTTTTAAAGCGTAAATCCACTTCTAAGTAAGCAAAATAGATTTTCATTTTCGATGCACGATCCGTTATTCTTGTTGTTCTCATCATAGAACCAAAGAACGACTGACTCGGGCGATATCCGCCAGCCCATCTCATCTCATTCGCCGGAACATATCCACCGGTCCACAATATCTCGGCCGAAACATATCCGATCAACCTATGCGGAGCGTAACGGTAGGCTAACTCGGTGTGGACTTGAAATTCAAATCCGTCGAACCATAACCACCTCATTACCATTTCGTGTGGACTTAGGGGTCTATCCTTCGGAACCATAACCACGTGTTCGAGGTCTATCACTCACGATCAATACTCAAGATGGTGATCAACTCACCGAATAGAGATCCGTGCACAATCACAATAGAACCATATCTCGGATCGGAGAGCAAGAATAACTTCACCAAAACATTTTACTGACCTTACATGTTTTATTTTGAAATATCGAGTAAATAACTCAAAATAAGCATATATAACCCAACTGAAAAACGAAAGCGTCGGCAGGGGGCTAACCACGAATCCAACAACCTCACCGATCGCCTTTGGTAGGTATCTGGTAACAAGATGGAACAACTTTTGGGGTCACGTCCCACAAAGCAAAGCAATATCGTGATCAAGCGAAGATCGAAGCAAAGCGGGGTTTTTCGACTTTCTGAACCCACATTTGGCACTCTCCGGATTTTCAAATCAACTCGATGCAGAAGGGAAATATATTCAGGGCATCAAGACCTACAATAGGTTACTTTCAAAATATGCATGCATGTAAGTTGACTCAAATCTTAGCAGCGAAGAAGCTTCAAAAATCGATGCCTATCCTCAGATCTATGATAAACCATCCAAAATCGATGCATGAAAATGGAAACATAAGCAATATGCATAACGACGAACATGGAATGACAAACTACGTTGAAAATGGATAACCCAGGCATGTACTTCCTTTAGAAAACTCGAAGCAACGGAAAACATCCCGACATGCGAAGCGTAAAAAGCGAAAAGCGGAATCGGTACTTTAGTGGAATGCATGGCAGAACTCAAAACCTAAAGGACCCATAGCCAAGGTGGCCGTTGACCACCAAT
The DNA here is from genome assembly GCA_036937905.1 of Salvia rosmarinus. NCBI lineage: Eukaryota > Viridiplantae > Streptophyta > Magnoliopsida > Lamiales > Lamiaceae > Salvia > Salvia rosmarinus. The sequence continues at coordinate 16,009,739 of CM072815.1, forward strand.
CGGCGGCCAAGAGGCGGCGACGGACGGCGGCGGCGGTGGCGGCGGTGTGGCAAATCGGCCGGCCTCCGGCCATTATCTCGCTCGTCCTTTAGAATCCGAGTTCTATCTTTGTGCTATCTCGCTAAAAGGAGGAATCAAAACAAGAAAATGACAAAATGGAATAATGGGGCTGCGGGAAGGGGCTGATCGGCGGTGGTGGCGGCGGCGGCGCAATGGCGGCCGCCGCCGAGCCTCCCGGCTCGATCCCCACTCCTCCAGCTGACTTGCGACGTGCACGGAGCTGATCGGCTCGTCCGTAAACACGCATGACGAAGGAAATGAGCGTTGAAAATGAAGGCCCTAGCCTCCTATTTATAGGAAGAGTGGGTCAGCATTGCCACGCAAGCGCCCTTTTCGAAAACGCAAAAGCAACGCAACTTTTGCAAACGGACTCCAAATTTAGCAAACTTAGTACCCATGGACTCGAAATAAAATACCGGACACTGGCGCCTATAAATAAGATATGCTTTAAAAGATCCATGAAAGTTCGGTTTTCGATAACTTCCGGTGCCAAACCTTCGTGGGTGGTCGAAAACACTGCATACTTAGTGTCTATGAATTCGTCATAAGACACTCTTCACAACGCCTGTGGTTTCGTGATGGTCGCATCACCGAAACAAAAGTCAACCTTTTGACCTTTCTCGAAAAACGTGTCATGCAAACCTGATGCTCAAGAAGGACGGGGTATTACAAATAATATAGAAATCAACGGGAAAGATCAAATCATTTACTTTAACAAGAACATCTTCAACTACACCTAAAGGATATGTATTGGACCTATCACTAAGCGAATGATTACGAGTTTCTTTCGATGGTCCTAAATCGCAACTCCTTATAAGCGAATATGGCATGACATTTATGGATGCTCTTAAATCTAGCATGGCTCTTTCAACTTGCTTATTACCAATAATGCAGGGGATAGTAAACATACCAGGATCCCGACATTTTTGTGGTAATTTCTTTTTAATAATAGCAGAGACATTCTCCCCAACTCGGATCCTTGCATCTTTCCCATGTCTCATCTTTTTAGCACATAATTCTTTCAAAAATTTTGCGTACCTAGGAACTTGCTTGATAGCGTCGATCAGTGGCAAGTTAATTTCCACCTTCTTGAAGAGTTCCATAATCTCCCTTTCATCGTCTTCTTTCTTGTTGCGTATTAACCTGGAAGGAAAAGGTACAGCCATTAGTGTTTTAGAATTTAGATTACTAGGCTGAATACTTACCTTGGATGGTAGGTGATGTTCTGATCTTGATGTATCTTGCGCAGCTTCATTGTTTTTCACATCTTCTTGCTCGTCTCTTTCCTTTTCATCCTTCATATGATTGTTCTCAGCTAGCTCCTTGCCGTTCCTTAACATGATAATGATGTTTCCTCTTGGATTAATCTCCGTTTGAGAAGGAAGTTTGCTTGAGAAACTTGCAATTTGTTCACTTGTAGCCAACTATGTGATATGTATGCCCATCTTGCCTAATGCGGCTTGTGTTTCCTGCTGAAAAGCTTGCTGGCTTTGTGCTAGACTCTTTACAATTTCGTTCAAACTTGGCTTTGTCCCTTCGGTACGGGCATACTGTCTAGGTTGCGGTGGTTTGGATGCACATTCCAGGCCCTTTTTCACTCCAACTAAAATTTGGATGATTTCTCCAACCCGGATTATAGGTGTTTGAGAATGGATCATTCCTTCTTTGTATCTGCCTTTGAGCATCATATTGCGCATCACCCGAACCATAACATGCTTGTTCGGGTTGAGGATCCTGTAAAGTGGGACAAGCATCAGTATAATGACCATTTTCAGAACATATACCACATTGAATTTTTTGCGTTTGTGCTACTGCAAGTTCTCGAACTAAAGATGTTAGAGCATCAATCTTGTCGTGCACATTTGAACTCTCTGATCTCTCCACTGCTTTTACAGGTCTGTATCTATCATCATCCTCGTCTTCATATTATTGGCCATTCGAGACCATGTCAATGATGAGCTGCTTGGCATCGTCCAATGTTTTATTTGTTAATGATCCACCGCAAGCAGCATCGACATTTTTCCTATCAAACGAAGACATACCACGGTAAAAATAGTTAGTAAGCAATTGATAATCGAAAATCCGTGGTCGGGACACTTATGACACAATTCTTTGGAATCGTTCCCAATAATCATCAAACTCTCCATTCTTTTGTTTAATGCTACTAATGGCCATTCGTAAATTTGCGACTCTTGATTGGAAAGAATTTACGTAAGAAGTATTCTTCTAACGGCTCCATGTTCGAATCGAACCGGGGGAAGAACAAATAGCCAATCTCTAGCCCTACCACCGCAAGTATGAGAAAAGTTAGCAATCTCAAATTATCATTGGTAAATCCTTGTGGGCGTAAGTAGAGCACACTAAATCAAATTCGACTAGATGTTTGTGTGCACTCTCTCGGGCATATCTCCAAACTTTGGAAGAACTTGAATAAATCCGAGCCTAATTTGAGTTCGGTTGATAGCGGTAACACTGATGCACAAAGGCGGTTGCTCTGTGATGTCCCAAGTCTTTAATCAACGGTGTGGATTTGCTCCCCATTCCCTTCATTTTGTATCTCCATGATGATTGTAGTAGCTTTCTTTACTTCCTTAGCTACCTTTGTCGATTTTCGCAGCTTTTCTCAATTTTGGATCAAAGACTAATTCTCATGTACGAGAAGAGCGAGGCATAAACCGAAACAATAAAATAAAAATAAAATAGATAGAAAATCGAATAAATTCTGCTTAAAACTAATCCCACAACGGCGCCCAAACTTTGGTATGTCATTTTCACCAAAATAAATCGACACTCGGTCGGTGTGCCCACACTGCACGCATTGCGATCACAGATTCGACACTCGGTCAAGTATGCCCAAACCGCACGAAAGCGATAAGCAAAATCGTCTCCCAAAGGATTGACGAGAATTTCTCCAATTTTCCACCTATAAAATAAGTTGTGATAAGAGACTAAACTATAAAATCGAAAATAGCAATTAAGAACGGAATCCAGATGTTTGTTTATAACAAATATGACGAAGGTATCCCGGTTCCAATTAATTCCACTCTAGCTTAGACAAATCCGATCATCGATGCAAATATAACTTCAATTCATGCAAACAAACCAGTTATGATCACCGAAGACGCTTCTGACGCAATCTTATCTCTCCTTAATTTATCGATAATTAAGAAGACGCTTCACTAACTACTTCTCTAATCGACTGACAACCGTAAGAGACACTCTATAGATTTAATGAGCCGACGACTTTAAGAACTAGAGAATCCGATTCAAAACCGATAAACTCGGCGGATTATCGAATTAAGATCGTTAAACTCTTGACTCGATGAATCACTTTACCACTAATCAAATCTAAACCACAATTACGGATGACCGATTCAATTGGCTACTAATTAACTCCGAACTACTAAATATTTGCGACTACCTAGCAGAGACGAAATAATTAACAACAATAAACGCAGAGAATAACATATGCTTGCATAAAATCAAAGGATAAAAACCAATTAGATCTCACGGAACGTGTCGCGCTAGAGCTTCCTTAATCTTCACCGGAATGAAAGAGATTAGCTAGAACTCATAAATGAATTCAAGCTAATGATAATAATGATAATAATGAACGAACAATCTAAAAACAATAAAGATGAAAATCAACTTTAATTCATCAAAACCAAAACTGAATTCTGGAGTATTTGCTACGTGAATAAGAGTGTGAGAGTATAAGGATCCCCCTCAAAATGGATAAAAGCTAATCCTATCTCAAAACAAATCTAATCTACTCAAATATAATCTAATCTCCTATTAAAAAGGGAAACCTATTCTAATATAATAAGGAAACTATAAGATAATTCAAAATAATAACTAAAGAAGCCCAAATCAATATTTGAGGCCTATTACATAATTAAACTTCGTTTGACATCACAAAACCTTCAAAAATCCACTTAATCCACGTCATTATCGTCAAGTCCCAGCGAAACAGTGCAGTATGGGCATACTGCACGACCTTCAGACATCAACTTTACTTTAGATATTCCAAAACTCTTCCAATTTGATGTTAATTTTCCAAAATAATATCAACACCTACAAAATCCACAAAATATGCAATTAGCTTCATAGACTATGATTAAGTAGATATTAAGTATTTAAACTCATCAAAATCACCCAAAATATACGTATAAAATACGCCTAATCAGTGATGGTCAGCAACTCATATTCACCTAATACTTTATCGAGGTTTAGATCAACGTAAAGTCACCGAGATCTAGGTTCTTCACGACGGTCAGATAGAAGAACTCATCTCACTGTGATCCATCAATACGTCAGAGACGTACCAGCATAGACAAGCAACCAACTCAAGTTACTTCTTATCTATACCGCAGCCTATACCGATAACTCGTCCTCAAGTTGTCTCAGCTGTGATTCTTTTTATATCTCATTAAACTTGACCAATCATACAGACCTCTGTGATCTACAACACACTGTATGATCTAACTTATATATGAGATAAAGGGACATACATATGCAATCAAGTAAACAATTCAGATATGAGATTATAATAGTGGTAACAGGAAACATTGTATACAAGCTCAACCAAAACTGCTTCCAGTATACAAATCCAACAGATTACAGATGGTGTCAACCAAGTCATCGACCGTGTGTTAGGAATCACCTCAATGAACTTGCCGCTGCCCCTGCCAACCTTACTCAGGAAACAGAGAATGCCGATTTATTTGATGACGCTGAATATGAGGACGAGCCTATGGCAGATGCATTCACTGCCGGCATGTCATCTGGCTCTCAACACCATAGCCTCGGTTCCACGTCTGCCAATGAACCCCCACTACTCATTGCTGATTTCCATTCATTTCGAGAGGAGTTTGGGGAGCACAGAACCGATTTTAGGGCCTTTCAGCAGGATTTTGGGGTTTATTAGCAAGCTTTTGGGACATTCAACTATGATTTCAGATCATTTCGTGAGGATTTCAGGGAGTTTAGGAAGGACATATATCAGCGATAGGATCGTTTAGAGCAGCAAGTCTCAGCCACTCACGATCTTCTTACCGAACAAGCTCGGTCATGGCAACTCTCTCAAGAACAGTCTGCGCTTCATTATCAGTGGTCTTGAAAACAATGAGGCAGATAGCCACATCGAACAAAGCGGTGGTCCAACGGGCCCTTGATGATACTCCCCCACCTCCGGATCAGTAGTGATTTATCACCGCCACGTCACGATATCTTTCCTTTTGTGTGTCCGGAGTAGAGTAGGGCGTTTATTGCTTGTTGGTTTGTTTTCCTTGTTTCTTTGCCTCCGTGTTATGGACTTGCTGACAACGGCTCCACCTTTGACCTCTTTCTCATTCATGGCGATCTTCTTCGACCTCTTTTATGTTTTTCTTACAATGTGGGCATTGTTTGCTCTTCTTGTTGTGGGAAGAGGTATGTTTTGTTATGTGTGCCTGCGTCGTTCTCACGTGTTGCAACGTATTTTGGTTGGTATGTGGGCGTATCGTTTTGCTTGTTCGTGTCGCTTTGATTGTTCTTTTGCATTCTTGTCTCAAATTGGATTAGTAGATATGTTTTGACTAGAATCTGTTCTAATTACGCATTGATTTGATTTGAAGTTGTGTTCTCTCTTCTGGGTGATTGACCTTCTTTTTGGGGAACCTTTGTGCATATTGATTAACGTAATAACTGGAGATAATGTATGATGTGGGTATTCATTTTCTTGAAATGCTAGTTTCTCGTATTAAATAGCCTATTCTCTGTTTAAGGATTGAGCTGGGAGGTCTCTGCTCATCTGGAAACCATGAGCATGGGAAACCATACGAGAACGCTTTAGATGATCTCTACATGGTTCTATCTCGTGAAATATTGCCATATAACCCGACTCTCTTCTTTGATGTGTTTGATTATTACCTAGAATTAAAGGTGTTGTTATTTGTTTAAGGATTCAGTTGGAAGGCCTCTGCTTTGCTGGAAACCGTGAGCATGGGAAACCACACGAGAATACTTTAGATGATCTCTAAATGTTTTCATCTTGTGAAATTTTGGCCATATAACCTAACTGTTTCCGGACTCGAATGGTCACATTTGAATCTATTGTCTAAAAAAAAAGAAAAAAAAAAGAACGAATAATAGTTTTGAAAGAAGTTTGACATGAGTCTAGTCTTCAAGCTTTGAAAACCCGCATCATCCCTTATCTTGTGTTATGATCTTATTGAAAGTGCAATGTGAGGGAAACACTTAGCATTGATCTTTTGACCCTTTTGATTTTTCGTAACGAATTTGATGTTGATGTATGATTGAGCAAGTTCTATGATAAACTTTCCCTAATTGATTTGAACTAAGACTTGCTTGAGGACAAGCAAGGCATTGTGTGTGGGGGAGTTGTTTAGGTTGTATTTGATCTCGTTTCGTGCATCGTTTAGTTCGTGCTTCTGGTTGTTTTGATTGCTATCACTCCGTTGTTTCTTGTTTTTTTCTCGTTTCTGTATGTTCATGATCTCATGATAGGAAGCAAGGAAACGGAGTATTAAAGCGTGCGAAAACGGATTATTAAAGCGTGCAAAGAAGAAACGAAGACAATGAAGATATTAAAGCGCGGAGGGTCAGCGACCGCTGGACCCTGGCGGTCGCTAGCCCCCCTGTTTTGAAGAATTTCCAGTGCGCAGGGGCAGCGTCCGCTACCTCCTAGCGCTCACTGCCCTGCTTTCGTGGATGCATTCCAGCGTGCCTGGACAGCGATCGCTACCCCCTAGCGACCGCTGCCTAGGCGGATTTTTCTTAGATATAAATTAGGGTTCTCAATCAGACGAAGGATATCTTTTTGGCTGGGTTTTTCTTTACGCGAGGTCGCTTCTTTAGAAAATAGTTTAGCAATTATTGTGGGATTTTAGAGTTTAGCCTATGGTTTTAGATGTTTCTGAATCTTATGCTTTTGATTATCGACATTGATTCTACTCGGGAGACTATCAATTTCAGTTCTATCGCCTTTATTCTCGATCGGTGAGTTTTCGTTGTTGCTTAATTGTCAATTCATTGTTATTTTCTTTTCGTTATTTCTACGCTTTGGAGTTCATTCGAATTGATAATTTCCATGATCCATGTTCTTCCATTATTAATCTATCCAATAACATTGTGGTTTAATCGCATTTAATTCATGTTTGTTGTGTTAGGTTTAGTTCTTGTTCATGTTATTACTTTGCTTTCGTTATTTCCGTCTAGTTAATTGGAAGTTAAAGAGTGACGTCAGCCCTAAACCACGATTAGAGTGTTTAGTTTTTCTTTCTGTTATTGTGTGCGATGTTGATAGAGCCATGTTTAACCTTCCTTGTGAATACGACTTGGGTTAGCTTATTAATCTAGGATGATCTCGTTCTATTGCGAGCAACTTAGGTAAAATTAAGTTGGAACAGTACCGTACCGAAATATAATACTTATTTATTATATAAGTATTAACTTTAAAAAATATATATTAATTCATAATTAATGATAAATTATACACTATATTATTATTGATAATTAAAATGAATAAGAACTCTTATACTTAATAAAAATATAATTATAAACTAAGGGACATCTATGTTATATGCCTAATTTACTATGAGTTTAAAATAATTATAACTTTTAAATAGACTTTTAAAAGTAAATAAATGGAGTAATATAAATTATACAATAGATTATGTTAAATAGTATATTCAATTTATAGTATAGTCTATATTACTACTAATTAGTTAATGCAAATAACTTATGTTTTACATACATTCTAAATCAAAAATAGATCAGCAATCAATTAAATCATAAATTATTATAAACAAGAAATAGAATCATTAATAATATACAATACTAGTCATTATTATAAATTTATAGTCATAAGGGATAATGTGCAATTTAAAAGAAAGTTTCCTGTTCACTGAGAACATACTCAATCCCAACCTGAAAAGGAGTGAAAGCAGAGATATGATAATCAACTGGTCTTGAATCGTTATCTGCGGCAGCTGTTGTTTAGGGTTCATTTAAACGAAACATAACGCCAATCAAATAAACAAATATATTAAATGTAATCAAAGTCGAAAGAAATAATATAATTATCCAAAGAAAGCCGCAACTACTCTACGAATCAGGCATCTGCAAAGATGTTCAATATAGAAATATCAAAACAATCAAAATCACAACAGAAATCGGCAAATTGCACAATACAGAAGACTATTAGGACGTCGAGCAGCACGTCGTCTTCTTAGTGTCGGTGTCTTGTGGACCAACAACAAGAGTCTTCCCCTCTTTGATACTCGTTGCAGGGTCATCCGAAGATAGAGGTTTCTTACTGATTATACGGTATATTTCTGATAGGATGGTTTGGAAGGACTTCTCGACATTAGTGGCTTCCAGAGCTGAGGTTTCAATGAACGAAAGCCCCTCTCTTTCAGCAAAACTTTGAGCATCCTCTGTCGCAACAGCTCTGAGATGCTTGAGATCGGTCTTATTTCCTATGAGCATAATAACGATGTTGGAGTCTGCATGGTCCCTCAGCTCCTTCAACCAGCGACTCACATTCTCAAATGTGGTAGGTTTTGTGACATCATACACGAGAAGAGCACCTAGAGCACCACGGTAATATGCACTTGTTATGGCCCTGTATCTCTCTTGCCCAGCTGTGTCCCATATCTGAGCCTTCACTGTTCTTCCCTCAACCTGCAAACTCAGCATTAAAACGAATTCTAACTTTTCTTGGTATATCGAATTCCAAAAATATGGGAAAAAGTCGTAAACTACCAGCTAAAGGATGTATGCTTTGAAACATCACGAACCAAAAGTTGATAATCTTGCACTCTCTGAATTTGAGAGAACTTTTAAGTCTGACATCTCAACATTAATTTTAATGCATCAAACAAGTTGAGTAACTGAGAGTACCCAAATGTCCAATTCCCCAAGTACCGGACTTCAAGTAGAGACTTCCTAAACTTTTTGATTCTTGAATATAAAACAACATAGTCTCGATAAATTTAATAAGACAAGTGCCTGCCTTAATGTTTGTTACGCATAAAAGCATATTGATAACAGTACATACAATTCATACATCTTTTGCTGACTTTTTCTATGCAGCTTCAGAATCAACCAAAACCACAGTCGTGACAAATGAGCATGACTATCAAATCAATGCATTTAGAATTACCAGACGCATGCTATTATAGCATTTTATATAAAGAAAATACCACAATGATTTTAATGGAGGGAAATCCCCTCTTTCCCTCCTTCATTTGATTTGTTTTACCAAGCAAAATACTGCAACGAAGCCAAAAGAGCAACATATGTCCAAAACTCTCATGCAACTTATGAAAAGTTATGCGACAAACTATACCCAAGAACCTGGATTTTAGATTCAGCAGTTTGATAGTCGAGATTTAGAATAGTGGCATAAGATTACTCATATGCAGAAACATGTGGCTCTCTCTCTCCTCCAAAAGAGAATGTGTTCAACTACTTTGAGGCCTAGCTAATTAGTGTGAGACATTGGTTGCCCTTGTTATCCTCACATTCATCAATCTTTAAGCACTTGTCCTCTTTCCTTAAACAGACCTTAAGAATAATTACATGGATCACATAACAAACAAATGGCCTTCAATCTCTTGACAGTATTGCAAATCATGTGAATTTACAAAAGAAGCATTTCCCACACCGTTCCTTCTAGAATAAGGAATATATCGTCCATATGCCACTTATAAGGGTTCGTTCCAATTAATGCATTCAGTCAAATGGCAATTTAGACACGACTTTTGGAACATTTGAATTAAGACCCACCTTTGAATTTGTAGCAAATTCGACACTCCCAAGTTTTTTCGACAAACCGAATATTGACATGACAAGATTATGTGTCTTACGTGTGGCTTGTAGAGCGTCTTAAATGTTTTCCATGTGGAAAAGAAATCTTGTCAAGTTCCAGTTAAAGGAAAAATTTGGTGGTGTCGAATTGTTACAAATCAAAAGGTGGAATCTTAATTGAAACATTCCAAAATTGTGTCTAAATTGCAAATTGGCTGAAAGGTGATGCAATATTTGGCAATTAACCCAACGTATAATCAAGACAAAGTAAGAACTCCGTATAGTTGGAATTACAAGCAAAAGAATTTGAAGACTCAAAACTTTTTTGATGACCATTTTCAATGGAACCATAACTTTACACAAACATTTAAAACGATGTTTTAGATAGAGCAGTTAATGGATTGCACAAAGTTTTCTATTTTCGTGTGTGATTTGCGTCTATAGATAGTAGATTGATATGGAAATTGCACCAAAAACTTTGTGCAAATTGGCAGAAAGGTGATGCAACTAACCCAACTTATAATCCAGACAGCAAGAACTTCGTATAGTTGGAATTACAAGCCAAAGAATTTGAAGACTCAAAACTCTTTTGATGACCATTTTCAATGGGACCATAACTTTACACAAACATTTAAAACGATGCTCTAGATACTGCTCTTAATGGATTGCACAAAGTTTTCTATTTTCGTGTGTGATTTTGCGTCTCAAATAGTAGATTGATATGGAAATTGCACCAAAAACCCATAATTAATCACAGCAAATGCATAATCGCCACATCGTAGTTGTGAATAGACAACCCACAAACATCTTTTGCGGACAAGATCCGCCCTTATAACAAAGAGATCTATATATCCGAACCCACAACAAAAATCAAGAATTCGAATCAAAAAGACGAAAATTCACTCAATTCAAACAATCAACTGACACGTGGCCTCAGGAACGCAGCGACTCCACCACAATTCAACTTTAGAACTAGTAATTAATACTAGGAATAGCAGAAGCACAAAAAAGATGAAAATAAAATAAAATTGGAAAACCTGAAGAGTGCGGGTAGCGAACTCGACGCCTATAGTTGATTTAGATTCCAAACAAAACTCGTTGCGCGTGAATCGGGACAGCAAGTTCGATTTCCCGACGCCTGAATCGCCGATTAATACAACTTTGAACAAGTAATCATACTCGTCATCGGCTCTCCGACCCATGTATCAAGTCAAAATCAAATCAAATCTACTGAAATGATCAAATGTTTTTCCTGCCTTCGGTTTTTGGCAGTAATTGATAGCTATGGGAGTTTTATTGGATTTATTTTAATAAATGGATTTCATGAATGGCCGAAACGCCCTTGATTTTCTGGAAATATCTGAATTTGCTAATTTTTAGCAGCTTTTCAAATTTTGAATTTGAATGATGGATTGTGACTTGTGAGAGCATATTTGTTTTGTTTTGGATTTTATCACAAAAACTTATGTATATCAGTCTATACGTATAGATAGATAATTTATTCTTAATAAAAATATATTTACATTGAAAAAAAGTATCATTTATTTTTTACACTGTAATTCGAAAATATCATTTATATTGAAGAAAAATATCATTGTCCGTAAATGCAGACATCCGCACATGAGACCACATCGTATTTTAATTGGTGTTAATTGTCGGATTGAACACAATTTTACACTTAATTTTAGCATGATTTTTCAATAGATGTAATTTGAAATATTACTTTTCAAGTTGTTATAATTTTAACATCCTTAAATTTTTTCAATATCATCCATTTAGGTCATGTTTGGTAATCAAGATAAGTCCTAGATAACTAATATATCTGAGCTTATGTGTTTGTTTGATACACCAAATTCTTATCTTTCAGGCCCCATTTTATTGAAAATCCCTTGCTAACTTTAATGTTCTTCTTATGTATATGTAACCGGGAGAATGGGCAAGATATGTATTCTCTTTTGAATAGTAATACAGTTTATAAAATGAAAAGACAAAAGTACCCTCATACTCAAGACATTTGGCCATCGTTCAAATCATTATTCCAATTTCAAAGAGTGAAATCAGTAACCCAATTTCAGGCTTCAAAAAATCAACCTAACTTCTGCTTTGAACCAGTGTGTCGCTGAGACCGAAGACCATGACATCTTGTGCGTGCCGATTTGCCGCTTGTAACGAGAGGTTTCTAGCTGCCCCAACCACCCACTGCATTTGGAGAAAGTTCCAGAACCTCGTCATCGTAGCCCGCTCGATCTGTTTTCAGGTTGACGACTTCCAGTCCATTGGCAAAGGCGTCTGCAATCGCTTTGTCCGTACGGTAAATCTTGCACACATTTTTTAATTGATTGCTATGAAATGTTCGATTATGTAGCGATGAAATAGAACAGCAATAATACATTATTTGAAATGAGTAATGAAGCAACTATTTTTTGTTGGATATAATTGTAAGATTCTAAGTCTGGATTACATGTGCTATAATTTGTTCTAAGCGGTAATTATGCACGTATGGATTCTTGAATGTTTCTTTTCGAGTACAAAGAGGGAAAATGAAGAATTATTTTACAAGGGGGCGCATGAAAAAATAATAATGAAGTACCTCAAAACTAAGGAGGCAATTTGGGAATTAGAGAGATATTAATTTTCTATTTGGTTAAAAGCTAAAACTTGGATTATGGTTATAGCTTGAGCAAATGATTTATGTTGGATGCTGAATTTAGAGAACTTGAGGCGACTTATGCTCTAGTTTTGGTGTTGGCAATACTTTAGAGAGTTGGTGAAAATACAACTATTTGGAAATTATGTTTGGCCTTTTTCAGGTGTAATTTTCATTATTTGTTAGTGACTTCTCTTCTGTTTTCAATAGTGAGATTAGAAGTATTTATCTTGATGGTTGAATTGACTTGTTACTTGGTTATTGAAATCACATTTGACGTAAAAGAGAATTGATATTCATCTGATATTTGGTTTTTATAAATATCATATCAATTCGGTCAGCTAGTTTGTTCTGGATTACTTACCTTGGATATTACGATATAATGGCTAATATAGTGGATTCTTGAAAATAAAAGCTATTAGTATATTTTGGTGGTTAGAATGCTTTGGAGCAGGGATGACACTTTGACTTATTATTTGTGAGTAAGTACACTCTTTATAAGTTGAGTTTCAGTTGATTCCTTTATCTGTATAATCTCATTTTATTTCAGTGTGATTTCATGTTGGAACATGTTTTGTATATTATGTTACTTGTTTTTAGCGTAGTTGGCTGATTATCGCCTTTCATTTTATAGTGTATAAGTTGAGATGACAGAGAGAGGATATTCAACCACTTGTTGATAATGGTACTGGAATGGTCAAGGTGAGTAGCTATTTACCCTTTCTTTGGTAGGAATTTCTCGTGATATTATTGGTGCTTAATAATCGCTAAGCTGTATATTTTTTGCTATAGGCTGGCTTCGCTGGTAAAATAATAGGAAAAGGTCCTGAACTAGGACATACGTATTCCATCCTTAGATTCTTCGTCATTCTCTTTTAAATTATTTTTTGTAATGTACATAAATTGGGAATAGTTATAGTGCATATATTTACAGCCAAGCAAAAGCATGGATAAAAAGAGGTTATTGTTGCTCGAGACCTTCGGTTGAGGTTGTATGATGTTTGTTCTTAACCTTATGCCTTTGTTTTCTCCCACCTGGATGATCTTAATTCATTTCCACACATAACCCTATGAGTACATAAATTTTCAAAATCTGATAATGGTAGAAATGGGATGCTGTTGTCTATGGGTTTTGGTCTATCAGTAAATTAATTGACACAAAGCCCTCTCTATTTTCTAAAAAGTTTTATGCATGTCGTTCCATTTATGATATGAAACTACCATCTAAGGTTGATGTTTTACTTAAGGAAAATGGTAGTTTTACTTTTGCCTAGAGTTGTGCTTCATTTCTTTGTTATATTTCTCTCTACATGAATTGGTATCAACCTCATTTATAGAAAATAGGCTTACAAGAATCTTGAGCTTATCTTGTGGGTGCATATTTTATGTGCAAAATGTGGGTTTAGGGATTTGACTCTTGATAATGATATCATTCTTTGTGATGGTGTCTGCGAACGAGGATTCCATCAGTTCTGCTTGGAACCATCTCTCTTAAAAAAGACAGTAATATCATGTCATTTCCGTGTGATTTTGTTTCTCTTATAATTTCCATATCAAATTGTTGATTTTTATTCCCTTCACTTCTTGTCGTGTGTACGTATATAGTTCCTCCCGGCGATAAAAGCTAGCTTTGCCTTGGATTTGATTGTAAAGCTGATTGCTTTGACATGCTTAAGGATTTTCAAGAAACAAAAATTTCTATCGTCGACAGTTGGGAAGTCTAGTATGCACAAGATATGATTTTTGCTTAATCATTGAAATTAGGTGCTACTATTCGTTAATCTCATTTACAGAAGATCTTTCCCGAAGCTTTTGTTGCTGCAGGAAAGAAAATGGATGATGGTTCTGGGTTATCGTCAGGTGATTCCGAAGATGAGGAATATGATCCTGATAAACCTGATAGTTCAGAGAAGATTGAAGGAGATAAAGATAGTTCAGATGAATCTAGCTACTTCTCTGCATCTGATGATTTGGCCACTTCTCATAAAAATGAAAAGTATTTGGGGCTTCCTTCGAAGGATTCAGAGGATGATGATTTTAACCCTCTGCTCTAGATCAAGATAATCAAGTGAAGCATGATAGTTCAAGTTCTGATTTTATCTCTGATTCAGAGGACCTTGAAGCTCTGATTGAAGATGAAACTTCTACTAATGAAGATCCCTGACAAACATCATCATCAGCACATCAGAGAATGGTTGAATTGGTCTTTCATAATTGGATCTAGGAGTCAAAGTTTCAATAGTGGTGGTAAGAGATTTTAGCGTGGTGATTAATCTTAAGTTAAAGCCCAACTTATCGATTCTATTAATTTGCCTCTGTAAAATGGTGTACGCTATCAATTTTGAGGAGTCATTGACTATTATAATTATGTATACAAAAGATATTTTCAGCATTGATGTGGCCCGTAAAACTTATGGATCCATTCCAAATATAATCAAGTATCATTTTTCATGATAAATTGGCTGAACCTTCTATATTAATTGTTGTTGCAGGTCGCTAAGGTTATGGGAAAAAAGAAGAGGATATAATTTGTGATGTATTTATAATTTTCAATTTGTCAAAAGGTTAAAATTGTAATTTATTGTTTAATCTGGATTTTAAACTAGTGTATCAAACAAGTAAGTTATGCAATCTACGTTTTATATCTTATTTACCAAACAACAAGATATGATACCAATCTCACATAATCCACAATACATTTCTTGTTTCTTATCTATCTTGGTATATCTTAACACGTCTATCAAACAAGGTCTTAATGTATACGTGTTTATGAAGTGACATCGTTTATTCCTTTAATTTTAAATTCTTTGTGTGGTTTATTAAAATTCTGTATAATACATACATGTTTATGCAGTGGCATCGTTTATTCCTATAACTTTAAATTCTTTGTGCATTTTCTTAGAATTCTTTGTAATATATTTAATCAATTTATAATATGATATGTATTTTGTATCTAAAAAATAAATCTTTAATATCAATAAGTAATAAGGGTAGATTTATGAAGAGCCCAACGGGCACTACATTGTGACGGATTCAGCTTTTCTAGTGTGAGTTGTTTCTCCAATAGAGCCGATTAGGGGTGAGAATCGGGACGGGACCGGGTACCCGTCCCGAGTCCCGAAGTTTCGAAAATTTGCATTTTTTTTGTCCCGGTCCCGTCGGGACTTGGGACTCCGGTCCAAAATGTTCAATTTTTAGTCCCGTCCGATCCGGTCCCGAATTTAAATGTCCGAAAGTCCGAATGTCCAAATTACCCCATAAATCTCGAAATTACCGAAAATCTAAAAATACCCGAATTTATGAGTGGGAGAATTGAAGAAAACAAAGTATTGATTTAATTCAAAAACATATATAATCGGGACTCGGGATTTCCCGAACGGGACTCGGGACTCCGATACCGAACATATAAATTTCCGGTCCGGTCCGAACCGTAAATTTGGGACTCGGGGTCCCGAATCCGTCGGGACTCGGGTCGGGACGGGAATTTCCCGAGTCCCGGTCCCAAATTCTCAGCCCTAGAGTCGATAACGTCACATTTGATTTCCGGAAGTGAATAGTACTCCGCTTCTTATAGTAGGCATTATTCAATGCCACTTCATTTTTTATAATTTTAAATTTTTTTGTGATTTTTTGTTTCATTTTTCTTTTCTTTATAATCTGTATTGTGGTTAAATAGCATAA
The DNA here is from genome assembly GCA_036937905.1 of Salvia rosmarinus. NCBI lineage: Eukaryota > Viridiplantae > Streptophyta > Magnoliopsida > Lamiales > Lamiaceae > Salvia > Salvia rosmarinus. The sequence goes on from CM072815.1 coordinate 16,025,940, forward strand.
TGAGAATGAATAAGAAGATACGAATGAAAAAGGAAGAATAAGAGGCAGATGATAAGAAAGAAGAAGAGGGTGTTTGGCTGAGCTTATAAGCTCCCCAATAAAACAGCCAAACACCCTCGAAGTCACGCTCTAGATGAATAAAAATTAGGGATTCTTTTCTAGGTTTCTATTTTGTTTATAAAATCAATCAAGGCCCATGCTATTATTATTATTTAGTTGGGGCCATAATTTAGTTTAAGTTAATTCAGGTCCACAACTTAAACTATGTTTGTTATAATTAAATATAATTAAGCATAAATATAATTAAATAAAAATATAGATGATACCATTATAATTACATTAAAAATTAATTATCTTACATCAAGTCGCTTGTGCAGCTATGGGTCCCACATAAATGAAGACTCAGATATGAGACCTGAGACTACTCTAGATTCAGAAGTTCGAGGTTCAAAGAAGTCGTAAGAAAACGACATATATCAGGAAAAGCTACATTTGATGACAAATAAAAATAAAAAGTCATATTCAAACTTATTGATCTGACTCATAAGAAGATCAAAGTCATACCTGAGTATACGTCTACCCTAAAAATTTCAGACCTAACAGACTCGTCATAAAGACCAACCTGATCAGCAATATCCTTATATATTGTATCAAAAAAGACTAATCGAATTTGGGATTGATACATGTATATAAATTCTAAATGGATTCTGAAATTGATTGACATACTTATTTAGAGTTTTCTTAGTTTTAATCTTTTGTTATTTATATTATTGATTATTAATAATTACTCTGTAATATCAAGTTATAAAATTATTTTCAGTCAAAATTCTATAGAATATAAATTATACGTAACAGATTCAGATTAATTGTCATAACATTTAACATAAGATTGTTTCATATATTATGACATAAGCAATGTCAAATGATTATCAATCGAAAATCGATGAATTACACACCAATCATTCCTACATAAAAACCAAAAATAGGAATTTAGAAAATAAAGAACAAAAAATTATTGAAATTCCAATAAGATTAATGATGAATGCAGTGACTCCTCACATATAATAATAGAATTGATAAATTGATAGAGTTGAATCAATTTGTATACCCATATGTCATATGCTACTCACGCTTCTTCCACAAAACGCTAATATCCCAGTCCAAGCGCAGGCCAGGCCAACCCCCTCTCTCCCGCCTTATGCCCACCGCTCAGCCGTCCCCGGCCTCAGACCTCCAACTGCTCCGAGGTGCACCAGTTTCTGCTATATCTTCTTCAAAGCTACGCGAAGCAACTAGGTACCTATATGGCCATGTTCTCCAAATTCCATAAATTATTTGCCTATCTGCCATTAGGTACGGATATGGCCAATTCGGTATATATATTTTCTCTCGTAGATTTTTCCCTTCCCAGATTACGCTCAACCAGACCCGACAAATCAATAAATCTACCGTCCTTCAAGATTAACTGGGCCAAAAGTTATACACGAACTTCTCGACGTTTTATTGAAATTAGATGCCTTTTTACTTTTCGGAAACTGAAGTCTGCTTGAAATTCTAGTTTTCATTCACGTTTTGTGTGAGAATCAAAAATCGAGGAAATTGATATTGATGATTTTGTCCACAAAGCTTGTTTGTTTCTAGGTTGAGCTTGTTCAGTGGAGGAACGATTTATCTATATGGTTGTATATTTCTTGATACTACGGCTTACTACTACTCTTACCGTGTTCTTCTGCATGAGTTTTACTTTATTACTATTTACAAAAATCAGATATTAGCTTTCATAATCATAACCAGTGAAGGAACTTTGTTTTCTGATGTTAGCCTGTCTTCTGTTTAATGAATTCAGAAAGGGCTCATGGAGATCTATTTGCATTTTGTTGCATAGTCTTGACTCAGTAGTTTTCAGTTTCTTACTTTGGTTTGGAGGAGTTGTAAAATTGTTGTGTGATATGGACATTGGAGTCGCCTTTCCCATCTGTGGTCACCTTTTCCGATCTCCCGAGCTGTTCAGATGAAAAGTACAGCTTGATTACTGACTAATATTCTACAATGCCTAAGTTGTATAAAGTAAAATGAATGTTAAAAATCTCATATGGGTACTTTTCAGTGCTCAAAGTCATCTGTTTTATAGGGTAGTGTTTAAAGGGGATGAGCGTATCTTTCAAAAAGTTTAAAACTTATACTGCTTTGGCTGCTTATTTCAGAAATTACTATACTCTAGGTTTCCTTGATCAACCGGTGATAAATTAAGCCCTTCTTTTGATATAAAATGAGTTACACGGGAATAATCTAATGCAAGTTTAATGAACATTGCAGAATAGTTGTTTCCTTAGATGATACGAATTTGAATTTGATTCTTGCTGGATGTCTCTTGACGCTGAAAGCTCAAGTAAAATATCAACCTTTTAAACAACTCATCACACTCTTAGCTCAAAAACAGTAGTACTGCTAAGTTAGTGAGCACACTCTCAAAAACAGTGTGGCTGTTAAGTTAGTGAATTGCTTCACTAAGTTTCAGGGTTTCTGATCTTCTTTCTCATTCATACTTGTAAGATTGTTGTTGCTTTCAAGCAATTTCTGCATATAACCATATGCTTCAAGAATCTGCATTTTCAATTCTCTGTCTAATGAATTGCTTGTTTTACATGCCAATATTTTATCAGTTTCTGCCACCATCCTCCCCATGCTGTAGGACTGGTAATGTGTATGATCTATCGGCTGAGTGGTTTGTGATGGTCTAAAGTCGCTAGGTAGTCGTACTAGAACGGAACACACGTACGGTCCTCAAAAAGTTTCCTTTTAAAATGGCCAACTATAGTCTCACATGAAGTAGAATGGCTTGCTACGTTATACAGGCTAGAGTTTTGTGGAGTTTGGTGTTTATGTCAACAGTGAAACATGATTATTTGTTAGTATTCTACTCTTAATGTAACAAATGTGCCACACCACCAGGGTTTAATAGTTTCGTTGTTTAGGTTGCAAGTTTTGCATGCTATTGACTTCAATATTTCATGATATAGCATGGCCATTTTTTTTTAATACTAATGTAGCTATAGCTAGATTTATGGAGAATAAATTAAGGCTCAGGGGTCTCGAGTACTCTAATATTGGGTAATAACTAATAAGAACCACGTATGCTTAAGAAAGGAAATATCTTCAAGGCCAGTAGATAATAAAATTAAAGGTTGGCATATGTTGATGGAGTAAAGCGGATTGTATTAAATGATAAATGATGAACAGAAAGAAACCCGTCTTGCGAGGCCCTACAACGAGAAGCTGTCCGAAAACTCCTGTTGTGAGGCCCTACATCATAAGCTGTCTCAAAATAATACTCTAACGATGCCCTAACCCTAAATCACTAATAAATATTGAAAGACCTAAAGAGATTTGAGCCCAAGTAAATAACTTGGAGCCCATACAAAAGCCTGACCCATTTACTTTAATCCAACCCTAAAAACTTAACCCTAAATAACTAAATAAAATAAGGAAATAAATAATTATTATGAAGGCTAACATATGTCTAATGCTTAAGAAAATGCAATTGCTATGGAGAAGCTCCATACAGGTAATAGATTAGCTTGAGGATGGTTTATATCTGAGTTGAAATATCTGAAATAAGAGGTACTTGGCATCTGTAATGCTCTCTTATTTGCATTTGGGTCAAAAGATGAATTCAGTCGGTTATTCTTAACACGATTACTTTCAAACTCTGACTGCAGGGACAGTATCCAGGTTCCTAATTGGACATAATAATCATCAAAAGAAATTAAGAGAGGCAACCAGGTAGCAGGGAGCATGAAATCCCACTCTCCTTGGAGCACAGCCAGGAACCCAGTCAAGTTCCGGATGTAAGTTAATAGCTCATCTCTTTCTCTCTCTGGCTACCTATCTCCCACGAGCCTTGGGTTTGTTCTTAAAAGAATTATTTTGCAACATGTGTTTTTCTGGTTACTATGTATAAAAACTTAACTTTGAATATCAACATCATCTCTAATGTGCAGACCAACAGCAGATAACCTAGTCCCAATACGCCTGGACATTGAAATTGAGGGACAGAGATTTAAAGATGCTTTCATCTGGAACCCTTCTGGTAATTTCAAATCTCTTTGCTTCTACCCAACTCTAAGTTTACCAATTTATTGAGTTTTCTGTGGCTTGATGTATCTCTTTGATATATTTAAGTTCTAACTTGTCATTCACCATTCTTTGATCTGTTTTGAATTTTTTGTTCATCCTGTAAAGATCATAGAGTTAATAACATAATGTTTTGAAATTCTTTCAATCCATGTTTAGAAAATGGAAGTTTCAGATTGTCATGAATATCAATCAGAAAATAAAATTTAGTAAGCTGTCCTTTCATCATTGCTAGTTGGCGATATACAAGCTAATAGCACCATTTTCCAATTCCTTCAATTTTATATTTTGCAATTAGTTGTTAAACCAATAGTCACTTGTTTAAACCTTTGGTATTGGTGCTGGAGGAGGTTGAAATCATTCATATACACTCGAATCAAAGGCATGTTACTCAAATATCCTAATTTTTCATTGGTTTATTCTTACATTATATAATCTGAAAGGTTAGATTGTTTTTCCAATTGTAGATCCTGATTCTGAAATAGTGGTGTTTGCAAAGAGAACAGTTAAAGACTTGAAGCTTCCTCCTGCTTTTGTCACACAGATCGCTCAATCCATACAGGTACTGTATTTTCTACCAATTCCTCATATGCATTTGACTTGGTGCTCTAGTTTATGCCTTTATGCTGATTAATTACACAAGAGTGAGGATGAATGAGTTCCTTTGTGATACACTCAGACGTCAGTATGTGTGCACTTTATTAGTTTATTCACATACCATGTCTCAGTTTCTGATGTTTTCGAGATACCTATGCCTGAATATGAGGATTCCTGCTCACGAGTTACCTATTATGTTCCGTGTAGGTCCAAAATTTTTAAAAACTGTCCGAACTTTCTAAGCAAGATTGCCCTTTTCTAAGTTACATGATGAGAGACTAAACTAGGGATTTAATCTTAAATATACATAGGCCTTTCAGCAAAAAAACCAATGCATGTGTTTCAATTTGTTACGATAATTGGCCTGGTGTATAATGTTTTTATATGTTCACTTATATATATTTTCTACATGCTATGTCTGACTGTTTATTCAAATGCCTCTTATTGTAGACACAGCTGACTGAATTTCGGTCGTATGAAGGGCAAGATATGTATACTGGCGAGAAAGTTGTCCCTATCAAGGTTTGCCATTGCTGAGTTGCAGATTGGAGTTTCCCACCATTCTTAAATTGATTTTGTTTTCCTCTGTCCATGTTGGCCCAGCTTGATCTTCGTGTTAACAGTACTCTTATAAAAGACCATTTTTTATGGGTAAGAGCTGCAGATATTTACAATTTTTTCCTGAAATTTTAGCCAGTAAAAAATTATGACTTCATCCAAAACATTTTCTTTTGGTTACATATGCTTTTTAGTCATTATAGATATGTACAAACATTTCAGGATTTGAACAACTTTGAGAGCAACCCTGAAGAATTTGAAAACTTTTGCAAAGACATGGGCATCAAGATCCTGAAGTTGGAGTAAGCACTAGCAATATGCCTTCATCTATAATTGCAACAAACAATCATGATCCACACTATCAAAAGGAAAATCATGCACTACATGGTCTAGTTTTGTTTGTATAGCATTGAGTTTAAAGTCTACAGTGATGCTATAATAGGAAGGCCGTGGTAGTAACGTTAGATAGTAAGGTTTGTCACAATTCCATGATCTTAATTACTCACTCTGATTGAAAGAGAATCTTGTTGTGCATTACTTTTATTGTTTAATTGACTTTTCTTTCCATGGTTTATGTTTCTTCCTGAAACCAACATGCAAATTGTGTCCTATGACTATGAGAGACCAAATGCTAGATATGTAAGAAAAAAGTACAACCGCTCAATGATAATGAGTTCTGAAGAAGAATTCTCAGATGGGCTTTTCTGGGATTTCAATAAAATCCCATTTTCTTCTTCACATCTGCCCAGTGACCTCGACCGTATTTAGTGCTAGATGCTTAATTGATCAGAGTGCATTTAGGACTGCTCTCATATTTTATGGGAACAAAATGAAACATGACCCATGTGAATCAATCAAATATGGTGAACGTGAACATATTGTTATTGTCAAGCACCGAGGCAGAGAGATGGTAGCCAACATTGTGAAGGAATACCATGCCTCATAGTATATTAATGCAACAACCTTAGGTAGCACGCATAGCCGTATACTATTATGTCTGACACTTGTGTTGCCTAACCTATCCTGTTCAATAGCCTATTTCATCAAATGAAGGTAGTTTCATTCTAGATGGAATTGATACTGATTTCTATCAGATCAAACTAAATTTGAAAACCCGCCAGACAATTTATGTTATCTCTGTACTCTTCTCCCCCTTTTAGTTAGCAATCCTCTTTGTTGCAAAACATGGGTCTGAATGATGTTACTATTCAACGGTCTGGTTTCTTGTCAATTTATTGTTGAAAATCTAACATTGTCTCAAAATTTTTCGCTTTATCATTTCTTTTATTTGTTTGTTTCAAAATTTTTGTTTAAATGAACTTGAGACCATAGTATTATGTTGAATGAGGTTCTCTGTATGCCTGGTCCTCTGTGTGTGTGTGTGTGTGTGTGTATATATATATATATATATAGGGAGTGGATCAAATGAGAACCATATCTTTTTTGCGAACTCTGCGAACCATGCATAAGACGTTGAAGATGATGCACAAAACGGTATAAAGTTGTGCATAACGAAAACTTTCTAAAATTATTTTGTTGTGCAACAATTTTAGAAAATTTTCGTTATGCATAACTTTATACTGTTTTGTGCATTATCTTCAACGTCTTATGCATGGTTCTCAAGTTCTCAAAAAAGATGAGTTCTCACTGGATCCAAACCCTATATAGGGAGTGATATATAGAGAGAGAGAGAGAGATTCTTAAATGGAGCTTGCTGTGCTGACCATCTTGTACTACGTTTGGGCTGTTTCTTGTTTGCTTCATATATCTGTCATCTTATGTTTATTTGTTCGCTTGCATTTTAATTATGCGCTTCTAATGAATGCTTATTTATCCCTCATTCACTTTCTTCAGCCTGCAATTGCAATTGCCATCCGGGAACAACTTTATGAGGTGGGTGATTTTGTACAGGATGTCATGGTTACACCTTTGTACCTTATATTACTATCATGCTGATTTGGTGATCACTTATATTGGTATATAAATTGTTGCCTTTTCTTGCTTTAGATTGCTGTACAAAATGTGACTTCAGCCCGTGAAAGCAGAATAAACAAGAAAGGACGCAGAGGGCTCGAACATAGCCAGGCCAGGTCTCTTGTTGGATTCCGATTTCATTATTTGTTTACATTTTGCCTCTCAAATATTTGGATAGGATAAATTTCTCACAACTAAAGATGCTTCTCACTCTATTTCGTTAACAAGATCTTCCTTGTGTTTTTTTCCTCTCAGCAAGAACAGTGGGAACGCTGTGGACTTATTCAAGCTATTTAACAGCAAGTCCAGTGTCGTTCGGTGAGAAATTACATTTGTAGCCTCTTAGGAAGTGGAAAATTAATTCAATATTTTTAAATTTCATGACATAATCATAGTGATTTTATGAGAAAACTAGCATCACACAAAGCTAACTTATAATGGAAATGTCCTCCCTGTAGAAAGAGGAAGGAGTGGGATGTATATGAACCCATGATCGATCTCTTATCGAACGACGAGGTGGAAGCCCTCGAAGCTAGGGAGGAAAGAAATGCTCGATGATTGAATTACCGATTTCTTCTGTAGATCGCTTTGGTTGAAACAAACATCAGGAAAATCTTGTGTTATAGTTCTGTGGTTGCAAATTAGGAACTTAGAAACTGGGGTTTATCAATTTGGGGTAATAGAATTGCTTCAAAAGATGTTTTAATTTGTCGAAATGAGGTACATGTTTCAATCATCCCCAATTCCGGATTGAAGTTGTAATTGTGGAAATTGATTAGTTTATATTAATTATATCTTGAAACTATCAGATTTTTTTAAAATATTAAATTATTGATTTTCTATCAATTATGTTCCTCATTTATTTTTCAGCTTAGCGGATTGTCAATGTATTTAACAAATTTTTTTTTTAAACTTACATAACATAAAGGATGTCAATGAATTATTGAATATGTTGTGGAAATCCAACGAGTCACGAAAATTTTCGGAGCTAAAAAATGAATATGGGGCACAATAAATATAAATCAATAGTTCGAGATTCAAAACCATATTCTCGATAATTCAGAATGTAATTAATTCAAAATAATTTGAGTTTAAAATAATATTTTATCTTTACGATATTGTTAGGACGTTTTTTTAAATAAAGTAAAAATTTGCATTGGTGCAGAGTTAATATATTTTCGCACAGTTGTCCTTGAATATATATATCAAATTTGATTAGGAAAGAGAAAATTACCCATAGATTAAGATAAAGCGCCACTAAAGCATTAAAATTGCAGCTTCTATTGGGTTCAAGATGGCCGACCATCCTCGGATCAAATACTGCTGTATCATAAATTTTTGTATTTAAATTTTATAAATGCAAAATTGTATACAAAAATTAATTTTGATTTGGATTTGATGAATTTGAGCTGAGTTCGATCTTTATCTATCATCCGATTCTTCTTCGACTTGAATTCTTGAACAATCTTGATGTTCTTGAGTTGTTTGGAAGGATGTAGTTCCTCGATCTCCTTGAACTTGAAGTTTGGATTGACGATGTTGATCCGAAGGACCTGGCCTTGTTTTCGGATCAATCGTCAGATTGAGTTGATATGTTGAAGAACGTTTGAAGATCTTCAGTTTGAGCGTCAATGCGAGGTATTCACCATATTTCCGAATTGAACGTCATCTTTGATTTGATTTAGAGGATGATCTTGGCGAAGAACGTGGTGATTTGCACGAAGAACGCCTTGAATGTTGAAGAAGACTTCGCCGAGGATTCTTCGAGTGTCTTGAGCTCTTCAATTCTTCACCCTCTTCACTTCACTTCACCACCCCTTATTATGAAGCCCCAACACCTCTATTTATAGATGTAGGCTAGTGGCTTAGTGGACTTTTGGACTTGTGGTCCTTTGGACCATCAAACCATGGGCTTGGGCTTATGGGCCACCAAACCATGGGTTTGGGCTTAAGCTTATGGGCTTATGAGCCATCAAACCATGGGCTTGAGCTTATGGGCTTATGGGCCTTTTATGGCCCATTTGGCACAATTTGAGTGATTATTCATCTCCGATGTCGTTGCCACATGTCATTCTTCTATTTGCCGATAAAATTAAATATTAATCACATATCTATTTAATTTTGGAATAAATTCCATTAATGAAATAGAAATATAATTAATTATTCAATTTGTAATTTACACATGGCGCAATCTTATTTGCTAACAATTTTAATTGTCTACAAATTGCCCCATCGAGACTTGTTCATGAACTAGTTGTCTTGAAAATGGACGAGTCTCGAAATTCACTTAGATAGTTTAAACTCTTGTCGATGAGTTCTTGAATTTGTAAATAGTTTATACTTGTATTTAGGAGTTATTCAATTTGATTTGAATTTGTAAACAGTTTATCCTCGTATTTAGGAGTTCTTGAATTTGATTTGAATTTGTAAACAGTTTATACTCGTATTTAGGAGTTATTGGACTTGGATTTGAATTTGTAAATAGTGTATACTCGTATTGAGGAGTTCTTTGACTTGATTTGAAATTGTAAACAGTTTATACTCGTATTTAGGAGTTCTTCGACTTGATTTGAAATTGTAAACAGTTTATACTAGTATTTAGGAGTTCTTGAATTTGATTTGAATTTGTAAACAGTTTATGCTCGTATTTAGGAGTTATTGGACTTGGATTTGAATTTGTAAATAGTTTATACTCGTATTTAGGAGTTTTTCGACTTTTTTTTTGAATTTGTAAACAGTTTATACTCGTATTTAGGAGTTCTTCGACTTGATTTGAAATTGTAAACAGTTTATACTCGTATTTAAGAGTTCTTCGACTTGATTTGAAATTGTAAACTGTTTATACTCGCATTTATGAGTTCTTCAATTTGATTTGAATTCATAGTTGAACTTCATGATTCTGCTCCATTTTTGGCAGCCATTTTTGCTTAATGCATGCAGTATGGAGATGTACATTCAGCCTGTTACTGCTAGGGTTTGTCCTTGAACCTTGCTTGCTCTATATAAATTGGATCGTCGATTTTGGTCCAAGAAACAACAATTGTTCCTCTTCACGTATGGCTGGCCCAAATTGCATCGGTTAGCTTAATAACTAACTTCAACATATTTCATTTCCCTTTTCTTTTCTTCCCTTTTTTTTTATCGAACCCCATGTGCAACTTGTTCTAACTTATTAGCAATATTCTATAGTTCCATGTTTGTCCAGTTGTCTTTCTTCTTTCCTTCCCTTTTTTTTCGATAAATATTTTGAACAATTACACCATTTGAGCCCCCCTTGAATTTGAATGGCAGCCCATCCCAATTCCTTTTATTCGCATGTATCTTTCCTTAAACACATGGGCTTTGGCTATTTAAGCCTAATAGCCTTTACAACTGTAGAATTTCTTAGTACATCTCTGCAGTTTAGCTAAGTGTAGCTAAGCGAGGACAGCATCCTGTAGCAATTTGTTTACACCTGCAGAGTTGTTGAAGGTAAGACAAATTTTGAGCTGCAACAACTTGCACAGAGGCGTCCTTGCCACATTCAATGAAACTTGTTTGATATCATGGAGGTTCGTTATGGCTGCAGATGAAGGACGCCAGAAAAATTGCAGGTTGTTGAGGTAGCAGATTCGGGCAATTTTGCCTCGTTCTTCTTCTATAAATTGCGTTGTTTCTGCCTTGTTTAATAACCAAACTTGATTGCAAAACTTGAGCAGGCCACAACTTCCTACATAGAGATCTTTGAGTTTCCACCTAGAAATCTCTTCTTCTCCCGTTGAGTACCAGCAGCTCCAACAATTTCTATGGTGTTCAATTTCCCTTTTTTTTTTCTTTTTTTTTTGTCTTGGTGCAAGTTGTTTTCCTTTTCACAGACTCGACTTTAGATAACTTCATCAGACCACAGACTTCTGCAACATGTTTAACAATTCCCTCTTCTATTCTGTAGTTTTTTTTTTTTAAGACTCAAAACACAATCACGTTTCTTTCATGCACTTTTTGATATCTAGGTTGCCCCAAGACGTCTACACGGCGTTCTCCGTAGATGGAACGTAGATGGAATTGATTCCAAACACAAGCTTGACGTTTGACAGCCATGATTTATGGTGGAGCCAATGGCGGAGCCACCTTGGAGGGATAACTCTGGTTGTCGCATTGCACGGCGGGCGCACATGAGATGGCGTCGGTATTCCTGGTGGAGCAGGACCGAAGCCCAGACGGCAGCCAGCCGCGCGGCCTGAATTGCGATGGAGGCAGCATCGTCCACAAAGGGCGGCCTGGACGTCGGCGGTTGCTGCAGGTACGACCCGGGTAGAAAGAGATGGAGCAAGGCGGCGATGCAGACGTCAATGATGGAGACGTTCAGCGGCAACTTCGGCTTGCTGGAGTTCGACCCACGCATGGTGCAGAAGATGATGCGCGGCAGAGCGGACGACGCCTGGAGATACGGTGGAAACGCGACCACAGTGCGACGGCATGAAGCGGAGGAGACGATGGCGATGGGAGCAGCGTCGAGGCCGTGGTGTTTAGGATGGAGGCGACACGGTGGCGATGCAGGCGTCAATGATGGAGGTGTCAGGCGACAACTTCGGCTTGCTGTATGATTTGCCACAGAGCAAAGCGTCGAGGGCCTTGTAGCCGGGCTCCATGCGCGGATTACGGGAGAGCTGTTTTTCCGAGAGAGGAGAAGAAGCAGATCGGCGTTGGGATTTTGGAGGCGGCGCCACTGTTGCTGTTGCTGAAGAAGGACATGATGATTAATCGGGCTTTGACTTCGGATTTGGGGCACAGCAGGGCGCGCAAAGGTAGAGGTGGCGACTGATGGAGGCGCGTTGACGGAGGCGAAGTCGTCGGATCTGTCATGGTGGCGGTGATTTATCCGGTGGAGAAAGAGATTGCGCATTGTGCGCGTTTGACGTCTGGAGTCACGATGGAGGGTGAAGAGGCGTGTGACCTCCAGTCGCCGACGATGGTGGCGCTCGGTGCACGGCGGAACCGGCGACTGACGCGGAAGAGGCGACGGCTCGCTGGCTTTGAGATCGAGATAAGGATTAACAGATTCAGGGATTTCCCCCTTCTATGAGATTCGAGCGAATTAGAGAGAGACCTAATGATGAGATGTTGTGATGATTGTTTTGTCGGGATAGAGGATGAAGGAGGCGGTGATGGGCGGCGTTTTTTTTCTGCCGGTTGCGGCGATTTTAGGAAAAGATCCAAATTGGGGATCGTAGAGATGAGGGTTTCTGTGTTCTGCAACATTATAAATGGGGAAAGAGAAAGAGACATCTGAGGATAAGAGAGGAGAACGGCGGTGACGGATGTCGCCGGACTTTGGGGCAACGGCGACTATATCGCCGAGAGAGAGATGAAGATTGTGGGATGAGCGTGTTTGTATGTGTGTGTGCGTCTCTGTGTGTGTTTATCCGTCTGTTTGTGTGTGATATTTCATGAGATATGGGTTTAGGTGTAGAGAGAAAGAGAGAGAAAAAAAAAAATGGGCTTCCAATTTTCTTGTAGATTTAGGCTTTCCTCTTTTATTTATTGTGGGCCGATTTTTTTTTTAATTTGTATGGGCTGAGAGAGAGATGGCAGGCGACACTTTGGCACAAATTTTAGAAATTGGATTTTTCGTGATTGGCCGATGGTGTGAAGAAAATATTTGGCTTTTGGGCCTCATTTTCAATTGTGGGCTAAGCTATTTTTTTCATTTTTTTTAAGATGGAATATTTATTTGGAGTTTTTTTTTTTTTTTATGACTTGAGAACAAGAAGTCATCTTAACTCCATTTTTATGTTTTTATAATTGCACACGTTTTTTTTTTACACATTTTCATAATTTTTGTGCGTGGATCAGATTCCGTGTTGCAAAGTTCATGTAAATCGACTTCAAGTCTTCTTGCTCAAGAGTGGATCGACTAACGACGTCAAACTTGATCGATTCCATTACATCAACTTTTAAACTTTTGGCTTCACATTTTTATCGCAGACGTCGTCCTCATTTTAGCAGGAGCAATGACCTTCTTCCTAGCGGTGCGCGATGGCACGACAATAGAGACGATATCGTCATTATCAACGAACTCCACTCATTCGTGTAGATGACATGAAAAGCAGCTACTTGTACGACGTTCGATATCGCGGCCTCAGAATGCTAAAAGCAGCTGCAGAAAAGGATGAGCTAGAAGTTGTATACCACCCGCGAAGAGAGTTGAAGCCTAAGCGTTGGTGGAGATCGACATCACGACCTCGGCGAGCTAGAAGCGACTGCGAAGGATGATCTAGAAGTTGTATATCATCCGCGAAGAGAGTTGAAGGACTAATCATTGGTGGAGATCGACATCACGACCTCGACGATCTAGAAGCGGCTGCGAATGATGAGCTAGAAGTTGTGTACCATCCGCGAAGAGAGTTGAAGCCTAAGCGTTGGTGGAGATCGTCATCACGATCTCAACGAGCTAGAAGCGGCTGCGAAGGATGAGCTAGAAGCTGTATATCGAGTAGATGAGTTGGATCTATAAGAATGAAGTTCATACAATGCTATGAATACAATGTCTAATACACATTAAAAATCCAAGTACAAAATACAGAATTTGATATGAGAATGGTTGCTCCCAAATTGTGATATTATAATCAACCTATGATACTTCATGGACCTTCGTGACATTTAAAAAGTGATATCTTTAAAATTTAAATTTCTTTTTTGATATGAAAGGAATCATAAGAAAGATGCTATTTTTTAATACCACATAGGATATATGTATATAAGGTTAGACAATTTTTTAGTATATTTGTTTCTCAAAAAAGAAAAAAAAGGATAACGATAACAGGAATCTGAAGGCTTTGAGCTATATAAGGCTACTAGATTGAATTCGTTTCATGTTATTAATAACACCATTGATTCGTTTCGTGGTAGTAGATAAGATATTAGATATTTCATGTTTTTAATAACACCATTATGATATAAAAAACTCAAAACAAATAGGAGATTAAAAATACAATAATTAGGGCTACTGGTTTATCTTATATTATCATTTGGGTTTTATGAATGCTTAATTTGGTTTTTAATAAATGAGTATTCTTGATTAATTCATATTATTGTTTTATGTTCTCACTCAGACGTCTCAAAGTTAAAATCAAACTCAATGTGATAGTGTTCAACCTATCACAAGTGAGAGCCCCCATGAAGGTGGTTCTTCAACGGCAACCAATGCAAAGAAAAAAGGTGGAAGTCAACTATCTGAAGTGTGAGATCACTTCATTAAGTTTGTTAATGAGGATGAGGCAAAAAAGGTAAGTGCAACTATTGTAGTGCCGAATAATTTGCTGATCCAAAGAAAAATGGGACTTCGTCACTTAGGGCTCATCGTAATAATTGCAAAAAGAATTCAGCTAGTGTTGGTGTCAAGCAAGCTCAATTGAACTTGCGAATTTATAGGTGAGGGGTTGATGAGAATAGAGGTAGTCTTACCTCTTGAAAATTTGATCAAAAATTATGTAGGAAAAAGTTGAATGAGATGATAACTAAGGATGAACTTCCTTTTAGAATTGTTGAGGTGAAGGTTTTAGGGAGTTTATTAGCATATTGCAGCTAAGGTTTAAGCTCCCTTCAAGGTGGACTATATCTAGGGATTGTTATCAACTTTTCCTAATCGAAAAGAAAGACTTCGTGATCTTTTCATTGAAATAGGTCAAAGTGTCTCAGACACAATGATACTTGGACTTCTTTGCAAAATTTGAATTACATATGTATTCTTGCACATTTCATTGTTATATCTTGGAAGTTAAACAAAAGAATTATCAATTTTTGCACCATTAAAACACATAAGGGTGAGGAAATAGGTATACTAATTGATAATTGTTTGCGTGAATGGGGGATTGATAGGTTTTCATGCACTTTTGATAATGCTGCTTCTAATGATACTTGCCTCAATTATTTGAAAACACGATTAACTTCTAGGGGCTGTAGTATGGTAAAAGGAAAATACCTTATATGAGGTGTGTTGCTCATATTATTGCTCTAGTAGTGAATGATGCGTTGAAATAAGTAGGTTCATCGGTTAAGTGGATATGAGATGCCGTGAGATATGTTAGGCAATCTTATGCACGATTAGTAAAATTTAAGGAATGTTGTAAAGAAGAAAATATTTCGTGCACAAGTTTATTATGTTTGGATGTGCCTACTAGATGGAATTCAACTTATATAATATTGAGTGTGGCTTGTAAGTTTGAAAAAGCATTTGAGCAATATGATGTCAAAGATCCTTACTTTAGGCTAGATCTTGAGGATGTGATTCCAATGGGTATGGATTGGGATAATGTAAGGATGATGAGAGACTTACTTGAGGCTTTTTATGATTTGACTATAAGAATTTCAGGTTCACTGTATGTCACTTGTAACGAGTTCTTACATGAGATCACTACGGTTAGTGACCTATTGAAGGATTGGGTTGATAGTGACGATGAAAATGTGAATTTAATAGGAATAAATATGAGGGCAAAGTTTCACAAATATTGGGGAGATCCAACTAAAATGAATAAGATCATTTTCTTGAGTGTGATTGTTGACCCTAGATAGGTATAAATTTCTTGAGTTTGTACTTATTGAAGAATGGGGTGAAGAAATTGGAAAAAAATTGGCTCAAGGTGTACTTGATAGTTTGCATGAGTTGTACGATGCTTACAAAGCATTGAATGATGTTCCAATTAGTAGTACAATATCAAGTCAATCTTCACAACAAACATAATCCTCCTCATGAATGTTTGGAAAGAATTGTGTTATGGTAAAAAAATATAAGAAACAAAGGGTCAACGAGAGAGCAATTTCTCCAATTGATGAATTGGTTGTATATTGCAAAGAAGTCGTTGTAGGGCAGAAGAAGACTTTGATATTTTGTATTGGTGGAAACTAAACCAACATAGATTTCTCATTCTTTCCATCTTTGCTCGAGATATTTTGACGGTGCCTATTTCTACACTTGCCTCTGAATCCGCTTTTAGCGTCGGAGGAAGAGTTCTTGACCCTTTTAGGAGTTTTTTAACTCCTAAAATTGTCGAGTGTCTCATATGCAGTCAAGATTGGTTGAGGAGGTCTAAGGATTTAATCTCAATTGAAGAAGAGTTAGATGCTCTTGTGAATCATGAAGAAGGTTATAGTCTCTATTAATATTCATCACTTTTATATACTGGTTGTATTTCTTATTTTTATGTATTACATTAAATAATTGTTGCTTTTTTTTTGCTTTGTAGGTTTGAAAAATCTTACTTTAAGTAAGGTTAATGAAGTGGTTCAAGCGAAGACCACCAATAATCCAACACCATCAACTACAGAGACTTGAACAATTGTTATTTGTGTGATTGTTTGGAGTTTGAACTTAAACTGGAGTTTGAACTTTAAAGTTTAATTTGAATATTTGAACTTATTGTTTTTGTGGACCATTGAAGTCTTGAACCATTGTTATTTGTGTGGTTGTTTGAGTTTGAACTTTGAAGTTTTACTTCGAATATTTGAACTTATTGTTTTTGTGGTGACTTGTTTTGATAGCTTTATTTGTTGTTTATGTAATGCTAAATATTATGAATTGATGAATTTTATTTTTATTGTTGCTAAAGCAGAAATAAGGCAAAAAGAAATGAAACCAGACAAAAAATGCACTAGTTAGTGCACTGTCGGTTTGGCCGAACCGAACCGAAATCATTCGGTTTCAGTTTTGAGTCCCATAATGGTTCGGTTCGGTTAATTTTTTTTCCGGTTGATTGGTCGAATCGGTTCGGTTCAGTTCGGTTTTTGACCGATGCACTGCCCTACATTCCGTCATCATTTTCAGATGCAAAGAGAGTTATCATCTGCATTGTACATGCATTGAAAAGTCAATCAAATGATTCCAAGTTGAGGGGAGATGCAATTGGAATAAATGACTTATCACCACTCCAAATGTGCAGAACAAGTATCCCTCAACTAGCATATAGGTCTCCAGGTGACTCACATAATGCGCATACATGGATGTACAACATAACTATTTTGAATTGTTTATCCAATTTTTGTAAATGTGTGCCGAGGTATTTAGAACTTAATATTTGAGAACTCCAAATCAAGTCGATAGCCAATGCTTGCTTCAAATGCACGAGCAAAGACATGATTCCTTGGAATGTTGGGGATATCCATTGGGAATGGAATTGTCACATAGCTTGGAAAGGCCAAAATACTCAGGCGATTATGGTGTCCCAACTGTAATTCTTGAAGTCGTCGCATCCGCAAACTTGTGGATATGACATGTTTTTTTTTGGGCAAGTAGGATCCTGCAAAGATATAAATGTTCCTCATGGATCACCCTTATTCAACGATGTCTTATAGACATAGAAATTTCATTCAAAATCTACAAAATCTCTCAAATTTCATTCTTAATTCAAGTTCTTTAAAGATGGTCGACAATTCAAGCTCCCAAAATTCCGATAACTCATATTCCAAATCCACTATATTATCCAACCCTTTGCACGCATCAATTTCCACCAAATTTTTCCACTAGTTTGAATGTTGTGCCTCTCTTTTTCATATCTCAATTTAGGAGCGCACTACATTCTCAATTTTTTTCTCATCTGGCTCTACATATATGTCAAACAAACAACCTTCAACATGTCAACCTTTCAGCTCTCAATTTTCACCAAACTATACACAAATTGGGCTAAAAATATTAACCTTATTGATGACTGATGAGGATGATGTCGTGGAAATCACTACAATCCCAAAGAAGAAGACAAAGACACCATGGTCAACCATGTAGGAAATTTTCCTTACACAAGCTTGGGGCACCATCGGACTAGCTCCATAGTTGGCAATGTGCAAAAAACTAAATAATCTGGAAAAAAAAAAATTATTGCGTAGTACAACGGAACACGGCCAAATGACTCACCATCCTGAAAAATGAAAGCAATTAAAGGTCATTGCTATTGTATTACGGAAGATGTTAATACTTTACGTCATAGTACAATAAAATTACTCATTCCGTCCCTAAAATTTCTTCATATGAATTATTGGTACGAGTTTTAATAAAAGTTATTGGATGTATTGTGATTGGAGTAAGAGTCCCACGTCAGTGTAGTATTAAATTAGTTAGTGGTGGACCATATGTGGTAAAATATATAAATAAGTGGGTTGTTGAGGGTAAGAATGATAAATAGTGGTGGACCATTGGTGGTAAAAAATGCAAATAAATGTTATTGTTGATGATAGTAAATAAGGAGTATTTTGTGGGATAGTTTTATAAATGGAATATGAAGAAAATTAGGGGACATGTGGATTAAAAAATCAGGCTTGTGGGCCAAAGTGAAGAGGATGTTCTAGAGGCTATACTTACTAAGTGGCACAAAATTTCAGCACATATGGAAGATAATGAGAGATTTGGAGAATTGAGCTCCACGACAAATGGTTCGGCAAGCGAACAAGAAGATGAAGACATCTATATCAGAAAGTCATACTTCAACAGAGTCTGAAGTTCGAAGAAGTCCAATGCGACATGAGAGAGCAGAAAGAAAGGATAAAATGAAAGCTAAAACGATGGTAGAATCAAGTAAGTGAGACAAATTCATGGTATTTAAAGAGAAAGAGCTTGAGCATGCCGATGCAAAGTGTCCATTGAAAGAATATGAAATTATTAGAACTTGCACAAATGGAATTATAGATGCAAAATTTCACAATCATAAGCTGGTCGAGTATTAAAACAAGATGTAATTGGATGTAATTTTTGTTAGTTTTAATTATGTAATTTCAATTATAGCTATGTAATTTTATAGTTTTAATTATTAATTTTAATTATGTATTTTTTTAATTTTTATAAATTATAATAAAAAAATATTATAGAAGTAATATATGATAGAAAGCTGACATGTCAAAGTTGAAGTTGTTTATTGAGGTTTATCATTATAGAAAGAAATTCAAAAAGATTGGAGAAATGTAATTTTTGATTTAATGCTAATGTAGCAAGATAGAAGTTGATTTTGTGAGTTTACATTGCAACTATCCTTAAAATGTATATTTTTGCCTCCCAAAAAATATTTTTTAATATAGAATATTATTTTTTGCTAAAAAGGAACCCATTCCATCCGAATAAAAGTAGAGCCCTAGAGGGGTGGATCCAGTGGTTTTCCACCTTAACCAATTTTGATTTGGCCCACCTCTTTAAAACTTTACTTTTTAGAACTTCAATTTAGTTTTATTGATTTTCTATATTTTTCTTAAAGAAAAAAAAGATTATTCATATATTCGCTAATCAATAGTAAAACGGTAATTACAGGCTGCTCAAATCATTCCTCAGCAGAAAAGATAGGAAAACACCGCGAAGAAAATCTATTTCTGGCTTAAGGAGAGAATTCCACTGCGAGATTAAGATATGAGAGAGATCTGTAGCGAGAGTATTCCGCTCCTCGCATTCTTTGTTTCGATTGCTCAGTTTTTGTTTCAGGTTTCCTCTTCTTAGATCTCCATGTTATAGTATACTTGAAACTTTTGTAGTTATATGTGATCATTTCAGATTCCTTCTGTGCTTTTCTGAGTTTTCTTTTCTTCTTCTACTTCTCTCGTTTATGCTTGGGTTAATTTGTAATTTACTTGTAATATTTCTTTTATTCCTTTCTGTGTTTTTCCCCCTTTCTTTTCCCGTTCTCTACTTCTCTTGTTTTGGTTTCATTTGTCAGGCTGTCATTTGTACTGAATTTTATCGTTTCTCTTTGTATGTTGGTAGGAATACTTTGACTTTTGTTCTGCTTTGTTGCATTTGGGGTTTGGGGAAGATGATTTGTTATATTAAGGGTGCAAATTTTAAAACTTCATGATAAAAGATTAGAGAAAACAGAAGAGGGAAAAGATTTAACCGAATTAGTATATCAAGATGGATTTCTCGAAAATGCTATTTTGCAGTTCAATATTATCCTGGAGATGACAGGATACAAGTAAAATTTAAAGGGAAAAGTATCTAAGAGATAGAAAAGTTTCATCGGTGGCCTTTTTGTTTCTGAAGACTGTAACGACCCGGCTTTCGGATTGTGGTGACCCCACGATCAACACGAGTCTTTTCGGTGTGTCTGTTCTCACTCACACACCCCGAGAAAACTTCCGGGGTCACCCATCTCACAATTCTGCAAGCCAAGACGCTTAACTTTAGAGTTTTATGAGATGGACTCGAAAGAAGATGCATCTTGTTGGTATGAGTAGCACATATCAAATCATTTAAGTTTCTCCTCAAATATGCGATCCCATACCGCATATTTTCAAATCCTCTCATTCCGGTGTGTTTGGTTCATTCATGTACCCTTCGCTTTGAAGCCTTAATCGAGCCGCCTTGTCCATGCCTCTGCACCGCGATCACTCAGTACCGCCACGGCCACATGCCCACCAACTTCCGCTGGTTCGTCCCCAACCACACCGTCTTCGGGAGAGGTTCGGCTCGATACCATCTGTGAACGACCCGGCTTTCGGATTGACGGCTGACCCCACATACCAATACGAGTCTTTTCAATGTGCTTTGTCCTCACTCACACACTCCCTGAGAAAACTTCTCAGGGGGTCACCCATCTCACAATTGCTCCAAGCCATGCACGCTTAACTTTAGAGTTTTTATGAGATGGACTCCCGAAAAGAAGATGCATCTTGTTGGTATGAGTAGCACATATCAAATCCTTTAAGCTCTCCTCGAATATGCAGTCCCATACCTGCATATTTTCGAAATCCCTCTCATTCCGGTGTGTTTCGGTTCATTCATGTACCCCTTCGCTTTGAAGCCTTAATCGGAGCCGCTCCTTGTCCATGCCTCTGCACCGGCGATCACTCCGTACTTCTGCCCCGGGCGTCACAAAGACTATTTTATGCTTCATTGTGTTAGTCGTCAAAGAAGAAAAAGCAGATCCAGCTGTGGACAGATGGAGTAGGAAAGGAGCATTATAGTTTCTTTCACATGTAATTCTCTGTTTAGAATATTGTTTCGGTTAGGTTTTGTTTGCGTACTGGTGATAATTATGCGTGAAATATGTTACTGCCAGCTGTGATTGTAGCTTTTTGGTTGTCAAAAATGGAATGGAAACGTTTGAGGGAGTATTGAAGCATTAGACACTGAATCTCCAAATACTCCCCCATTCTCCTCGAAGCTGTTGAAATGATCTCCAGATGTTCGTCAGTTTGGTGAGGAAATGAACATAGTTAAACAAATGTGAGCTGGAATGAGATTGATGTGAAACATCTCACTTTTCACATGTGAAAAGAAGTACACAATAGATTATCAAACTTAATGCCTTGTACTTGAGATCCAATACAGTCAAAATATATGATATACATCAGTCTATGCATTATGGTTTGATGGTAGTTTTCATGGAAGTGTGTGACTGGGTGATATGCCAGTTGTCGAAGAGAGTGCTTTTTGAGTTCGGTGACAAGAAAACTAACTAGAAATACATGAAAGCAAAGGCATATGATATAGTTAGTTACTCAATGGTTAATGGTTGAAGTCTTGAAGATACCATGGAGCTGATGGTCTTTTATCTGAGATGATGAAGATTAACATAAGGAAAGATGAGGGTGCTCATGTTTAACTATCTCATTCAATTTGGACTCATGGCAGGATAAAGTGAGAGGCTACGTGGAACAAAAGGGGCACATGAGAGGGATTGATTGAAGTGATTATAACTAGGCATTTAGGACTGAGTGAACCTTTTTGTACTTTGTATAACCTTAGGTTGTATTTGATCTTTCTACATTTTCCTGATATAAGATTAAAATGGTTCAGGAACTCTATGGTGTAATATCATCCGAACTGAAGTACTTTCATTGGGTAATGTGGGTGGAAGGGAAAAGGCAGTTGGTTGTAAAATAAAAGGTTTAGTGGTGATGATATTTTTGAGGGAGTTGTATTTGGTTAGTAAGTAGTGCTAATGAGAGTTGTCAGGGAGGAAGACATTGAAAATGGATCAATAAAGGAAATACTCATTTTGTTGGCTGTTTCTGGGGCACCTTGACTTTGAATGTTAGGATGCTCATTTTCATAGGGGCAGAAGAACAGCCCGTATGTTAACTGCTTGGGGTATCCTGAAGAATGATTTTTCCAATTTATCAAATGTAATGAACATGATATCAGAAATAACATAGAATCATCAAGTCCATATCTACATCCTGTCTACTTCTTGCCACCTTCTAATCAGTGGGCTATAGAAAGTTATTTCTGTGTGATTCTTGCTGACACTATTTTTAACTTTAGCAAATAGAATTTCCCTTCTAAAAGACATTTGTGATGTCCATTAAGGGACACGTTCTTTAAGATTTTAGAACATGATATGAAAGGTGTGCCTTATGTAATTTTTGCTTCAGACATGAAGGGATCAGAAAATGTCCTTTGATCAAGGCAATAAATAATATTTTGATGCAATGTACGTTTATTGGGATTGGCCTTAGGAATGTACATTTTGTAATTATCAGAAATCAATGGTTGGTGCTTTATTTGACTTGTCTGTCCTTGTTGACACTAATATGTTTATATGGCAGATATATTACTTAGTAAATTTTCTGAACAATCTGTTGCCTAAATAAGATTTGGATAGATATGAATGTATAGATTTTAATTCTTAAGACGTGATCATATTTCTCATCATATATATTCATTTTTTTACTTCAAGTTTTCTAAGTTTTTCTTCAGAAAAAGCTAGCTTTTTTTCTTCCAGCAATTGTAGAAGACTCTTTCCCTTTTATTTTATGACTCTAAATTGGATGATAAATTTTCCATGCAGCGCATTCTGATGACTTGTCAGCTTCAAATAATGGAACAAAAGCAGAACATCCTCGTGGCAGCAAGGGATCCAAAATAGTAATTATAAGTTTGGTGCTAGTAGCAGCTGCTCTTGTATCATTTCTCCTTTTCAAGTTTTGGCAAAAAAAGAAACGTGAAGAGCAGTACGCTCGTTTACTCAAGTTGTTTGAAGAAGATGATGAACTAGAGCTTGAGCTTGGTCTTCGGGATTGAGCATATTTTGCTTTTGTATTTTTATGTTTATACAGGTGATTATGATTATTTAGCTTGTCTGTTGTTAGTTTCAGAAATTGTTCTGTTGTGCTTTTCTTGTGTGGGTTATTGTTGCTGCAAGCCTGCAACATACCCTTGTCAAGGAAGTTGGTAGTCTATCATTCAGTTTTGTTTGGATAAATTCTCAATTTGGTTTTATTAATTGCTAAGTTCTTCTAGCCTAAAGTTCAAATATTCTCCTGTTTTTGTGCCTCTGTCAAGAGTTATCCTGTACATTGATCACTTAATATTGAGTTTCAAGGCTTATATCTGTTTTAACTATCTTTCAAAAATTAAGGCATGTGTATGTTTTTAACCACCTTATTATATAATAATGATGAACATGATTTCTGTTGTTTCTTAATTTTCGGTGGACGCATCAAGTGTTCTAGATTCTGTTGCTGCTCTAGGATTTCAAGGACGTTCAAAACATATTTGCCACTTGTTTCCTGAGCAATCTACATTCCTAATTGGCGTGAGATATGGTGGCTAAATCTACCCTCCTGCAACTTGGTTGTCTGAGGAATAATAGCTAATCATAAGTTGATGCTTAGGTTTTAGGGTTTATAAGCTACCAGTTGTTAGGAGTATTGTCAGATCGTGTGTGTTTGTGTGTATTTTTCTTTAATATATTTTGTTTTGAGTGAAAGATATTTGAGTACTAACAATTGCTTTGCCACAAGAAACCTATGTGCATGTTGCTAGTGGTTACCATGCATCTTGACAAACTAAAAATAGGCGATAGGTTTTTACTTTAGCTTCTCCCAGCATGATCCATTCTTGGAGGACCTGTGAATGGAGATGATGGTTTCTGCATATTGCCTTTATAAGTGCTTTTTGGTCTATTTTGTTGGTTGTGATTTTGTTTGCACGACTTCATCAGTGAAGATTCACGAGGCGTGCTGGATATAGTGGGCAGCTGAGTGAGAACCCGACCGATTGTGAAGACAGATGGTAAGAAGTCTCCCCATTTGTAAAGGTTGTATCAGAGGTATTCTTTTCTGTAGACTGTTATACATATGATATAATACTTTGTGCATATCTTTCAGTACTTTGTAACTGCAAATCGTCAGTAGATATATTTTTTTAACTCTTATCCTTGAGGAAAACGTAGTCTTTGCGATTGTTCTATTGTATAATAGGATCACATTTTTTGTTCTAAGATAGGCGTGCCCATGGATCGTAGTGTTCATAAGTGGTGCTACCCTCCTTACGTAAAGAGAAGTTATGGGTCCAAACTTCATATATACTGATATAGATATTGTCAAGAACCATGACATCTAATACCAGTTTGCAACTATAACATGATTTTGTAATTCTTTTAATTACAACACCATCTTTAACAAATTTGTAATTACAATACTCCCAATTCTTTTTCGGTAAAATTTGTATGGCATGTCGTGAATATTTATGTGTACACTGCTTCACATTTGTCCCAATTCTTTAATATGATGTTTATATATTTGGTTATCTTTTATTAACAGATATGACATTTCTCCCATTACTAGTTTCTCATCTACAATCAGTTCTCCGTAGTAAACCAATACTGATAAGGATAAGATTAAGAGTGGTGTTTGGATGAGCTTATAAGCTCTTTAAAACAGCTTATAAGTTGTTTAGGAGCTTATAAGCTATTGCAAAGTGTTTGGCAAAATAAGCTCTTAAACAGTTTATAAGCTGTGAAAATAAGCTCCAACAGATTATAAGCTCCCCTAAAAATAAGTTGGTCAAATCTAATTTATTTTTTCATAAACTTATAAGCAATCATGAATTTACCAAAATAACTATATTATAGTTCGTTATTCCTATATATACACTATCAATTTCACATCTCGTCAATTTTATCTCTCTAATTCTGATTTTTTCTCTTTAACTCACGATTCTTTCTCTAACTTATAAGATCAATTATTTAAACACTTTAATAACTTATAAGCACTTGAGACATTATTTCTTATAAGTTCTTGAAATATTTTATAAGCTCTTGGAGCTTATAAGCTCTATAAAATATGCTTAGCCAAACACCCACAAACCAAAGGATTTGCAAATAAAAGTGCTAGTGCTACTCTATAAAATATTAATGCTTCCAGAAAGCTAAACTAAGCAGTAAAATACCTATTTTAAACAAAAAGTACAACTACTAGCCTGTATAAACAAAATACCCTTGATATGAAAAAATTTTCTAATTTTACTCCCACCCCCCCATCGCCAAAACCAGACCGCTACCGTAACAACGACAAAAAATCGAAATTCACAATTTGAAATGTCATAACTTGAGTTCCAAATCTTGAAATCAAATAAAGAACGACGACATGGGTGACAACAGATCTACAATGGTGAGATTGGTGGCGGAGGAGCATAATTGGGGGTAGAGATATCAATGGTGGATTTTACCAGTATCGATCCGAAACCGTTAAAATCTATTAAATTTTAAAGCAGTAGTTCTGGTTCCAGTTCTAGACCCGCTTTAGACCCGAACCGTTTAGATCAATAGTTTGATGGTCTGATCCGGTCCGGATCCGATTCTGGTTCTAGAACCAGAACCAATACTTATTTATTGGTTCTGATCCGAGTAAAAAACTCGTCTATTGACAAGCCTAAGTTTAAATAGGCTTCTCAATGAGCTAGTTTTATTCATATCGATCAGAAATCACTCATAGCCTATTAAATTATAAAGCAACGGTTTTGGTTCCAATTCTGGTTTTAGTTTAATTCTGGTTCCAGACACGTTCAGATCCGGACCGCTTGACCTATAGTTGATGGTCCTGGTCCGGTCCAAGATTCAATGGATCGATTTGCAACCGTAATCATTACTTATTTATTGATTCTGGTCCGGATAAAACTCATTCATTTACATCCCTTATTGAGGGTAAGGGAGGAGGGGAGAGAGACAAACGATGGAATCTCGTAGACATTGGGAGGAGAATGAGGAGGATGAATGTGGTGGATGGGTAGAGATGGAGAGGAAATTGTGATATACAAAATAAAAATTATCTATGGATTAAATAAATACAAGAACAAATCATATCAATCCATCGTAATAAATATTTATACATTTCGATAATATAAAACAATTGTTGATCCTGAGGTCAATCACTTCAGGTGTATGAGGGGGATGGAGAAATACACCTATATAGAGTTTTTGCGATTTGTAAAACATAAACTATTAAGCAAAGCTTTTCGATCTTAAATTGAAAAGACTAAGAAAACATTTTATTCAGGTTGTGTTTCTTTTAAAGTTGGGCCATGTTGAATATTGATTCAAAACATACTAAATAAATATGCTGATTTTAGTGAATATTGTTGACAAATTATATCAGTACAATAAGTAATAAAATAATAAATGACACAATAATTTTAGTGGTCCAAGTAACATCTCTACGTCCATTTTTAACCCAATTACAAGTTCCTAAACTAATAATGAAATCTCAGTCCACTACCGATATTTTCTTGTTTTATGATGACAAGTCCACCGGTTATGATCTCACGTTCTACTTGAGGACTCCAATTCTAGGGTTTTGGTGTGTCGTTTCACCAAAATAAATCGACACTTACAAGATGCCCACACTACACTGAGATAAAGAAGTAAAATCGACACACTGTCAAGATGCTCAAACCGCATAGATAGCGAAGAAGCAAAATCGTCTCCCAAAGGATTGGCGAATTTCTTCAATTTTCACCAGAAAATAAGTTGTGGAACCGACTAAACTATAAAATCAAAATAATAAATAAGAAAAGTATCCAGATGTTTGATTGTAACGAATATAATGAAGGTATCTCTAGCTTAGACAAATCCGATTCTCGATGCAAATATTACTTCAATTCATGCAAACAAACCAGTTATGATCACGGAAGACGCTTCTGACGTAATCTTATATCTCCTTAATTTATCGGTAATTAGGAAGACGCTTCACTAACTATTTTTCTAATCGGCTGACAACCGTAAGAAACACTCTATAGATTTAATAAGCCGACAGCTTTAAGAACTAGAGAAACCCGATTCAAAACCGATAAACTCTGACGCAGGATTATCGAATTAAGACTGTTAAACTTTGACTCTGATGAATCACTTTACCACTAATCAAATCTAAACCACAATTACGGATGACCGATTCAATTGGCTACTAATTAATAATTAAAGATAATAATGAACGAACAAAAAAAGAACAATAAGGATGAAAATCAACTTTTTAATTGCTAAACCAAACTGAATTCTCTAATGTTACGTGCGTGAATGAGTGTTAGGAAAAGGGATAAAGCTATCATCTTTTAAAACTCACAAAACAAATCTAATCCCCTAAAAATCTAATCCAATCCCCTATAAAAAATAAGAAACTAATCTAATATAAAAAGGAAACTATTAGATAATTCAAAATAATAACTAAAGAAGCCCAAATCAATATTTGAGGCCTATTACATAATTAAACTTCGTTTGACATCACAAAGCTTTCAAAAATCCACTTAATTAACATCATTATCATCCAGTCTCATCGAAACAGTGCAGTATGTGCATACTGCACGACCTTCAGACATCAACTTTACTTTAGATATTTCAAAACTCTTCCATTTTGATGTTAATTCTTCCAAAATAATATCAACACCTACAAAATCCACAAAATATGTAATTAGCTTCATAAAATATGATTAAGTAGATATTAAGAATTTAAACTCATCAAAATCACCCAAAATATATGTATAAAATACGCCTAATCAGATTTGCATTAGGCTTAGAACTCATGCTTCGACGACTACTACGACGACTACTAGCTTTTGGACAATCACGCATGATTGCTTACTCACACTTCTTCAACACCACCACAACCAACCACCACCACCACCACCACCGCCACTACTACTACTTTTGAAGGAAGATTTGTGCAAGGAAATGTAGTATCTAAGGTGGAGTGAACCTTTATAATGAAGAACATATCTAATGATAGATTTACTTGTCTAAATTAAGGTTTAACATTTAATCTCTTTTTAATCCAGATGAAGTGTGAATGTATGATCATACTTATTAATAGAATAACATCTACTGTCCCCTAGGGACAGCCCAATGGTTAAGGTGGGTTCTCGTGGCCGAGAGGTCACAGTTCAACCCCACCAAACGCCTATGGGTTTGAGTCATCACACATGGTTTTCAAGTGTGATTTATCTGTCTGTGTGGTTTGCGGCTATTGCACAGACCGTGGGGTTTACCCAAGGCACCTAAGGTAGCGGTGCGGGTTCCCATGATATCAAAAGAAAAGAAAAAGAATAACATCTACTAAATTAATTTTGTTTTCAAATCTACTCCATACTCACTTTTTTCAATGTATAATAGTTGCCTTTGCAACAAAAGATATGACTCAAATTAATATTTAAATAATAATAGTGACATGGTTTTTTTAATTTCCACCTCAGTTAGAAATTGCATCATTTAGCTTTTAACTTTTAAAGAAATTTTCAATTGCCAACATGACTATTTAATATTGAAATAGTAGGTCCAATTTATATTTGAAATAAAATCAAAATATTCGGCACTATTATATTAATATAAAGAATGTGCATTTCTTACAAAACCGATAACTTTTAGTAGAAAATAATATTAGCCCTTATTTCATTTAGTCAAACCGGTCCAAATTGCAAAATCATCGAAACCATTGAACTGAAAAGCTTAGTTATCTCGGCGGTTATTGGTATGGTACTTACATGACCATGACTATGAGTACATCATAAATTGAAAAGATAAAAAGCGATGAAGTCAATTTTAGGGAGAAGTTTATAAGTAACCAAAAGAAATAGTGGGAGAAGTTTTATATCCACACTCATAAAAACATGAGTTTTATAGCCATTTTGGCTTAAAAAGACAAAATTGTCCCCGCCCCATCATTTAAAATAATATATCTCTCTCTCTCTCTCTCTCTCTCCTCTCTCTCACTCCTCTCTCTCGACTCTCTCTCTCGTGCCTAAATTAATAGGCGTCCTCTCTCTCTTCTCTCTCTAGAAAAAAAGAATAAAAGGAATGCAAAATTGAATGTTATTCTCTCGCCAAAATTGAATGGAATTAAATTAAAGTTGGTAAACATTAATTGTAAAAAGGTTGGTAAACATTAATTTGAAAAATCGGTAGATATTGAATTCAAATCACAAACAATTCATTTGCAACATTACAATTTCAAAGAGAGGAAGGAGCGAAAATAATTAATAGAAGTTGTTACTGCGCTTTTTTCAATCAAACAAAGGAAATCGAGCATTGCTAGTGGATTAAGGTAAATTAAATCAGATAGAATTTTTTACGTGTTCTTGAGTACACGGTTGTACACTGCTGATGATTTACACCCTAAATATGTTTTTTAGTACTTTTATGTTATCGAATGATAAATTTCATGTTTTGAAGAAAAAAAAAATGTGTTCTTGAGTACACGGTTGTACACGGTAGAATCATTATGCGTCACATATGTTATTTGTGTTGATTTTATGTTAATAAATTGATTAATTTAATATTTAGGATCATTTAACAAGTTAAATTTAAAAATATGAGATGCTAACACCGAACCGTGTACAGTACACGTCTATACCGTGTACTTATGAACGCATAAACCGTGCACGGTCGTGCACGGTCGTGCATCGTGCACGGTCGTGCACCGTGCACGGTCGTGTACCGTGCACGGCCGTGCACTGGTGATGACATGCTGCACGACCGGTGCATGGCCGTGCATCCGTGCATCCTATGTATCTCGTGCATCCTATGTATACGATCGTTATCTTTTATGTCTTATTTTGCAACAGATGTCTCTGCAACGCCTTATTATACGTCATGGTGGTAGTTGGGACGAGAGCGAGTATATAAGCGGCGACGAGGTTCTCGTATACATGGTCAGAGAATGATTTCACGTGCTAATTTGCTAAGAGAGATTCATGAGCAAGTAGGCAACAATGGTGGATCGGATTATATGCTTTTCTATACGACGAGCGCTAGTGATGGAAGAAGAATAAAAGTATCGTTGAAAACTGACACTGATTTGTTCCGATTGATTGTGGAACAAAAGGATGATCCAGTTGTGTATGTGATTGAAAAGGGCAAGCAGTCTGCAACCACGGTACACACAGAGACACCGGTATTATATGGTTCACAACGATCTACAGTCTTGCCCGAGTCTAATGCAAGATGTACTGGTTCAGCTATACACGAAGATGAGCCGTTGTCTTCGAATGAGGAGGAAGACGAGCTGGTGTATTCAGATGAAGAGGAAGACACGAACCGACGTAGAGATATATTTGATTCATTCACACTCGAATTTGGTGCTTGGATTCGACAACCGTGACATCTTGATAAGGTTATCTGACAACAGAACTTCACTTCCGAACAAAGAAGATGATGGCGAGGCTCATGCTACAACTTCACGAACCGTAGATGATGATATAGCGCATGAGTTACGAATCGGGTTATTCCAAGATTGATTGTGACAAGGCATTGCCATTAGATTGGGTTGAACCTTGTGGACCCCATACCCACCAATTATGCGTTGATTCGATATTTAAGACGAAAGATGACTTGGCGATAGCCGTGGATTGTACCACTGGAGAATCATGTGTAGTACGTGGTCGATCGGTCAAGTAAAACACGTTTGGGGTATGTTTGCAAGCATGGCAACGGTTGTCCTTTTAAGCTACGAGCCGTCCGTAGGGCAACGATATGGAGAGTAATTAAGTTGAACAACAATCATACTTGTCACTTGATTTGAATCGACCGCCCACGACGTGTGCCCGCTAAGATTGTTGGCAAGTATTTTGCACGGAAATTGGTCGATGAAGGAGTGGTACCGTCGAAAGAGATGATTGAGAGATGCATCGACAATTTGGCATTGAGATGGATTACGCCTTTGCTCTCCGAGCAAGAAACGCCGCTATAGAGATGACATATGGCGATTTCGAACGGTCCTATCAATTGCTTCCATCATATTTGCATATGTTGAGAGAATCAAACCCCGGACACTATATGATATTGAGACGGCTCATGATGGCGAATTTCGATATTTGTTTCTTGCTGGACGGTGTTTGTATGCTTTCAAGCATTACCTACGGCCGGTCGTCGTTGTAGACGGACTCATCTTAAGGGAAAGAACAAAGGAATTTGTTTTGTCATTACGAAGGATGGAAATGAAGGAATCTTCCGATTGCTATTGGGTTAGGTCCGATTGAGGATGAAGAGTCATGGACTTGGTTTTATCTCGGCCGCGTTCGTGCATTGGTCATCCCGATGATCTCTTAGTTGTGTCGATCAACATAAGGGCATCGAAAAAGTCGTGGAGTCCGTAGTATCCGAACGTCGCACATGTGTTGTGCTTTTACCATTTGCGAAGAATATGGCGCGATTTGGATCGCATGTTTGTACAGATTATCAAGTCACCGCATACGCCTATCGATCGAGGATTTCGAGAGATTTTTTTCTCACGTGGATGTTCTAAAACCGATGCCCACCATCATCTACTTTCCATTGGCGAGCATAGGTGGTCTAGGTTGAAGTGTCTGCACGACGATATAGTTTCATGACTTCAACGCGCGTAGAGTTTCAATAGTCGGTTGTTGTGGGCTCGACGCTCACCGCTTGCTCGTTGCTTGAGACTTTTCGATCTATTACGAGAAATGGTTTGACGTCTGACGAGCTAGTGCAGCAGACAGGTCCGATGAGTCGATCAAGTAGCCGCGTCGAAGCTACATGCCTCTGTCGAAAAGGCGCCGCTTGTTGTTCGCTCAACGACGACACACATGTTTAAAGTCGAAGAGGAAAACACATCATACGTGGTTGATCGACGAGAACGGGACATGTGAATGTCGTGAGTTCGATTTGGACGAGATCCTTGTTGTCACGCCAGGTCGCTATTAGGTACAGTATTTATCTAAACGCCAAGTCCAACTCATATGTTGTGGTTAATTTATTTTGTGATTAATTTCTTTTTTAGCGCGTTGGTTTACAAGTCACCGACTTTGTGGCTCAAGATATCGATACCGCTTTTTGCGGCGACTTACTCTTATCGAATGCATCCGTATCACATCCCGGTGCATGGATTGTACTGCACTCAGATCACCACATTATTCGACCTCCAATCATCACACGTCAGTCAAGGCCCTAGATTGAGTAGGATGCAATCGGTTGTTGAGGGTTCGCCAAGATCGCGTCGTCAAATATGCACACGTTGTAGTGGTCAAGGCCACAACAAACGCTCATGCACGAGATTTATCGCCATTAGTGATGAAACATGTGTGGAAAGGACACGCGCGAGGAAAAATGTAGTATTTGTCGAAGTGAAGAGCATACAAGGAATTTGTGTCCTCAACGGCCTCGTGAGTAAGGATATTTGTTATATGCAGTGATATTCGTTGTTTTTGGATTTTGTTGAATTATGTTGGATTTGGTTGAATATTGTTGGATTATGTTGGATTATGTTGGATTTTGTTGAATATTGTTGGTTTTTGTTGGATTATGTTGGTTTTGTTGGTTTTATTGGATTATGTTGGATTGTTGTTGGTTTTTTGTCAATATTGTTGGTTTTGTTGGATTATGTTGGATTATGTTGGATTGTTGTTGGTTTTGTTGAATATTGTTGGTTTTGTTGGATTT
Organism: Salvia rosmarinus; assembly: GCA_036937905.1. Lineage (NCBI taxonomy): Eukaryota > Viridiplantae > Streptophyta > Magnoliopsida > Lamiales > Lamiaceae > Salvia > Salvia rosmarinus. The sequence continues at coordinate 16,058,813 of CM072815.1, forward strand.
TGTTGGATTTTGTTGAATATTGTTGGTTTTGTTGGATTATGTTGGATTATGTTGGATTGTTGTTGGTTTTGTTGAATATTGTTGGTTTTGTTGGATTATGTTGGATTTTGTTGGATTTTGTTGAATATTGTTGGTTTTGTTGGATTATGTTGGTTTTGTTGGATTATGTTGGTTTTTGTTGGTTTTATTGGATTATGTTGGTTTTGTTGGATTACGAGGGTACACGGCGCGCGCACGGGCACACGGGCGCGGGGTACACGGGCGCGCGCACGATCGCAGACGGTGACATACCGCGGTACCCGCGCACGAGGGTACACGCCGCGCACCATCGTGCACGCCGGCACGCACCGTGTGCACGATCGCGTGCCGGCACGCACGGTACACGCCCGCACGATCGCGCACGCCGCGCACGCATCGCGTATCGCGCACGATCATGCGCGCGCACGATCGCAGCAAGACACCGTCGCAGACGCGACGCACGCCCGCATACGCCCGTGTAATCCCCTAATCCAACAACAAGCAAATTCGTTAATTGCAAATTCGGTTAATTGCAAATTCGGTTAATTGCAAATTCGATGTTAAGTGAATACGTTAAACATACACGCCCGTGTACCGCACGATCGTGTGCGCGTGCACGATCAGACACGCCTGCAATCCCCTATTCGGTTAATTGCAAATTGATAAAACTATTAAACTTACAAACTATACATGTAATATACAACATTCGGTTAATATACATGTAAAAAACGGGCAAAGATAACCTCTAAAATATGGATAAGCCAACCGCACTCAAAGAAATAGCCAACAACAAGCAATAGCCAACAACAAGCAATATACAAAGAGGTCACAGCCTCCACAACATATACATAGAGGTCACAGCCTCTAATACAAACAAAAATATCACTAACACAGATAAAAATTCTACAATATCCGTTATAAATACAAAAAAGTCAAGGAAACTAATCAAAAACGAGACAATGTCCATATCCTACGAGCTATCGTTTGACTGTTGAATCAGATGTAACGCCGACTATGATGTAACCTCCGAGGTATACCGTGATGAGGCGATACATATAGACGCATGCAAAGACACCGCAACTCACTGAGTCTTTCTGCCTGAACTGCTGATCATGGGGCACCTCCGCCAATGTCAGATGCTGATTGTGTGGCGTCCTCAATGGATTGTTGTTCCAAAATCCAGCTACCCTCATCAGTCGAGGGAAAAGCCGAATAATGGGCAACATCTGGTAACGTCTCAACGCCTGAGAGTCAGGGTTGTACGACAGCGAGTCGTACACCTCAAGAGTCCACTCAACAAGAGATATGCGAATCGTGACCCGTTGATTGCCCGGCGTTATGTATGGCTAGTATCGCAACATTGATAATTTTAAAGTTTACATTCAATGGATAGAAAAAAATAGAAATGAGGTAATAAATTTACCGTGTCAACAAGACAACCACGGTCTCGCTATGCTCGCGATCGCTTCCTCGCACCATCGCTAACAAGTCATCGGCACTTGCCATCGTGGATATGTGGTGTTTGATACCACCCCAAAGCCCATAGGATCATCCGGATGAAGTCGGGTGAACTCACGCAAAGCGCGCATAAATGAATAAATTTAGTCGAATAATTTAAGGACATTTCAAACTCCATAAGGACATTTAGTCGATCATCCGGATTCAAACTTACATAAAATCCAATCGATTGCTACAACGCATCGAGCTTCATCGACCGAGGGCAATAATACATTGCCGTGATGATGTGGGTTGATTATTTTCCAATGTATATACAAAGTGTACAACCCATAATCTAACACACATAAAAAAGAACACCATTAATTGAATTATAAATATATAAACAAAATTTGAATAAATGTTGTAATAAAGTACCGCCTGTGAACTCGAATTTGGGTCGGTGATATGATCAAACAGTTTTGAGTCACGACATGCCGATTCAAATTAGCCACGACAAAACATCCGCCCGCCGCTAAAGACCTCAAGGCCCTTGGTCGCGCCGTGGGTACCATACTCTACGGAGCCGCATGGGGTCTCCGATGCAAAGATCATCCCCACCATCGACGATCCATCACCTCGTGCACGATCGCTCGAGCCGCCGATCTCCGCCGGTCGGCGTGATTAGACTCTCGACGACCCGATCGTCGGTGGCTAGTGCTTGGGCCCTCCTCTCGATCGACCGCCGAAGCGCATCGTCGGTGGCTAATGTGAGGCACCTCCTCCGATCGACCGCCGTGAAGCGGATCGTCGGTGGCTAATGTGAGGCACTCCTCCGGATCGACCGCCGTGAAGCGCATCGTCGGTGGCTAATGCGGGCACCTCCTCCGATCGACCGCCAGTGTAGCGCATCGCCGGTGGCCAGTCGGGCCCTCTCATGCGGGAGACCGAGCGCCCGACCGATATGCTCAATAGCCGGCGTAGCTCCCATGTGCGAGATAGGGTACGAGATCTACGCCTCAAGATCTCGCGCTCAAGAACTCCGCCAATCGCCGAACACACGCCGAGCCACTCGAGCCACGAGGCCCTCTCCGAATCGCCGTCCACAATGGCACGACGGACGGCCTCGATCACAGCAGAAATGGAGGCCTCGTCTAGTCGAACACTCTGGCGTGTTCGCAGCACACGTGGTCAGCTCTGGCGCCTCATGTGTCACGACGCTCGATCGCGATCGAGATCGCGCCAGTCGACTCGGCTCAAAACCCGAGATGTATCTCCGCACTTCATCTTCCCACCGCCGCCACTCGCCGCATGATCGGGACATGCTCACGCCACTGCTGGGCACTCTCACGCACAGCACCGCCGTCTTTGTGCGGGCTCGTCATGTGCGCCTCGCATGCCGCCCGCAGCACAAACCGAATAGCCATCGGATCGCCTCAGATAGCTCAAGTAGTATGCCTCGACAACTCGGTCTCGAGCGGCTCCAAAGACACGACGACATAAACGCTACAAAAACACATACACATTATTGATTATAATGTATTTAATAAATATACAAGAAATACTAAACATGACATTAAAATTACCGTCACAAAAATCCAAGATATCTGGCCTGGGACTTCCATGTAGTCCACATCAAGCATCTCGAATCAGTATCTCACTGCTCTCGGCATCCACACATGCGCCCTAAGTCGGGATGGCCTCATACGACCAAATCTGTAAGGCCCAAACAGACCATAGAAATGGTACGTCTTCCTCAAGTCGCCACTCGCCGGGTGCCTCTTCAAGACATCAATCCCGTGACAGAGGACACGGAATGAATAGAGCCCCAAGGAAAACTCGCCACATATCAAAATCCTCACCAACGCCCAAACCCATGGCTCGATGGCTTTCCTATCGCAAAGGACGATGAGGTAAGTTACTAATATGAAAGCCGCCTTCAAGTAGTAGTGCGGCATCATCACCCACCGTTGTTTGATGAATCGGTGCATGAGCTCGAAATAGTAGTCCTCCGACCCAAACAACCTATGGAACATGCCGGTCGGGAATCTCGTGCCTCAAGTTCGGATCAAGGAAGACGGCCCAAAGCGCAATCCGAGACCGTGGCAAACTCAATCATCCCAATCAGATATCGGTTCCACATACGTGAAACCAAATCTCGAACTCGCAAAACTAGGATCCACAACTGTCGGGCCATCGATTGTGCAGCGCATTATTAGCGCTTTCCTCTCCCGAGATGAAGAAGATGCCCAAAGCTCTGTCTAAACACGTCGATACATCCGCCGCTCTAGACATGTCCTCACCCGGCTAATACATCAATTCGGATGTATTGGTTGACGCGTCCGGCGTAGCTCGCATATGTGGTCGTAACCACCTATAACGAGGTCGTAAATGCACAAGATTAATCAAGATACACTAAACGAAGTTCTAACAACAGTAATACACGATTCAAATCAGACACGGTGCTAGTGCATCGGTTCTTCAAGACACGGTGCTAACTGTATCAATCAAGATACGCACCACGTGCATCGAAGAACCGCACAGTTAGCACCGTGTTCGACCAACCGCATGCCTTTTTTCAAGACACGGTTAACTGCATCGAAGATCTGCATACGGTTGGCGTCGCAGGCTGCAACAACGCGCACGGTTGGTCGACACGGCTACTGCAGGTGTGTCTTCAAGACACGGTAGAACCGTGTCTTTACGAACCAATCTAATTTTAATGAATTTCAACAACATAGCAATCGATTTTAATTTATAAGTTTCTAAACACACAAACTATCGAAATTTCATCACTATCGTGTCATACATGAAAATTATCGTGTCAAACATGAAAACTATCGTGTACATAGTAAAACCAATTTTAAATGCACGATTACTCACCGGAGGTCGTGGTGCTCCTAAATCGGTGCCGAAGTTCGTCGACCAAGCGGAAGGTCGACGGCGTGTTTATGCGGCGCGGCGGCGACGGCCCCGTAGAAGCTTCTTCCCGTGGAGGAGTTCTCCTTCGCCGCCGCTTGCTCTACCGCATCCCGGAGCACCGTGGATCCAGATCCGTATCCGTATCACTCATGTTGTTGTTTTGCGTGAGTCGTGAGAGTGTGTCGTGAGTCGTGGGTCGTGGGTTTTCCGGAGTGAGTCGTGGGTTTTCCGTGGGTTCGGGTTTCGTTTTTACGGTGAGAGAGTGAGTGAGTCGAGTGAGTATTGAGAGAGAGAGGTGAGTCGTGAGAGAGAGAGTGAGAGATGGCGAGAGAGTGAGTGAGTGAGTGTTACAGTTGAGTGAGTCGTGAGAGAGAGAGAGAGTGAGTGAGTGGTGAGAGAGAGAGAGAGAGATACCTTTTTTTTAAATTTTCCAGGATATTTTGGTCTTTTGCCCAAAAATGCTATAAACTCATGCTTTTATTAACTGGCTATAAAACTCTTATTCCTATTTTTTTGGCTACTTACATATATTAACACTCAATTTTACCTCTTATTACTTATTTGGGGCAGAAAAAGTAGAAGAAGCAAAACAATTTTACGTTGTATAAACGTACAAAATTGTTGAGAGGTATAGGGGAAAGGAAAAGTTGACATACATACACGCACAAAAATCCTCTTTCGTCACTCCTTTCCCAGGTTTCTTCTTCTCTCTCTAACGTCCTTCTTTGCTCTCTTTCTTTCTCCCTCTCTCTCCTGCATGGCCGTTTGGAAATCCAAATTTCATAATTAGGGCTCAGGTGGAGAAACATAATTGATCGCTGCTGAAAACCGCGTTAAGATGTAATTTTAGGGCTTTGAAGGGCTATCTTGACGGGAATCGAGTTAATCAGGGACTTGTTTATTATTGTAATTAAATCTAGAATTGGTGTTTAGGGTTTTGTTGCGCATGAAGGGTCCGCTGGATCGAACGAAGGTGGTGCTGCGGCACTTGCCGCCGACGATTTCTCAGTCAAACCTTGTCGAGCATATTGATTCTCGCTTCTCAGGCCGCTACCGTTGGTTTGCTTTTCGCCCCGGGAAATCTAGGTAAGGTTTTACTTGCGTTTATGCTCACGGGGAACGCGTTGATTGGACTTGCCTTTCTTGGGTTTATTAGTAATTTGTTTTGGCCTTGTTAGGTGTACGAATATGTATTTCGTGGAGGGTATCTGTTAGATATTTACTGCTTAGTTAAGAAGGAATGAGGGTGGGCATTCGATTGGTTTGTAACTTTCGTTATTTCTGCTAGCATTCTGGATCGGGTGTAGGAACTTTAGAAATTGGTGTTTTAGCTATTTATATTTGCTTTAATCTGGTGTTTACCGGATAGTCTCTTTTAATTACGTGTCTGGTACAAGTTCTGCTTGGATATTGAGAAAGGGGCCAGTCAATAAGACATGTTTAAACTTTTGTAAGGAGCTATTCTTGTTTGAAGAACCTTAGTATCCCAGAAAAGTAGTAAGATGCAATCATATTTTATCAGGTGCTAGATGGAAATTTGTGCTTTTGATGCTATGATCTGCATGCAGCTGCTTTACTTTTCAGTTAAGGTGGTTATGATTGTCGAGTGCTAAATTAATCTATCTATGTTGGTTTTAACTCTGCACCTTGTTTATGATACTGACTTAGTGTCGACATTAGCATCATGTTGTTTTGTGTGTCAGTTAAGCACATGTTCCTACTCATTAATTTGTGTATGTTATTATGAAATAAAAAAAGTTTCGTTTTTGTGGATGCTTGTTTCTTGGTATACCACAACTATTTTCTGTAAGGTTTATGTTTATTTTCAAGATTTTAAATGTAAAAAAAATGGGTGTTAAAATGACACAGAGACCTTGAAAGCAGCTAGATTCACTTGTCTATGTGTAACGAGGATTGAGTATCTTTTGTGGTAGGACCTTCTGGCTTTGTTCTATAGTTCCAATTCTCAAAGATTAAAGTTGCATCTGCAGCTATTACTGGTTTGGTTCGTGTACCATTTAGGATTCTTGGGATCAAGCTTAGTTTGTTTTCTGTCTGTTTTGCATCTATTTAACGTTTGTGTTCTTTAAAATGTTGTGAGCTAAAGCTAATTGAAGAATTGTTGTTAACTATTAGTACTGTGCAACCGCAGTAAAGTTATTGGTGAACTCAAATAAAATGTGGAGAGTTCTTGAATAAATTGGTGTTCAACTGTGGTTTTCTTTATTGGGGTTTTGTGTATTGATGAGAAATATGTTATATCATTGGTATTTAGCTTTTGATGATCATTTAGATTTTAGGAACTTAGTGCCTGCTGGCGCATTCTTCTAATGCTTCTGGGAAGGAAGTTGTCTGACTGTTCATTGTTGGATATGATTGCCATGGGAGGTTTTCTTAGGACCTACTGTTCAGTTTGGGTCCATTGGCAATTTAAAAGTCACCACTTATTGCACATGGAGGATCTTCTACCTTATTTCTTCTTGTATTGTATGGTAAAGAATATTCTCTAGAGAGATTTTGGTTGTACTTGTATTTTGTACCATTGACCTTCACAAATTGTGTGCTTGTAATTCATGTGCTATTTAGAAGTGAAGGGATCAGGGTTGATTTGAATTGCATTTGGTATATAGAGAAAATTGTTTGATATGTAAGCTTGTCTTGATCCCCATTTTCATGAGCTAAGATGTTCCCCTGAAGCTATATTTCTGACAAATGTGCTCTGTCACACAACTTGAGTACTTCTAATTTCCTCTCTGAATGTTTAAATTTCTCTCTGCAGCCAAAAGCACCTAAAATATGCTAGAGCTTACATTGACTTTAACAAGCCAGATGATGTGATTGAGTTTGCTGAGTTTTTTAAGGGCCATGTCTTTGTCAATGAGAAAGGTAATTTACAGAACATTAATTAAAAGCAGTACACAAGGTGATCAGCTTCTAATTATTTAGGCTTTTACTAGCTTCGCTTCTTATGCTTGGTTGAACTTCTCTTTCTGGTTTGTACTAGGACCCGACTTTTACTGTGTTCTCTTCATTATGAGAAACTAAATAATTTTTTATCTGACTGGATGACCTTTATATATCTCCCTAGGAACACAGTTTAGAACAATTGTTGAGTATGCTCCTTCACAACGCGTTCCGAAACAGTGGTCCAAGAAGGATGGCCGCGAAGGGACTATATTGAAAGGTAATATATGTCAGCTTGTCGCATGTTAATAAGTGCTGTCCAACTTGTGTTAATGGTTGACCAATGTGTAGATCCTGAATACTTGGAGTTCCTTGAATTTCTCGCGAAGCCCGTTGAGAATCTTCCTAGTGCAGAGATACAGTTGGAGAGGAAGGAAGCAGAACGAGCAGGTCAGTCTTAATTAAATGTTATTTCATGTGGTCAAGCAACAAGCTCATATAAAATTGAAGTATGAGAATAAGTGTTGGAGGTAATATTTAAGATCTTTCACATGAATCCATTACCCTTTCTCTTTTAGGTGCTCAAGGATGCTCCTATAGTCACCCGTTAATGGACTTTGTTCGCCGAAAAGAGCTGCTAAGGGTGGAGCTCGGGTACATCTCACCACTTTCTGCTTGCGACTTACAATTCCTTCTCTCGTTGAGAAATATTGAAATAGATAGATTGGCATATAAATTCTTTTACCTTATAAATACTTCTGGATAAAGATAATGTGGTTTTCGTATGTGGGGTGGTTTTTGTTTTGCTGGGTGTAGGGGTGCCTCAGTAAATCTATTATGCTTGCCTCAGTCATGGTTGTCAGGGTAAACACTTTGTTTGCTGTGTCTGTGTGCGGAACATGCTTTTGGAGTGTGAATAGACCTTTATTCACTCTTGGTTGGGGAAGTTGCTATTGTTAATTTCCAGTTCTGACTATCACGTTGTATGTTGGCTCTTAGAGGATGGAAGAAGCATGAGGGAATGTTATGATTGACAGACTATGGAGTATGGAATTTACTGAGGAAAAGATTTCGAGGAACAGTTCCACTGTACTAAGTAGGTTGTTGTGATTTGGATGTCATAGCAACTGTAACAAGTTGGTCATTATGATTTGGAGGTCTTATGCTATGTTAATTGGCTTGCACTCGTATGACCTTTTGTCTGAGGGTTTGGTGGTCAAATCAAAATGCTTCAAGTATTAGAGACAACTTTTAATAAGTTGATTAATTCAAATATAACCATAAGTGTCTATTTTTATTATAAATACCATTCCCTTTCTTTGTAATATCATACTTAACTAGTTAGAATTTTTAAATAAAATCAAAAGCAGGACTGTGATAGCTTTATTGTATTATAATAATTCCACGGCCTTGGTCTGAGCATGATTAACAGGGTCATAGCCAGGCTTCTTGGCCATCGTGCAGAGGATGATCCTTCATGGCTGGACTTTATCAGCTGCACAGCTATCTGAAAAACTCTAAGAAGCAAAGTTTTTTTGTATGATAGGTTGCATACTTCGTACTTATATTTGTTCCCAAGTTCTTTTTAAATATTTGAAATGCTTTCACCGAGGCCATGGTTTTTGCTCTTGACTTCCGGTTTACCCAAAATGTATATGGAAGTCTACTCCTGTTTAGTCAAACTATTTCCTTTTCATTTTTTGATATGATTCAGTTTTGTTTCTTATTTTTTGTACTTGTTTGCATTACACTTGAAATTATAGCTAGGGTTTAGATCACTTTTTGTTGCATTTTATCTTATGTGTCATTCTGGTCTGCTCCATGTGGTAGCTTATACCTCGTGGACTGAATCTCTTACATCTCTAATCAGCAGCATTTTACAGAAATAATTTCTCAATTGCTAATGCTATATGTTAATTTTATTGCTAGTTGTGTGATTATTAGCTTGTATCTTTCGGCACTCCTTTTAGTATTACATTTTCGGTGTAATTTCTCTGTATGCCTGATTTCTCTTAAAATTTGATAGAGGACTGTGTTAAATGGGAAGCCAGCGAGAAGACTTGGTGGCATGTCATCTAGAAATCAAGTCTCTGGTTCTTCGAAAAGAGGCTCAGAAAAGAGGACATCTACTACCATGGTAAATGGATTTCTTAGATACGATTCTTGAGACTGCTGTTGATTATGGTTTTGAGTTTCACACCCATTAACAGACATTATTGGATGGTTGTAACTCCCCTTGTGGATTTTGATCATGGACATCAGTGCTTGTAGATCTGTTTTTGGGACTCTTTTCATCCTCTAGATATGTTTACTTCTGCTTTCAGCATAGCATTAGAACAAAATCCAGTTCTTGTCATTTTACTGGTTTTGATATTGCACTAACATCTCACTCTGTTGTATTTTGAGCAGTATGTATTAAGGGACAGTTCCAAGATTATGGGCAATAAAGATAAATCAACTTATTCATTGGCTCGTAAACAAGATGATCAACAGCTGAATGACAAGTCTATCAATTCAGCATCTATATCAGGAAATGAAGTATTAGAAGGGGAAAATGGTATGTTTCTAAATGCTGGATTTGGAAATTTCCTTGATGAAAATATACTCTGTTTTTGTTTTTGATATGTGCAGATAATGAATCAATTCTAAACCTTACAGTATCCAGTGCTTTTCTCAGGCATATTGAAAAATAATATTATTTCATGATTACTTGGTTCTGGCGTGCAACTAACTCTTGCTCTTTCAGCAACACCATCTTTGAGTTTCCATTTAAGCTCTATGAAAATATTAGGAACATAAGAATAAACAAATAGAACATGAAGGCTATAGCTTGTCTAGGATCTCTTTGAGTAGGAAATGGGGCCTCTTTGGTAATCTTTGGGCTCTTGTTGATCAGAAATGTTTGTTGGCTTAAATTCATGTTTGCACCTGTTTGATATCGTTTTAGTTCCTTGAATGCATGAATGATAGTGGTTAGAAGTCTACTTTCTCATTGCATGTATTTTGGATGTGTTTCTTATTTTTCTAGCTGTATCTCTACTTGGTTGGTTGGTTGTGTGTTTGTAATGTTCTTGTGTGTGGTGGAAGTTGCTCTGCATAGTAGAAGTTGAAGTTTTGCTCAAACAAGTAACTGGAGTCTGTCTGACTATAAGAAAGATGATCTTGTTCCACATTTATCTTTCTTTCTTTTCTTTGTGTGTTTATCACCACCTCTTGCAGTCTTTTATGCCGTGCTATTTGATTTCTTTTAGGAGGTACAGGATCCACTGGTACCGGGAAGAAGAAAATCCTACTTAAAAGGAAAAGGAAAAGAAAAGGAAATTCCTAATGTAAGTCTTCTACGGTTTTGTATTATGGTTTGTGACTAGGTCACTAGAGTACCTAGGAAGTGGAAATAGGTTTCTCTAGTCAGCTAGGAATTGCATATCCAGCTTAGTAGTTCTCTCATAGGCCATATTTGAGATGGTTTGAGAAATGTTTCATTTTTTGGATATGTATGAGAAATGATGGTCGCGGCAGTGCTACTTGTGTGACGGAAGTGACTGTCGGTGGTGACCCTCACCGAGGTGGCAGGCGATGAATTTTTGAGAGAGAGATGGATTGCGGATGTGTCAGCGGCTTTCCCTTTCTTTAGGGTTTTGACTTTTGAGAGTCGGATGTTAAAGAGAGAAAGAGGAGTTGGGTTGGCGGCTATTTTGCTGTTGGGCTAGCAAGTAAAAGAATTTATTTGGGACTATCTCTAAGAATCTTAGCTAAGCCTTTATTAAAAATTGTTAATTTAGTAAAAGTATTTTGATATGAATGTGTTTATATGATTTTCATAATATCATTATTAATAAAATCTAAAAAATATTTAAAAAAATATAGACGTATTTGAATGTATTCGTATCTTAATTTTTTTGGAAATGGACGTATTTTCATCCTCGTATCGTATTCGTATTTCGTTCCCATCCCCGTGCTTCTTAGATCTATACGATTGACTTGATACACTGATGTTTTAATATTGTTTGTGGAAACCTATTGCTGTGAAGGTTGGAAAGTTAGCTTTTAGGAGTAGCATCAACCATTATCTACTCACATTCCATTCTATACAAGTTTGAAATAAATTGTATCAATCATCATGAGCAGCTTCAGTGCTTTCATCTTAGAATCTCATGTCATGATCATGCGTTTGCAAAGTTAAGGATTCTTGTAATCTTCGAGATGTGGTGATGGCTTGAGCATTGTTTCAAACTGGTCCTAGTGATTAATTTCACTGAGTTCTTAATTTGGATGAACTCCATCACAGGGAGAAAAAAAAATATATATGAAATTGCTATCTCAATTGGAAATTGTCATTGCTTTTGGCACCATTTCCTCTGATATCTCTGTTGGGTTTCTTTCTTTACCTTGTTTGAGCCTTATTTTTTCTAATCTGACAAAATTAATGGATGGACTTATTCTGATCTTTACATTGTTTGTAGGTATAAAAGTCTAGGGTCTAGGGCTCTATGAATATCCATTTTCATTAGTACTTGGATAATGATATCATGTCAAGTGCCTTGCTATTTTCTTATCTTTATGATCACTTTCAAATTAACTAAAATGAAATTTCAGCATCTTATCATGTTAAGAGTTAATATTATTGTTTAAAAAAAAAACTCCATTATGTCAAAGGTAGATGATTTTCTTGTCCTGATGACTCATGAATGGTTGGTTTCTCTTTCTAAAGCAATTGCTATGGATACATACACCCTCAATCATGTTCACCAATGCTACTAAAATGAGAATTTGCGAAATGTTACTTTCTGTCAAGCTGACATCTTGGATATCATGTTCTGGCCTTAGCATCTCTCAGATAAAAATGGAAGAAAGGGGACATGATTTCACTTGTACGTCTTCTGTAGGTTTCTGGCAGTCCAGTACTGCAACAGAACACAGCCTCTTCTGAAAAAGCCGCTCCCCAAAAACATAATCAGCAGCGCGAAGCTAGTGGAAAGATAATCAGGAGCATTCTTCTTAGCAAGGATACTCGTCAAAATCAACCATCTCTGGGATCACAATCTGAGCTGTGTATCCCGTCTCCTAATCAGGAAAGGGACAAGAAACCTCCACGACCCCCAAGTCTGCAATCACTTCAGAAGGATACAGGTTGGGCTCCTGAGGATAAGTTTGTCTCCAATGATTTGCATGCTGTCCCGACAGAGAAGCAGGAAAAGCGGGCAAGGAACAAGGATAGACCTGATCGTGGTGTTTGGACCCACTTGACGCTCGGATGGATTACATTCAAGTGACGAATCATTATCCTTGTTCGCGCCGCAGACATCTGAAATAGGGATTCTGCAGAAGGTGTATATTAAGAGAAATTTTTATTGGATTGCTGGGGATAGCTTTTACATTTATTCAAGTGATTATTATCTTTGTTGACATCACACCGCTAAGAATTGATAATTATTAGATTTGCTTTAGGCAGCTTCATCTGCTACTATGAAACATAAAACTGATAATGATGTGTGTTCTGTTTAAGGTGCTTTAGTCTTAATCTCATCTAATCTAAGGTTTATATAATTGTTTATGCCTTTCAGGAACTCATGTAGAATTGAAACAAGATATGCTCGTCGTCGTGGCGGTGAATTCAGACCCCTAGGAGGTGGTCGTGGTAGGCATTACTCATCTGAAAATGGTGAGTGTTACGTTTAAAGTTTGAGGCAATAAGTGAATATATAATCCCTACATTTGTAAATTGCACACTGATGGTTTAGGAAATACTGTAGGGCCTTATAGGCATGGGGTTCGCCGTGGCTCAGCTTATACTGTGAAGGAAGCAGATGGTACTTCTATTGTAGATGGAAAATCCTCAAAGAGGGGAGGTTCTTCTGGCTATGGTTCTCATGAGGTTTGTAGATTGCTAACCTCAACAACTTTTAGTCTCAACACTCATTTGTATTGCATGCTTATACATTTCCATAAAATTACAGAAACAAGTGTGGGTCCAAAAGTCCAGTTCAGCTACATAGTTTGGTTGCATACGGTGAGCTTCGTTTTTAATGACTGTATCCCTTTGATTTTGATTCTGATTCTATTGTTTCTTTTAGTCAAATATAGCCACTATAACTGACAATAGATATTATTTCTCCATGCACAAGATATAACTGGCTCCAGATTACATAATAAGTAAGACCAGTTAAACTAGCCAGTGTTAGGTAGCGTAAGTTATATCTAGTTTCAGAGAGAATCAACATCCAGTTTATATTTTTATTTCATAACTCATGGTTTTAGGGCCAGCACATGGAAAGTTGAGGTAGTTGTGCATCAAAATTAAGCATTCTTGATCCCCGTGTCTCTACCAAGCTAGATATGAATATGGTGATTGCAGCCATGTGTACTTAGTGTATTATTTAAACAAGGGTTGATTGCAGCAAGTAACAATATTTACCTGAAATTTGTATTTTTCACGTAACTTCTAAAACATTGCAATTACAACATCACCTTTAAACATTATGCCATTACAACATCTCTAATTTTTTCGACGAAGTTTGTCAGTCGTGTACTAGTAAACCAACATTTTAATTATGAAACAATGTCGTTCTGCTGCTGAAAAAGTTGGGAATGTTCTAAATGCAAAAAAAAGTAAAATGTTCGATTGAAATGTTTTAAAAGTCATGTGGAAATTGCAGATTCAGATGAATGTTGCTTTACTTGCGGCAATTAACCCTTTAAGCAATCAATTGGATACACATGTGATTTAACTACAGTTCTGATTTAAATTTGACTTTGAAAGAGTGCTCAAGTGTAATTATGATTTTTGCGAGTTCTGGCAATCTATCCCCTTGTGCATCTGAATGTTGGGTGACTGCAGTAGCTAATCAGAAAGCTAAATTTTGCAACGTTCTGAGCCAGCCAGTCTTTTGTGCAGTGAAATGCTTTGTGAATTGCCATATTGAAGCATAAAATCAGGAGAGACTTTCGCCCAACAGAATATCCTGCAAATGCAGGGTATGTGAGATGTCTTTGCTTGAAGACTATAGAGGCCTTCAGTTTTGCCTGAATGCCACAGACGGTGTATTTACTGGTTGGTGGATTAAGATCCTAAGTCGTAGATGGTCAGGGAAAGAGCAAGAAGTTGAGAAAGTGAATATGTCAGGCATGTAACACCACCATATGACATTGACCGGTGCCCTTTTGGTAGGTTTATACTATTTGACAGGGCTATGCATCTCCAATTCTTACCATTGATTCACTGGCTATAAGGATGACTTTCGTTCGCTGAACTGTAAATACAAATCTGAAGTGGGGTGTACTGCTACTGCTTGCTATATATATGTTTGTCCAGCGGTCTGCTATCTGGTTCAGTAAATTTATAATTATAGGCCCTGGTTTGTACCGCGATTTACTGTATCCAGCTTTGTTTAAACCAGTTGTAAGTGGTTTTAGTTGTATGATACCAACTATAAACTTTTGTGTGTATTTTGGAGCTTTGAGAAAAGGGAATTAGGAATGATTGCCAGTGCTGGTCAACAATGGACGTTGGTTTGGATGAAATAGAATGAGCTTTTGATGGCATCTTACTTTCTTTGCTTTGATACAATCTCTTACTTCAAGATTGGTATGAACTAATCAACTTATCTAGGCATAAGATGTATTAGAAATGAGATGATTGTGGTAGAAAAATGAATCGGATGACATTGAGAATGAGTTAATATGTTACTTCTCTTTGTTATTATCCTAGATTTTGAAAAATATTTATAAATTTTTTTTAGTAAATTGATTGTTTCAATCTGACATACTAATGTTATTATTTAGAGAAAATAAGTGTCAATTTTGTCTTAAATAATATCTCATCCAACATCATTTTTTTTAATCATCGGAAAATAATATTTATACTCCATGTAATGCCCATTTTTTAAATACGAAAATGGTTTCTCGTTTCAACAATAGATTTACGAACTATTGAGGATTATAATTATATATCTGAATTATTAATTTAACAAATAAATTTGTTCAGGATTTGAATTTTGATAAATTATGTGATTCACCACCGGACGTCGGATTTTAAATCCAAAATTCTCATGTGTAACTGAAAATAGAGGTGTTCATCCAACCCGGAACCGGGTCAACGGTTCCGGGCTTGAAACCGTGGTCAACGGTTCCGGTTCCGAACCGGCCCGCCTCCTACACGGTTACGGTTCCGGGTTCGTAAATTGCGAACCGTTGAATGTTTAATATGTTTATTATCATCAAATAGTTCGTAACATCTATTGTAATATGTTTAATATCATCAAAATACAATTATTATTACATAAAACACATGAAATAACATCTAAAACACCCAAAAAAAAATGGAACCGAACCATGTGAACCGTCGGTTTTCGGCGCCTCTCCCCCCCAATCGGGATACGTAGGCAACTTAATTATAATATTTTTCAATATTATAATTAAGCTCAAACTCTTTCTTTTTTTTTTTTTTTTTGTCTTTAAATAAATTAAAGTATGATTTTATTTGCATAAGTTGTAATTTTTTTTATAAGTTTTAGTTTATTATAAGTTGTAATTTTTGCTACAAGTTGTAAATTGTAATGTGACAAAAGAAAGTGTAATAAAATATTTTTCTTATTTCATTTACTAATTATTGTGTCCCAATATTATTTTTTTCGTCATCTCTATGTATATATATACAAATATAATTAAAGAGTACAAAAAATCGAAGAATAATAATAAAAAAGGAGGTTCACGGTTCCGAACCGTGAACCGGCAGTTTCGAACCGGAACCGGAACCGTCGGTTCACGGTTCCTAACCGTAACCTCTTAAACCCCTTCACGGACCGGTTCCGGTTCCGGATTTCCAAACCGTCGAACCGGCGGTTCCGAACCGAAACCGGAATCGGCCCGGCCCGTGAACACCACTAACTGAAAAGACGTAGTTTGGAGGTCTTTTTAATTAAATATTTTTTTTTATAAATGAAGGATAATAAGTAACTTGGATATATGGTCCTACCTTCCCTCTTTACGATTCTGATTATTGATGGCTCGACATTATAAGTTTATGAGTTTCAAAAATAGCCAGACTATAAGTCTATAACAACGATCAAAGCAATATTAATTCCATCCTCAATAAACAACTCACAAATAAAAATAAAAATCCATCCTCAATAAAGACCACTATAAAATAGATATCTAATTGGAGTAGCTACTTTACTTTATCAACATGAAGTCATGAACTAGACTACTAGCAAGATTCATGACATTTACGTTAGTAATTGTCTATAATTATTGTTTACACATCTACTAGTTGAGTTTGGCGGCTCCTGCCACAATATTGACAAAATTTCAAAGGTGAGTATACATATTAAACTTTTTGTAAGATTTTAGCTATTGCAATCCAACACCATCGAAATATCCATGAAAAATAGATTACAAGAATGACAAAGTGCAACTCAGTCGATACTCCAATCAATAATATGGGGATTAAGTCATCTAGAGGTACGTGTGATTAAAAAAAAAAGATTACGATTTACAACTCAACTACATTAGGTATTGTACCTAACATAGTTTTATGCAAAGACACGCATGTGTTTGTGTTTGTGTTTGTGATTAATTGCATGCTTTTGATTAGGCTTGTTGATGGATAAATTTTATTCAGATCATAACTAATAAATAAGTATCGCTTTCAGTTTTAGAACCGATACATTGGATATCGGAGTCGGACTATCAAACTATGAGTCCGGGTCTAGTAATTACCTAAATGCTAAAATGATTATTTTTTATATGATTTTTTCATAACTTAATAAAAAATAAAAATAAATTAGTAAAATAAAAAAAATCTCAAACACATTAGACAAACCTATAATATACACAGGAAAAAAATGTCGGATCGGATCAGATCTAAAACAACCTGGTCGGGCTTGGATCTTTCCGGGTATAAGCGGATCTGAATTGGAATCGAAACTGCTGTTAATGGTTATAAACGGTTTCTGGTCAATTTGGGTAAATCCGCACATTAAAAAGTCTATTTTTGATTAATAAATAAGTTAAAGTTATAGCGTGTATGTGGTTGGTGAACATTCAGAGGGAGTGTGGCGCCGACTTGAGTTGCCTATAGGACTGACAATTCGTGTGTGTCGATCGTTGTCGTGTCGGCACGATAGATACAATACGATAAGACCAAACACGATCACGACCCCTTAAAGATATGTCCGACATGAACACGACACGAAATGTACTGACACGATACAAGCACGAACATGTCATGATTTTTTTCATGTTGACACGACACGAAACGACAAATTCAACTCAAAATTAGAAAACAAATTAATAAAGAAATAAAAATATATAAAATAATTAATAATTAAATTACTATGAAATATATATAAATATTATCGAATTATACGAAAACGACACGATCATGAATGCAACACGCAAATTATTGTGTTACACGAACACGACACAACTCCGACACGAACACGACACAAAATTATTGTATTTTTATCATGTCGACACGATAATGATACGAACACTATAAGGTGAATACTAACCCGTTAATTTCGTGTATATTCAGATCGTTTCAGATCATGTCAAAATTACCGCACTAGTTGCCTAACATTATCACCTAATATGCAAGCCAATATCACCCTACCTCTGTTCCTGCTTGTTACGATTGTATAAACTAATTTGAGTTCTTACTTATTTATTGTGAATTTTGTGTTGCCTATTTGGCTGTAATGAAATATACTTATCTTAGAGGCACACTATTATGTACTTGGATACACTGTGCATTAGTTATAATTAAATTTCAATTGAGAATTAATTAATATCTTAGCTTAAGATTAAGAGATAAACTTTTGATATAAAGACAATATTTAAACTTTTTGTACAAAGTAAACTGAAGCCAAATTTTGCATTTGTCATAATTCACCACCACATATAGCGCTCATGTTGATGCAGGCACCACGTCGTCATTCGTCAACTAGTTTCGCTTTTACACACAAACAAGCATACCTTCTTCAACTCATCCATGGCGTTGGGAGTGACGGCTACTACTGCTGCTACCTTGCCTCCAAACCCTTCTGCTTTCACCTCCAATTCCAAATGCAGCAGAAGCAGAAGCAGAATTTCTGCGCAAATTCCCTCTTCCACTCCCACCACTCCAACTTTCACCCAAACATTCCCAGGTTCTCTCGCTCGCTCCCTCTACTCTCTGATAAACCTTTTGCACCCAAATATTTGGTTGATTTATGTTTTCTTGTTTAGGTAAATCATGTATTTTTAGCTAATGTTGGTGAAATGCCTCAAGCCCAGAGATTGATTGATTATTTCACAGTTGTTGTTGTTGAAGCTCGGATATGTAATACAGGAATCCAATGAAAGAAAAAGTAGCCCTCAGCTCTCAAAAAGTAGGTAGTGAAAGAATGAGACTCATAAATAATTCAAATGCAGTCATGCCAGAATCAGTTGATACCTTCCAAACAGTTAGTTACCTTTTGAAACACTTGAAGAAGCCAAACTAATCAAATAACTAAAATCTTTTTTTCAAGGCCGAGAGGATAGATTCTTGATTTTAATTGTTTGTTTGTATTTTTTGATGAGTTGGCAATATGTCAGTGTTGAATACTTAAGCTTATTCTTTCAGAACACTTTGAACTTTATAGTTGTACATTGGATGATTTAAGTTTAAACTTCATAATATTATATCTAGAGATATGAATTAAATAAAGGGTAAATATTACTTTAAACCCAAACTATTTTGGTTCTATAAATTATATCCTAAACTATAGGAAATGTTATTTTAACAATCTGGCAACATCATTTGTACCACATAAGTTTTAAAAAAATGCTAAATACACCTTGGCAACTGGCGAGCCACGTCAATTTTTCGGAGCCGAAAAATGGACGGATGATCCAATTGATACAAAATCGATAGTTCAGGATTTCAAAAAATATTTTCGATAGTTCAAAATATAATTGATCGTGCCAAAATTATTTGAGGTTTAAAGTGATATTTACCCTTAAATGAATGACTATCCTGATAATCTTTCCACAATATAGATTTTGGACTCGTATATATAATATATGTACATACATATATAAATGGAACGTTGAAATGCAGATATCTAACGATTTCATTTCAATATAAAATCTGTAATAGTGTCTGAAATTGAATTGATAACCTTGTCGATGTACAAAAGCATTGGTATTAATTGTGTATTTGGTATTATGATAGCTTTCAAGCATCTCTCTTTCTCATTACACCTTCTTCTTTAGTTAATTGAAATTCTTGTTACATTGAAAGATCACTTAACGAAGCAGTCATGCAACTTCTCTCTTTTTTTTACTAGATAGTGTCATGGTTATTATTTATTAATCTATGTATATCCTTCTTTTGTGACCTTGTTAAGATAGATTCCTGCAGGCTGCAGCTCATATAAAACATAAGATTTATAGATTTCAGAAGTCTGAGTTTTAGAAAAAAATGAACCAAGTAAAGGACGGCTGATTCCTTTTCTTGAATTCCCTTCACAAATTTACTTTTCTCAGAAGTCTTTATACGAGAAGTCTTCTTATATTTGACTTGGTTGTATGTCCATGGAGACGTTATAATGTCTGCAGATTGATTTGCAGGTAAACCAGAGGCAGATGTCATAGTTATAGGAAGTGGCATTGGTGGACTGTGTTGTGGTGCACTCTTAGCTAGATATAATCAAGATGTTTTGGTATTGGAAAGCCATGATTTGCCTGGGGGTGCTGCACATTCATTTACGATCAAAGATTACAAGTTTGACTCTGGTCCATCTTTATTCTCCGGTTTTCAATCAAGGGGTCCTCAGGCGAACCCTCTAGCCCAGGTATGTTGTGTTCTTATTGCTTCATCTCTTGAAATTACTTTTTTTCTTATTACTGTTTTGTTTGAGTAATAAAGAGTAAATATCAGCATTAGAAATCTTAACTGGCAGTATCTAGAAGGTTAATGTTGTGTTTGCCAAGAGGTCAGGTGTCTCACAGATTTAGTTATGTGTGCAACTATAAGATATTTATTATTGGATAATTTGAAGGTCCTTGATGCATTGGGTGAATCACCTCCTGTGCAACGACGACTCATGGAAGGTATACATACCAGAAGGTGAATTCCTGTCTCGCATTGGCCCAACTGAATTTTTCAAGGTAAACTTTTTGCCATTTTCATCTCAAGATTCTGCAGAAAATCCAAGGCATTCGTTACCCCCCTCCGGTGCCTTTCCTACTTTTACTTTGAACTCTCAAGAAACCTAAAATGCTGCATCAATTTTGAGATAGAGATGAGAGAAGAGTGTGTTAGGACTTCCTCAGACTCTGGAAGATATCATCACACAAAATATTGACGTAAAAGAAATTCTTAGTTATTTAGTTTTTATTTTTGAGAGAATTCAAAAGCAATAATACCTTTGAGATATTATGCATCTTATAACCTAGAATTATCCTGAGGTTACAAGATTCAAGATTAATAGTGAAAACAAATGATGAAGATTATAAAGAAAATGAGCTACATTAGAGAAACTGAACTGTACGACCACATCTTGTCTTGACAATGCTGACCAAAATGATGTTCCCATGGCAATATAAATCGTATAAGTATTAATTTTGACACGTAAAAATTGGTTTCTGATTACAGAGATATATATGGTAACTATTGCATTATTTTGCAGGATCTACAAACATATGGTGGTCCAAATGCTGTACAAGAATGGAGAAAACTTCTTGTGAGTATAAGTTTTTTTACTTTAATCTTTGATAAAGTTTTGGAAATTCAAAAGATGCTTAAATGTCTGCAATCGCACGTGAGCTAATATAAATCTTATTTTAAAAGTTAGTTGGGGTCCCTATGCATAACTATATACTCATTGTAGGATGCAATACTACCATTATCTGCAGCTGCGATGGCCCTTCCTCCATTATCCATTCGAGGGGATTTGGGTGTTCTTTCAACTGCTGGTGCTAGATATGCCCCGTCCCTCTTCAAGTCTTTTCTTCAAATGGGACCTCAGGGAGCCCTAGGGGCTACAAAGCTTCTCAGGCCGTTTGTGGAGATACTCGACTCGTTGGAGCTAAAAGATTCCTTTGTACGAAACTGGGTGGATCTTCTTTCCTTTTTGCTTGCAGGAGTGAAATCTGATGGTGTACTCTCTGCAGAGATGGTAACCTTTATTTTCAAGCTTTCAACATTCTAAAAAAGTTGCAGTTCTCTGATCTTATTTCATTGGTTTCCTGCATAAATATTTATATTGATTTGAGTAATATATTGTTTACTGATACAAGATTTTGCACCGTGATCTCTGATGCTGGATCGTGCTGTATTTATCTGGAACATACTTTGGCTACTCTTTCATGTTCTCAGAATAATCATATTCGTGAAAGATCTCTTATATATGACAATAAGCTCAATCTAGAGTAATTGTTTATCAGTATGATTGATATACACCAATCTAGATATTCATGCTGTCAAGATGTGCTTTCTCTTTCATAATTTAGTATGGTTAAACCTTGACATGAAAACTTTGGGTGGACATCATGGATGAGTCTGCTTGCATTAGACAGATAGATAGTAATCTACCATTTATGTTGATGAATTGATTATCTTTTAACTTGTTTGATCATCTAATGCCTCATGTTTTATCTATCTATCCTATAACACTTAGTAAATGCACTGCTTTTTCCTACCTTTTAGAGAGGAGTATTTTTCCAAATTATCTACTAGTTAACTTCAGCTGACTACAACTTATGTGTTTTTGTTCTTATCAGTGTCTCTATACTCAATCCTAATTTTCATTTTCTTCAAATTGGCATAGCATGATATCTAATCATACCAGTACTGCTGCCTTCGTGCTTCCTTTTTGCAGATATACATGTTTTCAGAATGGTACAAACCAGGATGCTGCTTAGAGTATCCTATCGGTGGTAGTGGGGCTGTTATTGATGCTCTTGTGCGAGGTTTAAAGAAATTTAATGGCCGCCTCTCTCTTAGAAGTCACGTGGAGAGTATTATCGTTGAAAATGGCCGGGCAACAGGAGTGAAGCTAAGAGGTGGACAAGTGAGTAAAAAAGCTGAAAACATAAATTACTGTATATTAATTAATAGATTCTCAAATGTGAGGTCGTGTTATTTAAAATGATTTTGCTCTTTCAGTTTATTCGCGCTAGAAAGGCTGTTGTCAGCAATGCATCTATGTGGGACACGCTGAATCTGTTGCCAAAGGAAGTTCTTCCGCAAACTTATCAGGAGAGGATCAAAACGACCCCACAATGTGAATCATTTATGCATCTACATTTGGGCTTTGATGCAGAGGTGAGTTTTGCTGGATCTCAATAAAATGTTTGTTTGTGAAGATCTAGACCGACTCTTTGCTCGTTTCTACTAATAGCATGTTACAGTTCTCAATCAGATCCATCATCTACATCATTCAGGATATATATTATTTTGTTTTTCATCGTTTTGGTTGTAAACAGTTGTGATGGTTGATTAGGGAATCCCTGAAGACCTGGGGATCCATCACATAGTTGTTAATGAGTGGGAGAGGGGAGTTGATGCCGATCAGAATGTTGTTCTTATCTCTGTACCTAGTGTGCTAAGCCCTGATCTCGCGCCCCCTGGAAAGCACATATTGCACGCCTACACACCTGGAACTGAGCCTTTCGAGCTCTGGGAAGGTCTTGATCGAAAAACTGACGAGTACAAGCAACTCAAAACTCAACGAAGCGAGGTAATCTTTCTAATGCTCTCTTATCTTGAAATTCGGTTGGAAATATTCATAACTATATGAATTGGTATAATGGTTTGTTTTTTTGAGTTATGGAGCCTGGAAAAACTGCAAGTCCGGCCACACTATTGGCCATCCAAATCTTTTGGGCATGTTTTTGGTAGTTTAGGCTATATTGTATATCGGGCTGTTTTCGCATTATAAATAGCCGCATTATTCTCTATAATTGTATCCAAAAAAATACAGAGCGAAATCCCTTGCGCCCTCAGACGTGGTCTTGTAGAGACGAACTGGATAACTAATTATGGAGTATTTTTCTTGCTTTATGCTTAATTTCATAACATGTTTGTGGAAATATTTATATGCAATAGGTGATGTGGAAGGCTGTGGAGCGCGCTCTAGGCCCTAATTTTGATCGTAGCAAGTGTGAGGTTAAGTTGGTTGGGACTCCATTAACACACCAAAGGTTTCTCCGGCGGAATAGAGGGACGTACGGTCCGGCTATAAAAGCCGGCAAGTCTTCATTTCCCGGCCACTCCACTCCCATCTCACACCTTTTGTGTTGTGGGGATTCTACTTTTCCGGGTATCGGTGTCCCTGCGGTTGCCGCTAGTGGTGCCATTGTTGCAAACTCACTTGTTTCAGTGTCTCAACACTCTCAACTTCTTGATGCTGTAGGATTGTAAGTAACAATTTGTTTACCATCATTGTTGGATATGAATATTACATGATTCTTTTGATATGAGGAATACAAAGTGGGATAAGATTGGCAGCTGTATATTTAGGTGTTTCTTCCAACAGCGCTTGTAGTCTATGCTCTTTCAATAAATAAGATGAGCATATTTTTATTTATTTAGTATATGCTTGGCTCCAATATACAAGAATTAAGATATCTTGGAGGAAGTGGAGCTGAAGCCTGGAAGTGATTTCTTAACAACTTTCTAAATAGTTTTGCTTTGATTTTTGTAGTACATATCAAATAGATAATTCAGGTTCTGTGTAGTACATCTTAATCAATCTCTATTGTAAAGGTTGGATTGTTTGTTAGTACTCCCTCCATCCCATCCAAGACGGTTCATTTCTTTTCGACACAGTTATTTAGGATAAGGGTATAAAATTATTAAAATAATAAAAGGTAGGTAGGTCTTACAACTTTTGAAGAGATAATTATTTCCTAAAAAAGAAATAGGCTATCTTGGATGGGATAACCCAAAAAGAAAAATAGACCATCTTGAGTGAGACGGAGTATAAGATAAGGCTTGATATGTATGATTGAAATATCTCTTACAATAATAGCATTAATAATGTGTTTGCTTGAATGTATTAAAATGTCTGTAATATATGATCTAGGTTGAATATATTAAATTATTCTATTAAATTATAATTCCTGAAATGTCCTATTTTAATTCTATTAAATTCTTCTATGAAATTATAATTCCTAAAATGTCCTATTTTAATTCTATTAAATTCTTCTATGTAAAAGATTTGGATTATTCGTGCATAAAACTTTGGATCTATTTTGATTTTTTTTATAAAATTATCACAAAATACACAAACTTAATCATTTTAGTGATTTTACATGATTTTAAATTCAGGTCAAATTAAATCTGACTTGGTATCTCAAAATTTACCGTAGACAACACGGTCAGTGATATTAACGTCATCGTAGAGAGACGACATTGATTTTTTTGATCAAAACGAGAACCAGACGATGAAACAAACAATAATACATGATTTTTAATGAGGGTTGACGCGATGAACTATACAAAATCAAGAAATTTGATTTATTTTGATGAAACAATAATATTTTATGTTCTCTCTAAGACATCGCTTATATCATTGATTGTTTTGTCAATGATAAATTTTTGAGATGCCAGATCAGATTTAATTTGGTGCGAATTTGAAATCGTGGTAAAATCACTAAAGTGATTAAGTTTTGTATATTGTAATAATTTTTAAAATTCATGAAAAAACTAAAATATACATAAATTGATATATATATATATATATATATATATATATATATATATATGTGTGTGTGTGTGTGTGTGTGGCTAATATCCAAAAGATTTTATCTCCATAAAATCCACCCTAATCTTTTGACTACATCACAATTCTTCCTCCCACCTACGCATAAGAAAAGAAAAGAAAATTGAACAGAGGGGATTAGGGGTGAGCATTCAGATTTCGGTTCAGATTTTTACCTAATCCGAATCGATCCGAAAATTCGAATTTTGAGAGAAAAACAATCCGATCCGATCCGAACCGAATATCCGAAAATTCGAAATCTAAAAATTTTATAAAAATATCCGAACCGAATAGAAAAATCCGAAATTATAAAAAATCCGAAAATCCGAAACCAATTTTTGTTAATTCTTATATATATTTATATTAGATTTAAAAATATTTAAATAAAATATTATTATTGTATATAAATTATATATGATTTTTGGATTTTTTCGGATTAAAAAAATCCAATCCAATCTGATCCGAAAATCCGAAATTTTGAAAAATATCAATCCGATCCGAACCGAAAATCCGAAAAATCCAAACTGAATTTTAAATTTTGGTTTGGTTCGGATCGAATATTTGATTTCGAAGATTTTGCTCACCCTAGGGGACTCAATAAATACTCAAATCAAATGGAAGGTTTCCGGTGAGCAGTGGAATAGTGGAAGAGGTTGGCGTTGATCGATGAAATATTTTTCGTTGTAGACAAGTGAAAGGAAAAAAAACCTTATAAGAATTATTGGAGCAAAGAGACGAAGATGGGAGAACAAGTAGAAGAACACTGCGGCGTGAATGACGACGATGTACTTAATTAGTTTTAATTCATATAATTTAATCTATTATTATTATTATTATTATTATTATTATTATTATTATTATTATTATTATTATTATTATTATTATTATTATTGACATGGAGCCAAACGTAGCATTCCGGCAAGCCATGTATGTTTGTGAAGTTTGATGTTTGAACACCGGAAATCAATCAACAAAATACTACTAATTTTTTTTTTTGAAACATTATAAGTTAAATAACAATATGTTTATGTTGAGATATTAATTAAAGTGTCGCTTGGGACACAAATTGATAATTTACTGTTTTTTAATTATTATTAATTTGTAGTCCAACATGGTACCTCGACAACTACATAAATGTTTGTATGTTGTAAATTGACCGATATGACATTAATAAAAGTTTTCTAAAATATTAACAATCAAAATAACAATATATTTATATTGAGATATTAACTAAAAAGTCGTTAAACATTGTGATATAAACTGTAAAATGTTAGGAATCAAAATAACAATATTTATATTGAGACATTAACTAAAAAGTCGCTAAACATTGAGACATAAACTGATTTTTAAGTGTTCTATTGACGGTTTTGGGGATGAAATGATAATTTTATCATGTCATGAATTGTTTTTTTATAAATAAATTGGTTGATTGTGGTAAAAATTATAATATTTATTTGGGCATATCTTTAAAAAATATCATATCATAAATTATTTTTTAATAAATAAGTAGGTTAATAGTGATAAAATTTATAATATTTATGTGGGACATGTCTATATAAAAAAATAAACGTTTTTTAGACTATAAAATTACGTGTAAAAGTTTTTAACTAAAAGGCCCAACAAACGTCTCCCTCAATCCTTGAGCTTTCTTTTGCTCTCTACTCCGCATCTTTGGCAGACAGAAAGAGAAGGACGCCGACGGCCGCCGCCGTGCTTCGTCTCGACAGGCCGTCACCACTTGCAGAGCCTCCTTGGCCGAAGGTAGCAGCCGTCTCCGCTGCCCTTTTTCCTCCTCTTACACTGAGCTTCAACCTGTCCAACTCTCAGTCCTCTTTTCAGCAATAATTAATAGGAGAATACAAATATTCCTAATCTTATATTCCATTTGCGCCGCTAGCTTCCCAGCAGCTATACAGAAACCAAATCTTTCAATCCCAACCAAGATTTAATCTTTGAAGCAACACATAGAAAAGAATGACACTTGCTTGTTCACGTGGTATTCAATTTTGGGATAGCCATAGTTATTTTCTCACTTCGACGCCAAAAACTTCTACCCCACTCTGTTTTCGCATGAGACCCATCAAATGGTTCGCTGATTGTAGTAGCTTTTCTCGAGTATGCGGGAGGAATTATAATCAATCTGTTATACCTGTATTTAACAGCCTTGCGTCAAATAACGTGGCTTCCTCTGCTTCTGGTACCATTGTTTTTTCTTTTTATTTTATTTATTTGCCTTGGTATTGATTTGCTTTCGAAGATGCTTGTTACGGATATTCTGCTTTAGTGCAACTGAAAAATTATTTGTTCAAGGTGGCAGTATTGGATAAAGATTTGGTATTTTTTCAGTGTTCCTTATGCTCATATTTATGCGCTTCTATCACTCTGTTATCTGATAGAAGAATATGGAAGTAGCTAATTTTGTTATTGAAAATTGTGACTGTGAAAGTGTAAACCCTAATAAGGAATTTCATAGCACGTTATTGAAATGCTAGTACCATTTCATACCATTTGATATAAAATGCTTCCTTAAATTATAGTATTATTTAGTTAAACGCCATCAATCTGCTCAAAATTTGGATATTATGCAAAATGCCGAAATTTAGCTGTTCTTACCAATACTTGCCTATCTGATAATGAATAGGCTGTGAGGAATGTTTAAATATGAGTGTTTTTTATATTGTTGGACCTATTTTTGATGCTTGTAATTGGCATTATAGAGGAAAAAATAGCTGTGCTGGTTATTGGAGGAGGAGGAAGGGAGCATGCTCTTTGTTATGCTCTGAAGCGATCTCCTTCCTGTATTGCTGTGCTTTGTGCTCCTGGAAATGCTGGAATTTCTGACTCGAGAGATGCAACTTGTATAGAGGATCTTGATAGCTCTGATAGCTCAGCGGTGATTGCCTTTTGCCATGAAAGGTCTATCGGACTGGTTGTAGTGGGACCAGAGGCTCCCCTTGTAGCTGGCCTTGCAAATGATCTTGTTAAGGCTGGGATTCCTACTTTTGGCCCTTCTTCAGAAGCTGCCGCCTTAGAAGGTTCGAAGGACTTCATGAAACGATTATGTGACAAATATGACATCCCAACTGCGAAGGTTCATTACATGTTTGCTTTGGTTACTAAATAGGCTTAGTCCAATACTTTGAAAGCTTACTTACCTTTTCCATTTAATGGTGCAGTATCAAACTTTTACTGATCCATCGGCTGCAAAAGTGTACATTCAAGATCAAGGTGTTCCCATTGTTGTTAAAGCAGATGGCTTGGCGGCTGGAAAAGGTGTTATTGTTGCTATGACGATGGATGAAGCGTTTGAAGCGATTGATTCTATGCTTGTGGAAAATGTTTTTGGCTCTGCTGGCTGTCGTGTCATCGTTGAAGAATATCTTGAAGGAGAGGAAGCATCATTCTTTGCTCTAGTCGATGGGGTGCATGCCATACCTCTAGAATCTGCTCAGGACCACAAACGAGTCGGTGATGGTGACACTGGGTCTAATACGGGTGGAATGGGGGCGTATTCTCCAGCTCCTATCCTAACAAAAGAACTAGAATCTGTTGTCATGAAATCAATAATTCTTCCTACCGTGAAGGGAATGGCTGCAGAAGGCCGCAAGTTTGTTGGGGTTTTGTATGCAGGGCTAATGATCGAGAAGAAATCTGGATTACCAAAGCTGATTGAGTACAATGTCCGCTTTGGAGATCCTGAGTGCCAGGTTTGTTCTAGTTTTATTCTTAGTTATTTCCCTCCTTGCTTTTTCTTGTTTTCATTTTTGTTTTTTTGTCTTTATTCTTTTGGCTGAATTTCTTAACTTATTACATAGAACTAATATGAATACATAAGAAGCATACATGATTGATTGTTTCTAAATTATCAATTAATATATTTGCTTTTCTCAGTACTGCTATTTGCCGTGCCATATTGTTGATCATTTTAAATAGTTTATTCAATAAAAATATGTTAAATATGAACATACACTGTTGATGAGGCCTATGCCAGGATGACAAAGGTGAAGGCCTTGTAATCTTATGATTTTAGATTATAGTCCCATTGATTGCAATGCTTTCAACTTTTATGTAAATTAATTTGTGGTTATATATGTTTAATAAAATCTTTGCCTATGGGTTGTTAGCTGCTTGGCCTTTATTATATGAATTTTATGAGATGGTAACTAGT
The DNA here is from genome assembly GCA_036937905.1 of Salvia rosmarinus. NCBI lineage: Eukaryota > Viridiplantae > Streptophyta > Magnoliopsida > Lamiales > Lamiaceae > Salvia > Salvia rosmarinus. Next base: position 16,087,991 of record CM072815.1, read on the forward strand.
AACTACTAATTCCTAGATTTCTTTGCTTCTTTGGATTCGTCCTCATTTTTTAACATTTGTTAATAGTAATATATTGACAAAGAAAAACGCTCATTTATATAATATTTTGACAACTATGGATTTCTGTCCTGCAAGATACGGGTTGCGTGTGGATTCTTTATTTTCTTTGTTGAATGGGCTAAATCCTTTTTGCTGATTGCTTTATCCTTATTATAACTATGTTGTGATTCGTTTAACTTTTTGGGTTAAAATTTCAAAACTTTATCGTCAATGGCTGATCAAAGACCATCTTCCTCCTAGTAAAATTTCCTGTTCGTAAACTGTGAGTACACTTCTCAAGTTCTCATTAGATATTTAAGCAACTGGGTTCATTTTTGTCATATGGGAATTGTCAGCTCCTTTGTTGTTTGCCTTTTATGATCACGTCATAATCCTTTGTATGCCGTTTCGTTCCTATGATGCTTTTGTTGGTTAATATGTTCTCAATCGGGATGGAAAACTTTGATTGTGCATCAAGCGCTTTAGAGACTCACAGAAATATGTTTATTTTGCATATCAGTCTAATCTCGTGTGGGCCTTGATGTCTTACTTGTCGCGCTCTCCTCATTCTCAGGTGTTGATGGTTCGTTTGGAGTCGGATCTGGCACAAGTCTTGCTTTCAGCATCCAGGGGAGAGCTAAGCAGTGTATCTCTGGAATGGTCTCCGGGGTCTGCAATGATCGTAGTAATGGCGAGTGAGGGTTACCCGGGAAGCTACAAGAAGGGCACTGTGATTCAAAATCTCGAGGCAGCAGAGGGAGTCGCTCCAAGTGTAAAGATTTTCCATGCTGGTACAGCCCTCGACTCTGATGGGAACTTCATTGCTACTGGTGGGCGTGTTCTTGGTGTCACTGCTAAAGGGAAGGATCTTGAAGAGGCCAGAGATCGAGCGTACCAAGCCGTGGAGCAAGTTAATTGGCCGGGCGGGTTCTTCAGACGAGATATTGGATGGAGAGCTCTCACCCGGAAACAATATGCTGCAAGAGGCTGAAGTAGCGCAAATGGCTTTTGTATTAGTTAGCAGAGTTTCTACGTAACAGAAGATTCGGCTTTGTAAGATACTCACCGATACAGTGTGAAGTGATACTCTGCAAGATTTGCAATGCAGTAGCTTCTTTTGATATCCGTTGAACGCCCTTGATTTATGATGTTCAAATTAGGATGATTAGCAAGTAATATCATGTTCTTTTTAGGGGAGATGCTTATAAGTATCATACAGTCTTGAAGCTGAGAAATTTCAGTTGTCGTAGAGCGAGATTCAATTTTTTTTCGATAAAATGTCGGAGCCACCACTACTTCAGATTGTGCATTAGGGAAACCAAATGTTTAGGGGAAAATTCTCGCAATAGCGTTTAAAACTGTAAAATTCTTTGGTACTACACTATTGCTGTAGAGTCTAGAGAGAGAAAGCATGTGGAGGGATATGATGATTAGAGTCTACAATATTTATATTATAAATAAATATAAATATATTTTGAATATATTCATATTTTAATTTTTTTTAAATAGATGTATTTTTGTATTTGTATTTATATCATATTTCATATTTATATTTATATTCATATTCGTGCTTCATAATTTATATATAAAGAGTATTAGTCCGTAAGTTTTTACGAAAAAACATATTTTTATATGATCCATAACCTAGAGGAGGGATCAAATAGTACCCGAGCTTGAGGTAGTATGTAGTATTTAATCTCATCCGTTCATCTCATAGATCCTATGGTGAAGATTTTTTCGGATTTTTTAAAGCCATTTGGTGCTGATTTCGCTACAGTAAGGATATATTTTGATTTTTTATGCAATACAAAAAAAAGCATGCATGTTTTGAAACAGAAAACTGCATAAGTTTGAACACAAAACTATATATGCTTGAACACAAAACTGCATATGTTTTAACACAAAAATATATGAGATTTATTTCTCTAGAAACTACATGCATATTATTATACAGAAAACTGCATATGATTGAACATAAAACTGCATAATGTTGAACACAAAATGCATATGAGATTGATTACTCTAAAATTTATTCTCACGTTTAGATCGATTACTTCTAATTTCATAATTAGAAAAAAAAACAAATGATCAACAATAAAAAAAAAAGCAAATGATCAACAAGATAAGTGTTTGTGTATATTGGAAAAGATATAAAGAGAGATATTTTGAATGAAAAACATATGATTTTATTTTTTAAAGCATGCATGTTTGTGTTTCGTAGTATGCAAGTTTGTGTTTAGTCGTATGCATGTTATTTTTTTGTAATTTGTATATTTTTGTTAGAAAATATACATGTTTATATTTTTTATCATGCATGTTTATGTTTTATAGAATGCATGTTGACGTTTTGTGGTAATACATTTTTACGTTTTATATGCATATTTCATTTTCGAGAGCAAAACTCATCAATATCCTTCTTCGTCGTTTTGTCGTTTCTTTTTTCGATTACTGACAAACTTCGCCGTAAACTACCGTCATAACCACCATGTCTCTCGATCCTTCAAAAGTCACATCTATTTTTTTCACAAATTTCTTTTCAAAATCATATTTTTCTTCTCTTTTTTCTTTCAAAAGCTATTGTCTTATGCTTCACACCACTGCTGTCGTGCCGCAACCGTCGCCACCGTCGTAAAAAAATTCGAAGAAGATGAAGAAAATCGGAGGAGATGAGATAATAATAAGAAGAAGAAGAAGAAGAAGAAGACTAAGTTTTATTTTGCCCAATTTACCCTTACGAAAATTAAAAAGATAAATAAATAAAAATGGGATTGCCACGTGTCAGCTTGTGGTGTGGTCACATGTTCAAAATGTGTGGTTTAGATTGAGTACTACATACTACATGATGATCGGGTACTACGGGAACTCAATCCCATAACCTATATATATATACGAGTAATCAAATAGTACTCGGCCGGAGATAATATGTAGTACTCAATCTCATCCATACATCTCATAGATCATATGGTTGATTTTTCGGACTTTTTAAGCTTAATTTAGCTGATTTTCGCTATAGTAAGGGTAGATTAGTAATTTGATTTGTTATGTAATTGCGAAAAAAAACTATGCATTTAGTTGAACTGAATAATGCATTCAAATGAACAAAAAATGTATGTAGTTGAACATAATAATGCATGCGGTTGAAGCTTCGCGCAAGGCGCTTGGCGCACCAGCGGCTTCGTGCTCGGCGTCGCTCCGCCCGCCTTCGCCGCTCGTTAATAATAATGCATTTTTACATTTTGTTAAATGCATTGACTTGTTTTGATCAATGCATGGACGTGCTTTGTTAAATGCATGTTTGTGTTTCGTGGAAACATGCAGTTTTATGTTTTGTTTAATGCATTGACATGTTTTGATCAATGCATGGGCGTGTTCAATGCATGAACGTGCTTTGTTCAATGTATGTTTGTGTTTTGTGGCAACACGCAGTTTTATGTTTTGTTCAATGCGGTTTCATGTTTTGTTCAATGGATTTTTTATGGTTTTCGACAGCAGATCTCTCATCCACCATTCTCTGTCAATTCCGTCGTCTCTTTCCATGATTACCGGATAATTCACCGTGAACCACCGCTATAGCCACTATATTTCTCGATTCTTCAATCATCTATATCTCTTATTTTTTTTTCAAAATCCATCAATTTTGTGCTCAATTTTTTTCTTCTTTTTCTTTATTTCTAAATCTGTTGTTTGTTGTTATTTGTTTATATTGCTGCTGTTCGCCGATGCTGCCGCCGGCGTTGTCCACTGCCGTTGCCACCGTTGTCGTCTCCGGCGCCGTCCGTTGCCACCAAGGAGGAGAAGAAGAAGGCTTATTTGATTTCTTCTCATTTTGCCCTTTGCGAAAAAAAGGAAAAAAAAAAAAAAAAAAAAAAAAGAGATGTCACGTGTCAGCTTGTGGTGCGACCACATGTTCAAAATGTGTGGTCTAAATTGAATACTACATACTATCTTGGGACTGGATACTACGGGAACCCAACCCTATATATTGTGTGTTTTATGCTCGAGTGCAAATAATTATCAATTTTCAAATGATATCATATTGTATAAGAATATGTATAGTAACTAAGCATATGTAATACTCAATCTCATCCATTGATCTTGTTTATCTAATCGTTGAAATTTTCGTATTTTTTGTTTAAGTTTTTAAAGGAGTTTTTAATGGTAAGAATGGTATAAACATATTTTTAATGCTTAATGTTAAACAAAAATATACATGCATATGGTTAAACACAAATATGCATAATTAAAAAATTTATATTATTGAAAAGAAAAATGCATTAAGTAAATTAATTTTTTTTTTTAAATTTTCTGGAAAGAAACCCTACGATCCTTCTTAGTTATCTATTCATCAAAAACATGGTTTTATTTTTAGAATTATCATGATTCATTTGTAAAATATATTATTATGCACATTCACTTGTTTTTGAGTAGTTCTATCACGAATATTTGGTTATGCCTGGAGTTTTATTATAAAATTGTATAATTTGTATATTTTAGAAAATTCAGCATTTGAAAAGCATTATGTTCATATTTCAATTGCAATTTTGTTTATTGATCAGATTTAGGGATGTTAATCGGACCAACTCGCTCATTTCGGTCATTGTTGGCATTTTTTTCAAGTTAGCAATGTTCTACCCCAACCCTAAACTTCGGGTTTCGGACTAACTCATCGGGCTAATCGGGTCGAAAGAAGAAAAATAACTTATGTATACTTTTCTTGATAATTATATATTTATAACAAATATTTTGTATTAAGTGTTGGAGTAAAAAGACAAAGAAATAATATGATAACTTCGAACATTAAACAAAAAGATATTTCACAAATATTTGAAAATAATCTTATCATATAAAAATAAGTAATGAAGTTTGAAATCATATAATGAAGAAAATTTAAGTTATCGGGTCAATCCACTCGGTTTTGGGGCCAACTCATTCAGGTTCGAGCTACTTTCAGGCCAACCTTATCAGATTATCGGGTATTCGATTCGGGTCATTTGTGTTGATATTTTTTTCGAGTTATAAAATTTCAATCCTAACTCTACTGGATTTTTCGGTCTATTCGGACCGACCTATGAGTTTCGGACTAGATTAACGTCTCTAGTCAGATTTATGCAAAAAGACCAGCTTAGACCTGGTCTACCCCAGCCACGACCTTGAGCCAAGTCGGGCCTTGCACCTAGCCGGTTCAATTGGGCCTTTGGCTCAGGCTGCTTCGATGCTTGACAGCTCTATTGTCTCTATATAAAAAAGTTATTATGAGAGTCATGTTTCACTATCAATTTGGAATAATATGAGTATTTAAATATATTGTGATTTTATTACAAAAATATAAATTGTAATTGTAATTTTAAAAATATTCGTATTAACATTCTCTAAATTTATTGTTAATTGCCTCCTAATAATTTATTCCCGAGTTCATCACTAGAGATCTTAGGACATGAAATAGATGTTCAAAGGTTGGTTTGCCTTCATCCAAATTGTCACGGGAAGTGACTGACGTATGCAAGATCTCGTCATGTACTTGCTCACTAATTTAATAGCTATTTGCCTTTATGTAAGTTAGCGAACACTGAAATACTTTTGGATTATACTGCATTTTTTTTCGAATTAGGAATATAAAAGTCATTATTTTATTGGAAAAATTATTTGCTTTTACACGAATGGTGTTAAAATTGGTCCGCATTATTGGGGATTTCATTGATAGGGGAAAAAATGATGATTGAAGGGGGCTGCTGAAGAAACCATTTTAGTAAAATAAAAATAAAAATATATGGAGATATTTAAATAACAAAACGATATAATATAAATCAAGGTAGTAAAATATCACAGCTTTTCAATTTAATTGCCAAAACCGCCATATTGATTTGTGGCCGGGTTGAAATGACATTGACTTTATTATTTCAGCTATAAGATATAGAAATATAAAATTAGAGAAAAAAATAAAAATATATGTGCTGTGTATGTTTGAATTTAAGTAATTAAATTTTGTGCATAAGTATAAATAGACCATCCAAAATCTCCCGGCCCCATAAATTAAACGAAAATGCATGCACAATATCCTACAACTTTTCTCCCCGTTGATCCGATCCATGAGAAAATGAGTTGCTACACCGACGGTGGCGTGTTTGCGAGGCGCACAATATCGCGCCGGCGCCGTGCTCCGCCCCAAGTTCGCCCAAGAGCAGGGTAAAATTCTTGTGTAGCCACGGCGGCAAGATCCTCCCCCCCTCCGACGGCCGGCTCAAGTATGTCGGCGAAACCCGTCATTTCTGCTCCCAATGATATCTCTTTCCGAGGCATGACGATTTCGATTCCTCATTTTCATTTTAATTTCTTATCCAAAATCTTCTCCATTCTCACTTTCTCGTTCTATATATATACCATGCATGCATTTTATTTTTCTCATCATCTTCATTTTCATGATCTGCCCTAGCTCGATTCTGAGTCTTTTATTATTGATTTGTTGAATCAAATGTTAAATAATTATATATATATATATATATATATATATATATATATATATCATGACCCGTGAAATTATGTTTGGTAAGATTGTAAATGAAACTAAAACCAATTACCAATGACCACTCCAACATTGGATGATTTTTATTGTTTCATGCAAAGATGTTTATCGTTTGATTTAACATGAAAACTCTTGTATCTGCAAGGTGTAATCTGAGAATATATGAAAGACTAATATCTTAAACTAGTTTATGCACAGTTGTACGAAACCACAAATTTAAACACACCCATCTTCTTCGTCTTCAATAATTCAAAATTCAATTTTGGCCGTCCTAATGATGTTTTATCATATGGGATTTTTGCCGCATGTAGTATGTAATATCCGATTTGGACTATTGATCTTTTAGAATCTATAATTATTCTCAAGTGTATAATTATAATACATAAAATGCATTAACTCGAAATCACATTTCTGCACATATATAAAATGCATTACTAAAAGATGCATGATTATATATATATATATGAAACATATTGCTATTAATCTATACAAAAAATGGGTGGAAAATACGGTACTACGTACAAAAGAGATGAGTTTTACGTGATCTTATCCATACAGGGGTTCGTTATAGGAGAAAGTACCTCTTAGATTATAAGAATTAAAAACAAATGATCACTCTTAGATGGAATAAGATCGAATGATTAATAATTAATTGATAATAAAAAATGATCAAATCTCAAATCTTTCGCTATTTGGAAATCCGCATCTCGAAAATCTCTCATATTTCATTTATAGATCCCTATCCCGAAAACCTTTCACATTTGAGTCTTCATAGTTCGTGTGATTCATATTGTTCATGTAATCGTAGTTATTGTGTATGTGGAAGTTGTTTATGTGCATATGAGATCTTTCACATTCTAATTCGTTGTTTTGTTCATGTAATCAACGTTGTTGTTTATGTAATTGTAGTGATTGTACTTTGGAAACGGTTACCGTAAATAAATATATAAAATCCATTTTTTATATGGATGAAAATAATTACCATTAAAATATGAGGATAATAAATAATTGATAATTAATCTTGACTAATAGATTATAAAAAATGAAATGACCATATTAGTTCTTAGTTCTCATCAAAATCCTAGTTCTCAACTCTCTCTCTCTATATATTAATTTTTTCATTGCAGTGCATGCCCAAGTGAAGCACAAATTAATGATGTACGATTTGGACATACAGAACTAATGAAGAGGCTGACATACTTAATCGAGGGAGGAATGGTTCTCAAGTACCAGCTGGCGACGGAGGATCTGGACGCCTTAGTGACTGTGAAAACCGACGAGGATTTGGTCCACATGTTTGAGGAGATGGAACATTACCAAATGAGAATGCGGACCTTCCTCTTCCCCATCCACAACAACATCAATGTAATGGACGACGTCCAACTGCCACTCGATCAACGCTACATCTTCTCTGTCAATGGCTTCATCAGGAACCCTAACCCGAACCCTACCAAACCCCTCGGATCCCTCGCCTCCTCCGCCTGCACTTCCCCCAAGTCCCCCGACAGCTACGCCGCTGAGGCTAATTTCAACTACACATTTGGGAATATGCCTAAGATCCAGAGCTCCCCCAGCATATGCAACCTCCTCAACATCCCACAGCACAACAACCACTATTCTCCTCATCACCACCTTCCTCCTCAATACTACCACAACACTACTCAACACACACACACCCCCACCGGTTATAGGTCTCCCAACCCGCCTGTCCTCTCAATGAGGTCCGGAGCAAGGTACCATCCAGATAACTCTACCTCTCCATCATATAATTACCATCCTAATCCTAGAGATCCCAACCGAGGAGGAGGAAACGAGTATTGCACCAAATGCATGCACCATGATTATTGCGCGCATTTCGCGGATACGACAAGTATTGACAGGCAGGGAACCTTACCATGATAACTACTGCACTTAGCTATTCACAACCTCAAACCCTTTTTCATCTTGTTTTGTGAGATTAGAGTGTATTTTTAAAGATTATGTAGCTTCCAAACATTTGTATATCTGAGAAATTCTAGAACATGTACATATAATACACTCACCTCTCACATGATAATATTAATAAAATATCAATTATCATGTGAATGGAATGTATTACATGGACATATGTGCTATAGTGCCATTGATACTTTATCATGACCACCAATTGCTGACGCATGATCTTTTCTTATTTATTTGTGCGGCAGGAGGGAATAGCGAGGACTGGTGTTGCATGCCAATCTTTTTGTGTATATATATATATATTCGTGTCCTTCTCAATTCGGTACTATCACAATACAGTAAAACATGCATGAATGAGTTTGTTGTTCACGCATTTATGTATTAGTAGATTTTGCTATTACATATATTCATGTATGCATGACTGTATAAGAATAAAATATCTTCTCATTCGTGCATAAGTACAATTTGCACTACTTTTCAAATACACATGAAGTGCTCTATTGTTCATGCATTCACTGTGATAATAGTAATACATTATGCCATTACATGATACATACATAGTTCAAAATTGAAGAACTCACGAATGCATAAGCAGATTTATTTATATGATCTCGCGTACTGAAGGGAAATTTTATAAGAGTGGATAACTTTTATATAATTTTATACTTGTAGCTATAATTTAATGTTTAGCGTTCCAAAATGGATATACCCCATTTTCTTCGACATTTTATATAAATGAAGAAGATAATTTAATTAAAACAAATAATTATAAGATATTAATAAAGATAATCGGCCATAAACAAGAGTTACAATATATATTTATTTTATGCATTTGACTTGAAAGATATAAAATAAAAAAATAAAAATAAAATAAACCAAATGTGGACAGAATTTGAGAACCAAGAGAAACAAAGATGAAAAAAAAATCTAAAAAAAAAAATAAACCAAATGTGGACAGAATTTGAGAACCAAGAGAAACAAAAGATGAAAAAAAAATCTGTGCGAGAGAGATATTTGATGTCTTTGTGTTTATTATGTTTTTAAATCCTTCTATGTAATAAAATACGTGTTTTTGTCTTAGCAAAATCTCTTACAACGACATCTTCACATAAGGACTTGTGGATCCAATTATGATTTGTTAATTCTCCCCATTAAATTATTAGCCCTATAGTTACATATAATTCCAATGTCTTCACATGACACAATCTCATTTTGATGCATATTTATGGATGAAATGTTCATGTCTAAAATACTTAAAGGAGTTTTTAAACTGTGCTCATTCAGGTTGATGGATATTGCGACTTGCTGAGTAGCTCTTAAAAAATCACTTGCTCAATCTTATAATCTATGAATCGACTCATTTATTTTGTTACTCATAGTCACTACTTAACATAGTTTTGGCCTGAAAAGTTTTTTCTAGGATTCACACCTGTAAAAAGATGTTTGGTGCGACAGAACGAAGAAGAAAATAAAATAATCATTCCTACATTCATTCTATTCCTTTAATTGGTATAATATTTTCTTAGAAATCAATATTCCATTTGAAATCACCATTTCTACTAAATTAAACATAATCATTCATTGCTTCCTCAACTCATGGGATCAGTCATCCTTTTCATTCATTTCCTACCTTCATTCCACACCCCTCTCATTCGATCATTCCATTCCTGCTAATTATTCGATGAATTTGCAGGCTAAACCGTAATGAATAGAGACGTAATTTTAACCGTCAACACAATTCAGGAAATAAAGCAAATATTGCGTTAGTTCTCGGTGAATTACCTGAAAACTTACGAGATCATTACGATATAACCTTCATCTGAAATATAGAAACTAGACGATTGTTACCGTCTCTACCAAAAATGAGATGCGGACAATAATGACAATCACTACAGAAAGCCGCTGAATACAACAAAGTGATGACTTAAATATAACCTACCAACTGATTCAATCAAAACTCGTCTTCATGCCTTCAAGATGCAACAGCAAGTTGACCGAAAAATCGGCGTACACTGCTTCTTGATTATAATCTTTATCTCCGCTTGTGACCCACTCCTCAATTGCACTCGTCATGGCTACTTCCTTCAACTTCTGTTTTATCGGAATTACTCCTACACAAAGGAAGGCGTGTATGTCCAAGGAGGTGACAAAATTTGCTAAGAACATCTATCTCATGCTCTCACTTGCTGTCTGTGAAATCTGCATCAATGACATCGCCATCAGGTCCCTTGTCAGATGATTCAGAGGAGGTAGCCCCGCCACCAGGCGTTGGGCCCGTGCCAGGTTCTGCACCTGGTTGGTTGTACAGTGACTGGCCAATCTGCATGACTTCCTGATTCAGTGCAGTCATGGCATCCTTCATTGCTTGGGTTGACCCTCCAGAGATTGCATCCTTAAGTTCTCCAAGTTTTGCCTCGACATTCTCTTTCACAGGGACAGGAACTTTGTCACCGAGTTCCTTCAACTGCTTCTCCGTTTGGTAAACCACCGAGTCAGCCTGATTCTTGGTATCTATGGCATCTCTCTTCTCCTTGTCTTCCTTTGCAAATTTTTCAGCTTCACTGACCATTCTCTCCACCTGTGTAGTTCATTCAGAAGTATGTAAATTAATCAACTAGGATAAGGGACTGAGAAAGGAAAATAGAAACTCGTTCAGTAAAGACATTTACTCACTACCACAAAATGATTCAAATCTCTGTAAAATGAAGACAACTGGCATAGGCAAAGTACAATCCGTTCAAGCTAAACATAATACTGGCTCCAATTCAGTATGCATAAAGTTACTTAAGCAAATTATCTAGTTAAGACACCATCAAGAAAACTCACCTCATCACCAGGCAATGTACTAGCACCAGTAATTGTGATATCTTGCTTCTTCCCAGTTCCCTTATCTATAGCAGTAACCGAGAGGATTCCATTTGCATCAATATCAAACTTGACCTCAATCTGTGGGACACCACGGGGAGCAGGTGGAATTCCATCAAGGCGGAAGCTGCCTAAAGATTTGTTGTCCCGAACAAACTCCCTTTCACCTTGAAGGACATTGATCTCGACACTGGTCTGACCATCGGCAGCTGTTGAGAATACTTCAGATTTTGAAGTTGGCAGTGTAGTATTTCTAGGAATAATCTTTGTCATCACTCCACCAAGTGTTTCCAGTCCCAAAGATAATGGTGACACATCCAAAAGGACAATATCACTTACATCTCCCGCCAAAACACCAGCCTAACCGGATAAAACAAGCAACAAAAAATGATTAGACGACATAACTTCAGGACCAGAAGTCACAACTAAATCAGATCAGGACACTACCTGAACAGCAGCTCCAAGGGCTACTACTTCATCAGGATTCACAGTAACATTTGGATCCTTTCCAGTCATCTTCTTAACAAGCTCTTGAACAGCCGGAATACGTGTGGAACCACCCACCAGTATTACCTCATCTATGTCACTTAAGGAAAGCTTTGCATCCCTCAATGAATTCTGAACTGGAGTTTTTAGTCTGGAAAAGGACATCATTTACTTCAAGAAGCTGCAAACAAAGTACAACTATAGAATACAAATTGCACTTATGTTCTGATGAAATCGATGAAATAAGCTCTACCTGTCAAGCAAATCTGAGCATAGTTCCTCAAACATAGCTCGTGTAAGTGTTGTTTCAATATGTTTAGGGCCATCTGCAGTGGCAGTAATGAAAGGCAAACTGGCAAAAAATCCGCAAAACAAGACAGTGAGTATGTACATATTCAAAATGTTGCTAAATGAGTTGGAAAAAATATAACACATGCCTGATGCTAGTTTGAGTCAAAGACGAAAGTTCCATTTTTGCTTTCTCCGCAGTCTCAGTCAACCGCTGAAGGGCTTGTTTGTCTTTCAATAGATCTATCCCTTCATCCCTTTTGAAATTTGCAGCAAGCCAATCAACAACTCTCTGGAGAAATTAAAAAAAAATGAAATGATCCAAAAGTAGTCAATTGCCATGGAAAGCCAGGGAACACAATGTTGAAAGCATTTACACTGTGCGTGAGTGTGTGTATGTGAGAGAGAGAGAGAGAGAGAGAGAGAGAGAGAGAGAGAGAGAGAGAAAGTAGCTAGTTTAATTTAATGAATGATCAGGACTACAAACCTTATCAAAGTCATCACCACCAAGATGAGTGTCTCCGGAAGTAGAAAGCACCTCAAAGACACCATCACCAACCTCAAGGACTGAATCAGAGTAGGCAAACAAAAATTATTAAGCCCTCTATAAGAATGCTCATTAAGCTGTATTTAAAGAGCAAATTTCATCATATTTCCCAAACTAGTAATTTCAAACATGTAACAAGTACTTTTAAATAAAAGACTAAGATACCAGAAAGATAGACATGAGCTTGATAGGCACCGCAACATCAGTAAAGAAGAAGGACGAGAGTTTTCAAAAGACACTTAATTCTACCTGAAACATTATCAGAGCCACCCACCTTCATAGTAAAATCAAGAACAAGGAAGAGATAAATGATTTTTGAGAAATAAAAAGAAAAATTAATATACCTGAAACATCAAAAGTGCCACCTCCTAGGTCAAAAACCAGAATAGTTTCATTGCTTTTCCTCTCGAAACCATAGGCCAATGACGCAGCAGTAGGTTCATTTATAATGCGGAGGACCTCCAAGCCAGCAATACGGCCAGCATCCTTTGTTGCAGTCCTTTGAGAATCATTGAAATAGGCAGGGACTGTAACTACTGCTTTGGTGACCTTGTCACTTAAGAACTTTGATGCATCATCCACGAGCTTCCTCAAACCTAAAACCAGAAAAAGAAAGGGGGATTCAGGATATGAAATGTAGAATCTTTGCAATACTCAAGCACGCATCATGCTTAGAATAACTCTCTTCAATTTGCAACAGAATCTAATTAATTAAATTGGACAATCAATGACAGGAGAGAACGTGTCACAAACTCAATTCTTCATTAGATTGGCCATTTTCCTCGATAGTAAGCTGCATGTACAAGCATACATACTTCCGAAGAATGATACCAGCGGTGAATGCATATCCATTTCATAGAATCTAAGAGCACCACAAGCCACTACAATTGTCTGATATGATGTCTGATCGGATCAACAACTAGTATAAATAGTAAAGCAATGCATTAAATGAATTCAAAGCAAATTTAAAAACGAACTCATAACAGAAAAGCGGAAATGAATATTGATATGAATGGTAGAAAATAAAACCTGAGCGGATATTTCCTCAGCTGCAAACTGTTTTCCAATGGCGGGACACTCAAGCTTGACATTCCCGTTTTCATCCCTGACAACATTATACGAAACCTGTTTGGACTCGTCATCCACCTCCGACATCTTCCTCCCAATAAATCTCTTAACGGAGAAGAATGTATTCTCGGGGTTCACCACGGCCTGCCTCTTCGCAATCTGGCCCACCAACCTATCACCATTCTTAGTGTAGGCAACCACAGACGGCGTAGTCCGCTGGCCCTCGGCGTTGGTCACGATGGTGGGTTTGCCTCCCTCCATTGCCGCCACCGCGGAATTGGTGGTGCCCAGGTCAATCCCGACAACCTTCTCCGCCACCACACGAAAAGTAGAGCCACGTCGGCCAACTCGATGCTTACTCTTCAGCTTCAATCCGAAGGGGACGGAGCTGCCGTTGACCTTGGTGCCGAAGAACACAGTTCTATTGGGATGGTTTCTGGAGGATTTGACGGCGGTGAAGTGAGCGACGGCGCCGAGGGCATTAATTGACGCCATTTTCTAAACAACCAGATAAACTGTTGGTGGGAAATGAAAATTCAATCAAGCAAGCCCTAATTAGGAATAGAATTGGGGACGACGGCGCAAGAGGTGAGACTGAAAAAATTGGTGGAGACAGATAAGAGAAGAGGAGGAGGTGGGGTTGGGGTTTATCGGGGACGAGTGAGGACACGTGTACAACTTTAGAATGATCTTTCATGGGTTATGTCACTGGCTAATATTGAGCGATGCGTTTTAATAAAAGTCGTAGAATATATTATTAATAAAATAAAGATCTTATAATAATATAATATTAAATTAATTAATGAAGGATTATATATGGTAAAAGATATAAATAAATATATTGTTGAAAATAAAAAAGAGAAATAATGATGGATCATCGGTGGTAAAAAATATAAATAAAAGATATTATTGATGGTAATAAGTTGTAGATAGTTACCATAAATGGATAAAAATGAAATTGAAGAACGTCCCAAAAGGAAAATTAGGAAGAAAATTATGGGACGAATAGAGTATGATTTAATTATCACTAAAACCGTGGTCAAATCAATTTTACGCGTGGTCAGATTAATTTTAGGTGATCTTAAATCCTCATTATCAACTTTTAACTCTATGGTGTAATAATTATTTTATTAAACAATAATTCATTTTCAATCTACAAACTCAAATTCTAATTCAAAAGAACATTCTTAATAAATTCCCCATTAATTAATGGATTGATTTAAAATTTTCAACTAACAAAAAAATGCATTTGTAAACAGTACATACTCATTTATACATTTATAGGAGAGAGAGTATAGAACACCAAAATGAGTACGCGTTGCAGTTATGTTGGAATTATTTTTTTTTACTACATTTTGAATTTACAGATGGGTATTAGAGACGAACTTACGTAAGAATGACAAAAGCTTTTATACATGTTTATGATCAGTGACGGAGCCACATATTTTACTTTGGGGGGCCCAATTTTTTTTAAATAAAATTAGAAGTTAAATTACATCACAATGTTAGAAAAATAAAAGTTAAACATAATCACCATCATAAGTTTATCTTATATTCTTCATTTTCTGAAATCGTGCATAATAATTTCATTAGTAGCATTAACAAACACATCATTTTCCATGTACGAAATTAAGTTCATTCAATAGTTTGGTTCAACACTTATATTTCTAAAATAGTCATCATATATTCAATTGATCTATATTTTGATTGTTTTATCATCAACAAGTTTTTTAGATGCCTTCAGTTGGTTGTTGTTAGAATAATTTATCATAAAAATTTTAGAAATTAGATTGGTCATATTAGTTCATATATATAAAGCTATATTTTTTGTATATATTTTTTATTTTATCAACATAATACAAATACTAGAAAAAAAAAAAGAAAAGAAAAAAAAGAGTACAAAGCAGAGAGAAAAGAGAATATAACTAAATTATAGGAAAAGAAAAATGAAACACAAAAAAGGAAAGACGAAAAGGAAAAAGGAAAAAAGAAAAAGAGAAGAGAATGAAAGCAGCAGAATGATGAAAAGGAAAAAGAGAACAAAACTACAAGAAAAAGAAAGAGGGAGCTGGGTTTCGAACCCAACTCTTCACAATGAGGGAAATCAACTAACCCAACTGGACAACTGGACTACAATGAATTCTTGGTTTGAATACTATATATATACTACTAATACTCAAAAATTCTGGGGGAGGGGGGCAAGGGCCCCCCAGACTCCAACGTGGCTCCGCCACTGTTTATGATCCCTATATATGGGGATATGTATGACACATATAGTCATATATAGTGTGTCTGAAGCCTCTATATATATTTCTATATGCTTCTAACCTTATATATGGAGATAGGGATGTCAATCGCGCCACCCACTCGGGTTGTCATATCATTCGGATCGGATCATTCAGGTTGATATTTTTTCGGATTATAAATTTTCAATCATAACCCTAAACATTCGAGTTTGGGTTAACCCATCAAATCAATTGGACCGTAAAGCTTACGAAAAAATTAAATATATATATATATATATATATATATAGAGAGAGAGAGAGAGAGAGAGAGATGATGGATTAGATATGAATGAAATTAAGCCTTTGATTTTTGTAAATCAATGGACAATATTAACTTACGTTGTGTTACAATATATTACTATATAGGATGTACTTTAATTTCGCATGATTTATATAAAGGTTCTATTAGTAATTTTGTTTTATGTTAAAAACGGTTATTTCCCTGATTTTAGGGATTTATTGTATGAGGAAAATACACCAATTAGGCGAATTTTAAAACTTTCTTTCAACAAGACTTATTGGCTACAGGCAGTAGCTGGTCGGATAATTTGGCAGTCAGTTCAGAAAAGAGATGTCTTGTACTAAGTGATATCAGTTAACAAATATACTGATTGCTAGGGCAGCTGGTCAGTTGGACTGATAACTGATGTGCATGCGGAATGAAATGGTTACTGTATTTGTCTTACTGAAAACTTTAAAGTGATTCAAAACACTTAGTCAATTATTGCTTAGTCAGTTTTCAGTTATATATTCAGTATCAAACTGATATTGATAGAGGGTTTCAAAACAATGTTGTGATATTATGTGCTGGTGATGGCAGTTCAATAACATGCAATATAAATAGTGATACTGAAAGTAAATCACACATTGAGTTTTACGTGGTTCAGAGAGATCAACTCTACGTTAACGGACTGATTGCTCAGTCAATCGACTAACTTCAAATTAAGTCTTGTTTATAGGTACAAGAATAAACTTAGATACTGAGATCACCTTACAATATCCCGTCTCACTTGGCGTTCCTTCTACGCTTTCAAGTACTAGGAAACCTTTGACTGCTTACGAGTGCAATCGACCTAACCTCTAGCTTATAGGTGTTAGATAACCAAGCTTTCAGCAACTGATACTTCGTTGCTTACTTGTCCAAACTTTTACACAAAAATTTGGGGGTTTCGTAGAGAGGTTTCCAACTAGGATTCTGAGTTGACGCAAGCGTCAAACCCAGTATGTCTAGGCTTAAGATACACAAGATGAATATCCTAGACTTAAGAAAGTATATAATAAAAAATCTCAAGCTAATAAGTATATGTTTCTTCGAATTCGTTGTTTGAATGTTCTTGAGCTTGAGCTTTGAATGCGTTGAGTATTAGATTGCGCAGCATTTCGGGTTTGCTTCAAAGGTTGGATTATGGGCATATATATAGAGAGAGGAATAAGAATAGATCCATTTGAGGGACTACCATTCAAATCCTTCTATTTTATCGTTTGAGTTCTTCCCATTGAGAATCATCGTACGTCGCTATCAGGGTCTGCATCATCATACACTGTAGCTCTGCAACTCTGAAAATGTGTTATGTCATGTTAGGATCTTCTGCAGATATGCTACCACACCTGTCGAGTCAAAGACTTAAGGCTAAATTTCTTCTATGTTTCTTCAGTTGAGTTGACTTTGTGTTTTATCAGCACGTTGACTTTAGGTTAGGCCAGTCGAGACTGCTCCGTCTTTCATCAGCATGCTAGACTCTCGTATTTTGTCAGCTTCAAAAACCTGAGTCAGTTTGATGCTTTCAGCTTGACGTAGATATAGTCAGCTTTGACCTTTCATCAGCTAGCTTTGAACTTGGTATTGCCAACATTGACTACTTATCAACAGTTTTGACTATTGCTCAATAGCTTTGACTATTGCTCAATAGCTTTGACTTCTGACGCCGCCTGACTCGGTAGCCGCCTTGACGCCCAACATGGCAACATCACCGGTATGACACTTGATCATATCCTGACTCCTTCATTTCTTCAGCGCTGATCCTCAATCTTATAACTTCAGGCTTCAGTCTTCCGACGTCAGTCTTCGGTCTTCAACTTTACTTCAGTATCTCTATTCATCAGCATCGTTATACTTAGGGATGTCAATATGGGCCGAAACCCATGGGCTGATCCGAATAATCCGATAAAATTAGAGGGTTAGGGTCGAGTTTTCATAACCCGAAATTAAAATCAGGCTATATGGGCTAGCCCGACTGGGTCATCGGGTTATTCGGGCTAGCCCAATCGGGTTACGGGTAAGCCTACCGGGCTAGAGAAATAAAAATAATAATAAGCATAATTTTTTTGGTCTTCTTTCTGTGTTGTGAATTGTGCGTGCCCTAGTATTCTTTCTGTGTTTTTGTTTCTTTTCCTCTAGTGGCGCCGCAATACAACTCCACGACGTGTACGAACCCACAAAGGTGCAAACCCTCCGGCAGTGAGATCCCACGAGACCACAACAACACAAACTTCTTGCCGAGCAAAGCCACAAGAGAGAGACATAGACTAACTAACTAAGAGTAGCCAGTAGGTATGTCTTTCACCGTTTCACGTCATAGACTCACAGTATTGACAATAATCTATAGCAATATCTTGTAAAGTTGTTTTGTGGGACCCTTTTGCAATAGTAATGTGACTAATGTCACTGTTTGTGAACAATTCTTCTTAATATTTTGACTTTTCTTGCAAAGACATCCTGCAACATTCCTATTATCTCATTAATTGATAGATTCTTTTTCACTTTAATGGAGTGGGGCCTCATAGCCTTTGCAGTAAAGCTTTTTGATTCTAGCCAAACACCTAGTAAAGCTATAACTTGGAAACATCAATAATTTTCTCTCAAAATGCAACATGGACAATTTTTTCCAATCACATAAACTAAGTGTAGCTTCTTCCCTTTATTCGAGAACACAGATACTATTCTGATCAGTTGCTCTCTATTTTGAAGAGAAAAAATATATATAATTAGACATTAATTTTCTAACATAAAATGCATGACAATATAATTTTTTTATTCTTCTTGTTGGTCAGTTGTAATTGGGTGCGTCCCAATTCATTTTCATCATCCTAACTCAACTAAATTTATAATTTATAACATGATTATATTAGACCACGATAATTAGTTTATATTTGTAAATTTTCAGCTTGCCTTATGTTGGAATTTTTCGCAGTTGCTTCTAATGGAAAAATTAGTCTCTAAAAATATTCTTGAGGAAACTATTGATGATGAAGATATGGGGATTTTAGGTAGCTCCAAGACTAAGAAGAGAAGAACATCCGAAGTTTGGAATCACTTTTCAGATGATAAACCCAACAAAGATGGAAAAAAGCATTGTCAAGTGTAATCATTGTGGTCATATATATGCATATGAAGGTAAGAAACATGAAACTTCAACTTTAAATCGTCATCTAGCAGTGTGTAAGATAAAATCGAAGTTTGGAGATGTGAGTTCTATGTTTTTTGATCATGATTGCACATGACTTTCCTCTGAATTGGGTTGAATATGAGAAAATGAGAAGTTTTTTTAAGTATTTGAACCCATATATAAAATTTATTACTAGAAATTCTCATGCTTCTGATGTGATGAATATGTATGTATTTGAAAAGGAGAGATTGAAGCTCACATTGAAAAATACTCCTGGAATGTTGTGTTTGACTTCTGATGTTTGGACTGCATGTACCAATTCGGGTTATATTTGTTTGACTGCACATTATGTGGGTGAAAAATAGAAATTGAATAGCAAGATACTTGCATTTTGTTCTATGCCTCCTCCACGTTCTAGACTCGAGTTAGCTTAAAAGACTTATGATTGTTTGGTAGAGTGGGAAGTAGATAGAAAAGTCTTTTCTTTGACTTTGGATAATGCTTCCGCCAATAATGCTATGGTGAAATTGTTGAAGATAAGACTTGATTTGCAAAATTCTGTGTTGTGCAATGGTGAATATTTTCACGTGAGATGTTGTGCACACATCTTGAATCTTATTGTTCTAGAAGGGCTAAAAGTTGTTAGTGGTGCTTTGGATAAAATTAGAGGAAGCATCAAATATGTAAAAGCATCAGAAGTGAGGATGATTAAGTTTAATGAATGTGCTCAGAAAACTAATATTGAAATCACGTCTTCAGTTTGCTTGGATGTAGCTACACGTTGGAATTCCACATATTTGATGCTTGCTAGTGAAATTAAATATCATCGTGTTTTTTGCATGCTTGTATTTGATGATTTAGCTTATAAGCAATGTCCAACTGTAGAAGAATGGGAGAGAGCAGAAATAATATGTGAATTCTTGGGGCCATTTTACTCTATTACTACCTTGATCTCGGTTCATCTTATCCCACTTCCAATTTGTATTTTATGGAAGTTTGGAAGATTGCATGCTTGTTAGAAAAAAAATTAAGAAGTCAAGATGAAGTGGTGAAGTCTATGTCTCTTCTGATGAAATCAAAGTTTGAGAAATATTGGGAAGAGTATAGTGAAATTCTTTCAATTGGAGCAGTGTTTGACCCAAGAATGAAATTAAAGCTTTTGGAGTATTGTTATTCAAAAATTGATCATTTATCTTGTAAGGAAAAAATCGATAAGTTGAAGATGAAGTTGTACATTCTTTACGATGAGTATAAGAAAAAGAGTGTCGGTGTGTCTTTTAAAGCTCCTCAATCTAGTTCTAATTCTAGTTCTCAAGTTAGAGAACATGAGCTTTTGGGATGAGTAAAAAGAGAAGGGTTGGGAAGAGGATTGACTTTGGATGCAACAGAACTTGCTGTGAGTTTTTTTTTTAAATATTTGCATGTATTTATATTTCTAGCCATATTCGTTAAATGTTTAACTATATATTAATATTATTGGTGCAGGATTATAGGAATTACAAAGGTGGAATTTCTAATACAAAGTCACACTTGGATATATATTTGGAAGAAGACCAGTTGGATGAAGCGTCTGACATAGATGTGCTTAAGCATTGGAAAATTATGCATCTCTCTTTGGAGAGCTTGCTAGGATGGCATGTGATGTGCTTAGTATTCCTATCACAACGGTAGCATCAGAATCTTCCTTTAGTATTGGAGCGCATGTTTTGAACAAATACAGAAATATACTTATTCCCGAAAAAGTGCAGGCTCTTATTTGCACGCTTAATTGGTTGCATGGATATTCTGATGGTAATATTTACTTATTGTTATCAGGTTCTAAATTATTTAACTATATTATATTTATTTATTTTTTAATAGATGGTGAAGACTATGAGCTCAAGTCAATGATCAAGTTGAAGCTTCAAATATTATTGAAGTAGAAGAAGAATGTTATTCATGTGTTTAGACGTTAAATTTATTTGTGATATATTATGAGGGCAAACTATTGTTGAATGTTGTTTTTCCATCTCGTGTAATGTTCACTTCTTTTCATGGATATTTCCGTTTTTGAATTTTATAGTTGTCAAACTTATCTTTTTGACATTTATGTTTAATTATTTGTTATAAATATATGATGGTTAAGAAAAAAAAAATATATATATATATATAGGTTAATTTTTTTTCATAAGCTTGGTTAGCCCGAAACTCGAAAGGTTAGGGTTAGGGTTGAAATTTTCTAACCCGAAAAAAATATCAATCCGAATAACCCGAACCGAATAGACCGACAATCCGAGCGGGTTAGCCCGAAACCGAGTGGGTTAGCCCGATTGACATCCTTAGTTATACTTCTATCCTCATACATCAATTGATCTTCCTTCAGTCTTTAGTACGCGATCCTTCGATTCTCACATCGATACTCCTATCAAGATGGCCGACTTCAAGATCGCTCGAACTCCTTCGCCTTGGGTCCATCCAAGCTGATAGTTCTATTGCTGAAACATGTAACAAAAACGCGTAACTCCAAAACAATTCGACAACATTAGTTACAACATCAGGACAATCATCAGAGATTTTGGGATCTAATCAAAACACAGTTAAGATAGACTAATTCCCAACAACTTTGAAATTTTTCCAACATAACTAATTTTTTTATTGTCTTAATATTCACATTCTATAATAGCTCAATCACAATTTAATAAATATTTAATAAATTAATTCATTATAATAACAATTAAAACTTATAACTTGAAAAAAATTAATAAGTTGATTCATTATAAATAACTAAATAAACAATGTTCCTAATAACTACAAAATTAAAATAATTCATCATGAAAAGTAAATTATGTTTATATAAATAAAATTAGCATATACATCTAAAAATAGAATATTAGCATATAAAAGTAAAATAGTGACTTTCAATACAAATTTATCATGAACCTCAAATCTAAATTCAATCTAAGTTGAGAAATAAATATTTAATCTCAAATAAAATTAATAACATGACTTCAATTTTGAAATACAGAATTTTGAATTTCTAATTATTAGATAAAGGAAAAAAGAAAGAAAAGAATATAAGTTTTTTTATATGACATTAGCTAGGTTGACTCACGATCCGACCGTGTCAGCCCGTTTAACCTTCCAATTCGAATGGGCTAGCCTGAATAACCCGATTTTATATTCGAGTTATGATTTTAAAGTCCAACCCTCTAATTTTATTAGATTATTTGAATCGGCCCATGAATTTCAACCCAAATAGACATCCCTGCATAGAAATATGCATAATATATATGGGTACTCATACATAAGTTCGACTTAGCTAGAATGTTCCCTTTAATTATTTGAGTAGCTTCCCCCATTTAATAAACTAATCACGGTTAGAACCACAATGCCAAATTGAAAATTATTTAAGGACTCGTCATAGAAGGTAGTTGGATATTTTTATTTGTATATACTCTTCGAGCAATATTGTTAGATAATATATTGATTAGGAACAATATTGAAGTGAGGTGGTCTCCTTTATGCCCATCCGCATATATGGATTTTGATATTTTTCTTCAGTATAAATGATATTTGATACTTTTTTTTTTGGGTCAATTAATACAGAAATTTTAAAGGCTGCGTCACGGTGGACTCGAACCCGAGACCTTTGGCCTCGGCCATTAACCACTCTACCATTAGGCCAACACACACACACACACACACATATATTTGATACTTTTCTTCAATGTAAATGACACTTAAGCAACCGATACTTTTTTTAATGTAAATGATACTTTTGTCCATCCAAACGGTGCAGACGGATGTATAAGAATTTTTGTGTATTGGAGTTAAAAGTTATTCTCGAGTCTTCATATCATTGTCAGTAGAGAAAATGCATTACTTTAACTTAGTAATATAATTAAGTGATAATTTTAATCTAACAAATCATTTTTACAATATTAATATTCAAATTCAATAAATTTGGAATGTATCAATTTAACCTTAATCTAATATTCGGTGTTAAAAAGTACAATTGACAATAAAAAAATTATATTTGCTTGTCAACATGCACGAAATGATGTTGTTTCACATGTGACATGGATTAAAACAAATATTTACACCTAAACAACCTATAACAATATTAAAAATTGGTTTTCCCACATTAGTTTGTTCTGTAATCAGGGACTGATCCAGAAATTTAGTGTAGGGAGGGCTGAGTATAATACATATGTAATCGGGGATGGACGTAGAAAATTTTTTACTAGTTGTATTTACTTGATACTCTAAGAGAATGGTTATGAGAGATGAGGAATGTCGCTCTTTGAGTCAGATTACACTTTTATTTAAGATATATTCATTCTCTACTTGATAATTATTTCTTTTAATTTTTGTAGACGTCTTTCAACTTGTTTTTTCCTTGCCCCACCCCTAACCTCATTATACAAAATTAACTTGAACATAAATATTTTTTGTTTGAAAAATATGAGATTTTAATGTTGGAGTTCATCCATTATTGGTTATATTAGTATTTGTAAATATAGATTTTTAATTCTAATTAAAATATTAATTAACTAAATGATGTTAAGTCTAGATTTTTATATAGCACTTTTAGAGGATTTTTTTTCAAATTTTATCACTTTTCTGCACGAAATATTATATAATTTGTATATTTAAAACTTATGAAAAGTATATAATGAATGTGATTAAACTAACTATTGCAACTTAAAAATATATATATTCGTAGTCTTGTGAAAATAGTAATAAGAAACTTCCTAAAGTATTAGAACTATGATTAATGAATATGGAACAATTGAGAGTTGGAAAAAAAATTCAAATTTTCCATTCGCGTGATTATACTAGAAA
This sequence comes from Salvia rosmarinus, assembly GCA_036937905.1. NCBI lineage: Eukaryota > Viridiplantae > Streptophyta > Magnoliopsida > Lamiales > Lamiaceae > Salvia > Salvia rosmarinus. The sequence goes on from CM072815.1 coordinate 16,112,240, forward strand.
AAAATGATCAATTCCTTGTTCAAAATCGTGGAAAATTATTAACCAAAAGTAAACCCAATATGTTATGTAATTTTGTTCATATATGCTGCTACATATCATGTAAGGATTAGGAGCTTTAAATTAAAATTTTAATTATTTGAGGTGGACTAAATTGAAGTTGGGCTACGTATAATATATATAAACATAAGGAAAAATTTTGGGGTTGCACTGGGCTCAATGAATAAATCCGCCCATGTCTGTAATAATTTTGGAAATGAACCAAAGTTTAGAAAGTAACTATAGAATAACTTTGTATGATTTCTTGTTCTGTTTGTTCGGAAACAAGAGTTTTTTACACTAGCATTGGAAAAAATGGATATACAAATTTGATAAGATTTTGTTTTTCCAGCTTGCTCCTTTGACGACATTACATTAGGGTTGATTTGCTAAATTATGTGGAGGATTTGATGCTCCACAACATCATTTCATCCAGGTTAGAAGTCATATGTTGTCTCTGGTTGTCAATTGTATTTTTTATATCAAAAATTAAATACAATCTAAAATTGACATAAAATCGATTGATTGAATCTGAATATATTAGTAAGTTATGATACTATAATTGATACAAAATCATATTAAATCATATTTTTTTGCTATTGCATCTTTCCTTATGATCACATTACTAGTATCCGTATAATGTACTCTCTCCAAATATCAACAAATAACAATATAGGTGTATGTTGTAGGCAATAGTTTACGTGTGCAATAGTTTACGTGTATCAATAAAAATAATCTATTTTTATGTATTGTTACGGGTGATATGTTACTCTATTCGACTATAAAGTAAATACTCTTAAAATTAAGGAATAAGAGGTGATCTCATGTGTATCATTCTGCATATACGTACTTTGATATTTTTTTTCAATGTAAATAATACTGTATAGAGTAAAAAACAAATGATATTTTTCTTTAATATAAATTATACTTTTTTTACAACAAATGATACTTTTATCCGTCCACACTGAACATGAGTTTTTGTGAAGGAATAATAGTCTATAAATATTGAATTTTACTCTGTATTTGATTTTGTACACCACAAACAGATTTTGCCTATAAATTTAATGTTTACGATTTTGCAATTGAAATCAGTGCTGACTAAATTAATGCTAACATAACAGTCTTAAAATCTAAGATGGCCAAATCGATCGATGAACAAAACGACATTGCTCTTTACTTATCCAAATGGATAATAGCCTATAACTATTGAACTTTGGCCAAATACTTATATCGGACACCATAAAAGGATTCTATCTATGATTAATTGATGGGGTGCTCTCATGTGCATGCCGCGCACACAGTGAGACCACCAATTAATTATTTATTTATTTATTTAATTATTATTAAATTAATTTAACTAAAATTAATTAATTTAATAAATCGTAATTGTAAATTAATAAATAATAATTTTGAATTAATAAACTCTAATCATGAATTAATAAAATTTAATTGGAATTAATAAACCTTAATTGTGAATTAATAAACCATAATCGTGAATTAATAAATTTTAATTTTGAATTAATAAACCCCGATTGAAATTAATAATAATTGTGAATCAATCAACCCTAATTTTGAATAATAGACCCTAATTTTGAATTAATAAACCCTAAGGAATTAATAAATCTTAATTTTGAATTAATAAACCCTATTTGTGAATTAATAACCCTAATTATGAATTAATAATCCCTAATTTTAAATAATAATCCCTAATTTTAAATTAATAAACTTTAATTATGAATTAATAAACCATAATTATGAATTAATAAATTTAATTTTGAATTAATAAATGAAAAATTAATAAATTTAATTATAAATTAATAAATCTAAGTATCATTACTTACCATAATTAATATATAATTATTTTAACAAAAAACAAGGATGGTCTCAAGGTGACGCGGAGCTCACCCAATTTTTGTCTTAATTGATTCTGATTTTTCGACCAATATCGATTCTGACAAAATTAAAATTAAGCTTTCGCTAACTTCATATAATTATGCGTACCTGGTCCATGCGTGTTATCTTTATGACTAGACATCCTTCTTGCACGGAGTAAATGACTCGAATTTTTGAAGCAGTTAGGATTTTTCGCCACATGACCCTATCTCACAACTAAATCCCTAATTAGTTTGAGTTTAAATTTTTTACTGTTAAAACTCCAACCTTCCAATGATTCCGCCTTTTCTCTGATTTTTTTAAAACAAAACTTATAGTTTGAAACTTTTATAGGCTATTATCCCTTAATACTAATACCAAGTCGACAATATATATTAATAAATAATAGTTTGAATTTTTAGTTATATTTATTTTAACTGCACTGTGAACGTCGATGAAAAACTTTGTTTTTATAATAATAATATTTTATTAAAATGTATAATAATTTGTACACCTTAATAATAATCTTTTCAATTTCTAAGAATTGATTTCTTTTATGGATTATGTTTTCATTCCAATATGTTAGATTATCAGATACATAATATATATATATATATATATATATATATATATATATATATATTTAAATAACATATATGTTTATGTTATTGTTTATTTTAGTATTGCTTTCGTTTTCATCAAAAATTAAAATATATGAAATTTCCGATTCATCATCATTTTGGACCTCGATTGTCTACCTATCGCCATGCCTTAACCCGGATACTTGACTTGGGAATGGATTCTTCATTGATTTCAGCCATTTTCTTCATTCGCATGCCCCGTGTAGGCCATGATTGATTTAATGTATACGTTTAACTATTTTTATATAAAGAAACATGCAATATAAAAATAATTATAAAAAAATAAATTGTTTAACATGATTATCAAATTATTTTGCCAAATATGAAAATTAACATAATAAAAATAATTACTTGTAGAGCTATCATATAGTAGTTATTTTAGTACAATGTGAATAGCTAAACTTAGGAATGTCAATCCAATCTATTTGGATATAGCTTTATCAAGCTATTCTAGCCCTAACTCTAAATCTTTAGTTTTCGGTGCTAGGGTTGGTAGCGATTCCTCCTTTTCCTTTTTATTTTTCCCAAGAAAAATGCGAGTTTCAAACTTTAGATGAGGAATCAGTTGCGTTCGTACGATTCTTTTATATAAACTTGCGAGTAGTCAGTCGATTTAGAAGTCTATTCTTCTAATTATCTCATTCTCTTTTCAATGCTTTTCTCCTTTAAAACTTCAGCAATCGAATTATTCATGGTAAATCAAAAGGATGTTTGTTGCTATGGATGGAGAATAATTCCGTGTCGCTTGAAATTCATTGCATGACCCCGTTGGATGATTGCCACGTAGTAACTGAAATTAATCCTTTTGTGAATTTATTGAAAAGGCCTAATCAAGGGTGACCATGTTTACGACACATGGCTAGCTTTTCTTAATTTGGAAAGATTTTGATAAGAGTGATTGTTTTAGTAATGATGGTGGTAATTTGGTCTCTCATGCACACATGGTGAAAACCATGCTCATATCACGATAAATTCATATGAATATAGTGGTCATCTTGTATGATGCGATAGATCCGTACGAATATACCGTGTAAAAAGCACGCGCGCGCACAAACAAGAGTTCTTGTCAATCTAAAATATATCATCTCCAATTGTTGCGTCAGTATCACAGAGAATTGCTAGAGAGGGCTAAGAGCATTCCTAGAGTAATGTCATCTCTAAAAAGGATTTTATTTTGCTACGACAACCTTGTTATTCAAAAATATGTTGCTACGATAATCTTGTTATTCAAAATATGTTGTTACGACAATCTTGTTATTTAAAATATGTTGACTCATCAATTAATGTTCAACATCATATTCATTGAGTAATTGTTCGAGCTCGTATCTGATAAGCTCGAGCTTGAGGAAGAAAATAGATAAGAAGTGTCAATATCATGATGATTTATATCTTTTACTTGCTTTTTGATGAGGAAATAGATTAAATGTGGTTTAGTATGAAGACTACATACTTTTTAAATAATATCAATCATCCAATGATATCTTATATGAAAATAAAAGATTAAATCACCACCATCAATTCAGATTTTCTTTATATATGCACGATCCAATATATATCATATCTAGAAATTTAAAAGATTGAATCACCATCATCAATTTTGATTGCTTATACATCTTCACCATCTAATATATATCTTATCTAGAAATCTAAAAGATTCAGTCACCACCATCCATTCGGATCCTCTTTACATTTGCACCATCCAATATATATCCTATAATCAAAAGATTGAATCACCACCATCAATCTGGATTGTCTTTTCAATATGCACCATCATATATATCCTATCTAAAAATCAAAAAGATTAAATCACCACTATCAATCCGGATTGTCTTTACATCAACATCATCCAATATATATCTAATCTAGAAATCTTCAAGATTGAATCATGACCATCTATTTGGATTCTCTTTACATTTGTATCATCCAATCTATATCTTATCTGAAAATCTAAATAATTCAACCTCTATATATAGAGTCTATTATATACCCACTTTCACACATAAAATAATCTTTTACATCTTATTACTCTTTTTGGCTTCTTCTCAGAATATCAGTTACATAACATCTTTGTCGTGTGTATATTGAAATATCCCAAGATTCAGAAACGGATATATACAAAAAAAACAAGATAGTTTTTGGTATCGTATTATGGAGGTCAACAACTCCAAAAAACTTCTCCAAAAATATGTTTGATCAAAGTAAAAGATCAATTGAAACTCGCATGCAAATCATTATGAGCTCGATTTCAATATTCAAAGTATGTGTTCAACAAGTGGAATATCTCAATTCAATTGGTTGGTCTGAAAAAGATATTGTAAGGAGTTACTCCCTCTGTCCCATTTAAAATGTCTCACTTTCCTTTTTGGATTGTCTCATTACAAATATCTCATTCCATTTTAGGAAATAATTATCCATTCAAAAAGTGTGGGCTCTACCCACTTTTTAACTCTTTAACTACTTTATACTTTCCTCCTAAATACTCATGCCCAAAAGAAATGGGACACGTTAGGTGGGACGGAGGGAGTATTATATACAATTGGTTTAATTTGTTTTATTTATCTTACTAATTCTAACATATTTTATTCTTTACACAGTTTACTCGTACAAAAGAAACAATGGCTAATACGCTAAATTTCCGAAAGGATTCAAGTTCGAGCATGTATGGCCCATTTTGAAGGATTTTATGAAGTTTGATTGTACTTCACAAAACTCCTAAATACCAAGGTCTTCATTCAATTCAAAATGCTATTGGAATCTCTTGTTACACCCTATAGTTTGTCTTCATCTTCTATGAATTTAAGTGATGGTAGTGTCGTGGTTCCGGACCACCACATTGTCTAGTTGGTGTAAAAACAAAAACAAGAGAAAAAATGTGAAGATATGTGCGATTTTTGAAATCAATTGAGTAAGAAAATAAGAGAATATGAGATTTAGAGGTGTTTGGTTGAGTTTATAAGTTCCCCAAAACAAATTTTATAAGTCGTTTTCGCTTAAAAATAACTTATAAGTTTGTTTTTGGAGCTTATAAGCTCACCAAACACCCTCTTAGTGGAGAACTCATCAGCAACAAAAGAACAGATACTTTAAGTACAAATGCTGAAGATTGAAGCAAAAAACAAATCATATTTTATTCTTTACACAGTTTACTCGTACAAAAGAAACAATGGCGCAATACGCTAAATTTCCGAAAGGATTCAAGTTCGAGCATGTATGGCCCATTTTGAAGGATTTTATGAAGTTTGATTGTACTTCACAAAACTCCTAAATACCAAGGTCTTCATTCAATTCAAAAATGCTATTGGAATCTCTTGTTACACCCTATAGTTTGTCTTCATCTTCTATGAATTTAAGTGATGGTAGTGTCAGTGGTTCTGGACCACCACATTGTCTAGTTGGTGTAAAAAAACAAAAAACAAGAGAAAAAAAATGTGAAGATATGTGCGATTTTTTGAAATCAATTGAGTAAGAAAATAAGAGAATATGAGATTTAGAGGGTGTTTGGCTGAGCTTATAAGCTCCCAAAGCAATTTTATAAGTTGTTTTCGCCTTAAAAATAACTTATAAAATTGCTTTTGAGCTTATAAGCTCACCAAACACCCTCTTAGTGGAGAACTCATCAGCAACAAAAGAACAGATACTTTAAGTACAAATGTGAAGATTGAAGCAAAAACAAAGCTACCCAAAATAATAATTACCATCTAAGGGATAGTTGATGATGAAAAAATAGCAAAGAGTAAATGGAAAGAACAAAAATAGTGTCAAATTCAATTTTCAAGTATAAAAAAGTAATAGACAACTATTATTCCTAATCTTTGATATCAATATACAAATATGAAAAGAATTGCACGCACAATAAAGGTTGTTGTCGAGTCCAGTCCGACACGCCAACTTGAGAAATAACCGAGTTAGGCCATTTTCAGTATGACGAAAACTTCTGTGAACGCGCAAGCAAACTTGAGAAATAACCGAGTTAGGCCATTTTTAGTATGACGGAAACTTTTGTGAGCGCGCGCTCACAATTAATGTAACATTTAATAGTGATTAAGTATTAATTAGAGAATTAAGGATACTTAAGTTTTATTAATTAGGATGTACTAATTATCAATTATAATTATTATTTTTAATTAAAATTTATTACTTTCAATTAGGTTTTATTAATTCAAAATTCGAGTTTACTAATTCTAATTAGGATTTATTAATTTCAATTAAGATTTATTAATTCAAAATTAGGGTTTACTAATTTTAGTTAAGGTTTATTAATTTCAATTATGGATTATTAATTCAAAATCGGGTTCTTAATTTATAATTAGGACATATTAATTTAAAATTAGAACTTATTAATTTAAGAATAAGGATTATTAATTCAAAGTCAACAATTCAAAGTTAGGGTTTATTAATACTAAATTAGGGTTCATTTATTTTATTTAAAATTAATTAAAATCAATTCAATATTAAATAACAGTTAATTAAACACTAATAATTAATTAACATACTAATTAATTTATTAATTAGGGGTGGTTCTCACTGTGCACTAGAGCGCACAGGAGACCACCCCTTTCATTATTATATTTTAAAGTCATAACACAATAAAAAAGAATTCTAGCGCAATTGCAAATATATACTCATTTTAGTATTTTGTGATTTTTCTCATGCATAAATATGTTTGCATTGTTCATGATGCATTTCTTTTTTAGTTAAAAATTTCAAACTAATCCATTAATTGAGAAGAAATATATAAAGAATATTCTTTTGAATTAGAATTTGTGGGTTAGAGATAAATTATAATTTAATGAGACAATTATTGTAAAATAGAGTTAAATTTAGTGTTGAATATCAAAGAGTATCAAAGATGACTTTAGCCTGAAAAGTCCATCAAACGGAAAGCCCAATTTTATTTTTTTTGGATTTAAAGATTTTTTATCCTAACCCACCTCTTTTTGATCTATTCGAACTAGCTCTCCTGTTTTAGACGAATTGGCATCCCCAACTAAACCCATGGTCGGTGCAAGGCATGGTACTCACACTATTGGAATGGTAAATCCTAATGAACTGATGATACAGAATGTTATATAATACCGATCATACAAATGAAAATAAATGTAGAAATGACCATTTCCTTCAACCATATCTTCACCTCATAAAAAACTATGGTATATATAGACCACAATGGGGCGTTTGTAATCATCCACGCATTTTATCTTTGGATAGTTAAATATAATCGAATGTAGGAGTACAATATGAGCATGACATGAGTATGGCCAGACTTCAAACCAATTTGCACTGTTATTTATTTATGTAAATTTGTCACAGTCCGAAAGAAAATAAGTTCCCCCTACTGAATGCTGGGAAGAAAACATACGATGGATTAGCAGTCAAACTGCCATTAAAATTCCTTAAAAAGCAAAATTCAGAGTCAAATTTCACAACGCATCAACAAATAAACCTCTTGTAGTAAACGCGTAAGGGACAAAACAAATGAGACAATTCTGCATAAAACAGAATAAATCAGTGTTTAGTAGAAACCAACACTGCAACACACTTTGCAATAATTAAACCACTTGATAGTTTTCAGTCGAGAGCAGCATTCTCTGAGCAAACTTGGGAGGATTACCTCCTTTCAGAGGCAAAACATTAGCCACCTGCAACAGATGAGATACACAGTACCAATAAGAAACAGGCACAACAGAAGAGAAACAGGCACTATATTTACTAGGATCATTATATTATCATCATAGCTGTAGTTTAACTCTCTTCTTTTCTTTTTCTTTTCTCTTTTTTTTTTTTTTGGGGTGTCCTATTTTCTTCCATGAAAAATACTCATAGTGTGTGATGTACAGAGGACAGAGGAGAACCTTTAGATTACTGAAAGTTCTTGTAGAACTAAAGCGCACAGAAATTGGGAAAAGATCTGATGTATCGATTGCAGGAATAACAAATTCCATAGATCCACTGCAAGCACAACATTGGATAATAAACCAAATCAGAAACACAACAGAATCAGATCGAAAATTAAGCAGAAAAAATTTCACTGCCAATTGACCTGCGATTGGAGGTATCAATGAGTACAATAGACCATTCCAAAACTGACTTCCGGGAGTCATACCTGCAATTGATATTACGAAATGCTTACTGCTACTTGATTATATTGAAAAGAAAATTTATTGAATAAGCATCACGGAGCACAAGCCTTGGAATCAACATTAGTCTCGAGACAGTTTCATGCTAACAACTAAGCAGGTGACATGTACAGAATAAATCCCATTACTGGTCCCATTTGTTTGACTTGCTCATCTCTATAAAAACACTATAATTCTTCTTTAAGTCAATTCATATTTATTTTTCATCCAGGTTACTATACTTAACAACATAATCTAATGGTTTATACCTAGTCACATTATTACAATCATCAAAGGGACCAAGTACTCACAAACTCATATGACAAGGATGGATGTTGCATCATGCAGAGTAAAATCATCACAAAATCCATGAAAAGCAACTGCATTTAATTGATTAAATAAATAAGCTAATGCCAGCAAGGCTGGCCTGCGTAGGTTGATTCTAGGCGATTGTGTCTTGAGACTGATCAAGTGGGCTTAGGTAGCCCTATCAGTCAGTAATGCTTGCATTAAACATTAGATAAGTTATCAAAATGAGTTTGTTTTACAAGCAGAGCCGCACACTGAAGGGGCACTAAATGGTGTTAAATTCCACCAATCATTATGGTCACATGTTTGAGAGACAATTTTATTTGCTCCAGCAATACCTCAGACAAGTGTATATCTTAACTTCACAGATTAGAAAACTCTAGTTTCTGATCTAGTAGTCAACTTTTTAATCAATTGCAATGTCTTACAAGGTAGGTAGCAGACTGAGACCTATTCCTAGACTGTGCCTGGTGGAATGAGGATGGGCACAATTGTGGGGAAAGCGGGAAAAGTGGGATACCCAAGGACTGTTTTCAGCCTAGACAGATCCCTATAGAACATTTCTCCAACTGTAATTACTCTTGGACCACCTATGTAATCCAACTGACAAGAGATACCATTTTCATTACTCATTTCAACCACACTTCATTTGTCCTTTACAGAAAAAAACATTTGAGTACAATCACAAGCCTAATTTTCCAGGTAAGCAAATATAATTCACTGAAACTCTCCTTCAAATCAGAGACTTAATTACAATCTACTTGCTTATTTCTTTGCTGGTGTTTTTCAAAATAAAATTCCTAGTTTTGTTCTTATAGAATTCTGCCCAGCAGTAATTCTTTCACATCTTATTTCAATCTAAACATTACATCAAAAGGATATTTACATTTTTCATAAATTGCAAGGAACTTTTACTACACTCAGATATGCCCCAAGTCCACATGACGGGTCATATGTAGAAAACAATACGAAACACAATAAAGATGGAGACAGTTCTTAGATGTATCAAGGCTTCATAGGAGTCACAGAGAAACTCCAATCCAATACATCCAACTATATTGCAAATCAGAAGAGATAATAAGTGCGAATAAAAAACAGGAAACATAACATCTCTAATTTAACACTTTAGCAATCAAATGTTAATAGTAAACAATAAGATGAAACCATACCTCCAGTCCCCATCGATTTGTTGTACTCTTGGTGACTCTCTAAGAGCTGGAAGAGGAATTGAAATCACAACATTTTGTAGATCAAAAGTTGGAGCTTCATACTCTATGTTCACATAGGTGTCATTCCCAGATACAGAAGGCCAGCAGCTAACTGCAATGAAAAATATAATCAAGAAGTAGACCCCATTTACAAGATAGCATATCTTTCTAATGTCTTTAGTGCTTGGGTGATATAAGAAGAAAAGCTCACTTGACAATGGCACAAGTGACTCATCTGCACTTTGCATTCTCCATTTCAACAAACTAACACCTTCACTGCCCTGTCCAGAAGGGAACGGGCGATTTGGGTCCCTAAGACCCAATATATTTTCACCATTATACAAATCCTTATTAATGTTGGGGTGAGTCTTATATATAACGCCTGGATTATCACCAGTCTCAATCTGAACCAACATCAGAAAACAATACTCTCAGAAGCATTCATCATGAACACAAACAGTATTTTCAGATCTTAATAGAAGTCGATGCAGATCAAGTGAACATAAATCAGGGCAGAAACAAGAACTGAAGTACCTGAACTTGGATGAATCCATCATCTTGGTTAAGTATCTGGAGTGATAGCATGCCCTGCAGATCAAAGCTGCCAATACCACCGTCCCGTTTTAATGTTACATTAAGCTTTTCTTCGATACTTAATGTAACAGGGTCACTTTGCAGAGAAGCAGGTGCTCTGGATTGGCCAGCACTTGGTCTCACATCTTCAACAATCACTTCACCTTCAGCTTTAAGAGATTCCAAAAATTGGTTGGTTCTTTGTGTTTTCCCAAGCTGCATACCAAAACCTTTTGGCGGAGCTGAAGCAGAGGATGCTGGCCGACCTAATATAGAGATCCAGAAGAAAAGAATTAATACAGCTTAAATTCAGTAAATTTACAGTATTTACCATTAAACTACCATAAAACATATGTCAATTTTTTGCCAGTAACCAACCAACATTTAGTGAAAATTTGCAAATAATAATTTCATTTTTTTCCATAAACTCAAAATAAAAAATGATTACCAACTTATATTAATAGTGACATATTATTAAAAGCATCTAATAAACAAAAATAGCACCACACTCAGATCAGAGAATTCCATTAACGGAATCCAATTTTAAAGGAGGCTGCAGCTATAAGGTGTCTTCTATAGACTAACCAAGAAGATGAACTCAGAAAACACATTTGAAAGGATGCTGCAATCTTTCGCTAATTTGACTCTGTAAAATTATTTCTATTAGCTTTAATCAAGTTATATGATCTTCATAAGACTTGTTAAGAGAGTCCTGATGATCCTGGTCAGTACTTCCAATACAGATTATCAAGTAGCTGCAAACTTTGTTTAGAGGGAACCTTTAGGCTTAGAGAAGGACTCCACTTCAGTGCTTAATCCAAAGCTAGAACCACCTCCAAAACCACCACTGCTGCTAGATATGCTGGTGTCACTGCCAAAGCCACCATCAATTCTTCCAGAGCCCATTGATTGCAAAGACATAAATCCTCCCTTGTCACCTCTATTCTTCTCAATCTATATAGAATGCACAATAACTTAATCCATCCATGACATGAAAATGACAAATAGAAGCTGAGCATCAATGTTGAGACGGAAGTGTTTACCTTGCTTTTGTCAATCTCACTAGCCTTCCGTTTCATGACATCCTTGGTTTCATTTATTTTACTTTGCAGGACCAACTTGTGCAGTTTCTCTTCGTGACTTTCCATTTCACAATACTGCTTGACTTGTGCAACTGTGACATTTTCCTTGTGTCCCAATGAGATGACTTCATCAAATGCAAAAAGAATCTCAAAAGCTGTCTTGCCAATGCCTTCCTCATCTAGGGAATAAGAGTATTCAGGCACCTAAGATGGTTAAAGAAACAATGGTACAGTTTATAATAATAATAAAAAATCAAAATTTTACATAGAGTTGAGATGTTAGATATGATAATGACTTCAAACAGTGAAGAAGAAGAACTATTGTTCTACAAAATAAAGATATGGAAGACCAAGAGTAATACAGAATATGCACATACAAGCGAACTCAGTATTTAAAAACAATAATTCAAGCCAAATAAAGAAAAGGATACAAGTTTTGAAAGTAGCCTCAATGTCTCCAAATCCTCAAGAATGTTGCTCTGCTTATTTGTAACAAGAAGCAAATAGAGGGTCTCTATTGGCTGATAAACATAACGGACATTCTCAGTCTCAACATAAGTATGTTGTTTCCCTGTTCCAACCAATTTGGGAAAAGCTGCAAGGTACCCTCAATTCAGTATCCGAGACATGTCAACAAACTGCCTCGAGACAAGTGCTGTAAAGATGCAGCATCACATAGTTACTTATGCACACTGTGATAATCAAAGGAATGAGCTTAAAATCGACAAAATAGAAAAATAATTCAGAAAACTTGCCAAAACTAATCGCATTTATACTAAATAACATGAATTGCTAGAAAAGCTGATCAACATAGCTAAGATCAAATGTGAACATATAAACATTAAAAAAGGCTTGTCAAGAAAGTTCAACAGAAGGCACAAGGACCACAAAGAAGACTTTAAACAAACGTGGAATAAAGAAGGCAATGCATGGAGAATGCAGATAGGTTTAAAACAAAACGGACCAAACCAAATTACACCAAGGGGGATGTAAAATAACTAGGCAAAACCACACACCCAGAAAAGTACAGAAGAAGTAGGTCTCAAGTAGATCTAAATTATTCAGTACAAGTACAACCACTCAAGGTAGTCAATTATCTCAACTAAAAAGTTATGACAAACTGTCCCAACTCTAAATTCAATGATTAAAATAACTCCATAACCACAGGTTTTTGGAGAAGTTACAGCTCACATAACAATTATATGCTCTTGACATGTCTACTTAATATAATTGGAAAAGCAATGAAGCACTCATTTTGCTTCCAATATTTTGGAGGATAAAGAGTCTTATGTCAACTTTGAAGCAGCGCATATAAATAATATTTACAATTCCTCATCAGCAAGTTCCACTAATTATAAAAGTGAAGGGAATGTATGAACTTGTTTGTAATCATAGTTAGTTTCGAGCTATGGTCAAAGCAAATTAATCCACTGACTTTATTAGATACGATAAAATGTAAGTCAATATCATTTACATGCTTCTTTTTAAGCTCATATCACTTCATCCTTATCACAGCAGAACACTTGGGCCTAATTTGCTTCTAAGCTAGCAATAGAATGAAGTAAAAAGTGAAAACAAGGGCATAATCAGATTATCATAAATTGTGGTTAGTCTGTGCAATCCCAATCAAGAAAACAAAATAATATAATGAAATATGGGTGTCCATGTCAATAGATTCTGCAACCAGACAAATTAATTAGCATACATGCCTAATGCATATTCATGTTGAACTAATCATCCTCGACCATAATGTGCTAGCAGAGAACGCATTAGGGGTTAAACGACAGGCTGAGATCATTCCAATGCGGACTTTGCAAAGAGATTTTTCTTACATTCAACATGGACAAGAAAAAATTAGTTATAACAACTAAAAGCACTGACCAAATATAGCATCTTCTCAAATCCAAATTACATATTCAAAATTAGGAGTAGTAAAATATGAAAATAAAAAAGGATCAGGGGCCTACCTTTGCCCGATTTACTTATGATGGAAGCCGCAAGTACAACCTAAACGTCAAAAAACACAAATGAAGCATTTCAAAAGGAGAATCAAAGAGACAAAGGTCACAGAAAACTCACCATCTTGTTTTCTCAATTCCCCCACCGGTCACTAATCAAAATAAACGTGAAACTAGAAAGAGAAAAGCCTCAACAACACCTGCAAAGCCACAATAGGCGCCTTCAAATTCGCAGATGCAACAAAATCAAGTGGATTTCAGAAAGAAAAAATTACACGGCACGCTAGCTACACAATCACAGAATCAAGAGGAAGGTCCAGATCCGACCCAATGCAACGTTCTATGTTTCAAAATCGTAGAAAGTACGGATACATGAAATCTAAGATTTATAGAGAATAAAGCGTGGCATTCCGTGCAGATACCACGAGAATATAATGCAAACAAAAAAACAGAAATTAGAACTAGTTTCGAGCAGATCAAACGCGCAAGACTCCAGATCAAAACTTACGTTACCTGCAAATTCACCAAGATCCAGATCAAGCCAGTAGACTGCAGAGTACGATGAAGAATTGAATTAATCCCGAAGCAATGGAGGTTGTATATAGTTAGACTAATTTGCACTATTCACCCTTTAGAAATACTCATTTCGCAAATTGCACCCTTCAAATTATGGGTTAGTAGGGGAGAGCAAAAATCGAACCGAACCGAATCGAACCAAAATTAGTGGTTTGATTTGGTTTGTTTAAGAAACAGTTCGGTTCGGTTTAAATTTCAAACCGAAATTAATTGATTCGATTCGGTTTGGGAAAAAAATTGTTTCCAAACCGAACCTCCTAATTTTTTTATTATATTATATTATATATATATATATATTATTTATATTATTAATATTTAAATTTTTAATATTATATATTAATTATAATTTAAATTGGTTAAATCGAATCGAACTAAACCAAACCGAATATTTCGGTTCGGTTTGAATATGTAAACAGTTCGGTTCGGTTTGATTTAAAAAAATGATTTTTCGATTTTGGGTTCGGTTCTATTTTGAACCACTACAAAATACAAACCGATCAATGACGGATTAACGACGGCCGAAATGCGGGTCGTGAATCACGGATGACGGAATAAAAGGAAATTTTTTCATGACGGATCAACGACGAACATGGCGGGGATTTCGCGTGAAGTATTAACGACGGCATTTCCGTCTCTATTCCGTCGTTAAATTTAACGACGGACACTATCCGTCGTTAAAAATAAATTTTTGTTATTTTTTAATTGGATAACAATTCCGTCGCTAATCCGTCGTAAAATAAGCGGATTATTTTTAGTTTTTTTTAAATTTATTTTAACGATGGACAAAATCAGTCGTTAATTTTAATTCTGAATTTATTTGTTCCCAAAAATTTTAGTGACGGATTGTCCGTCGTAAAGTAGTCGCTAATTTAACGACGGAATGAAGTCCGTCGTTAAATTAAAATATTTTTGATTTTTTTATATTCTGTACGTAAATTAACGACGGATATGTGTCCGTCGTTAAACTTATTCCGTCGTTAAATCCATTATTCCGTCGTTAATCCGTCGTTATAGGGTTTTAAATATAACGACGGATAATTCCGCCGCTAATCCCCGCTAAAAGTTTAATTACAGCTGGCTTTTCCCCAATTTCATATCGAAATTGAAAACCTCCCAACCCCAACCCCACCACAGCCCCACCACCGCCGTGCCAGTGCTCGACCACTGCCACCACTGCACCCTCGCTGCCGCCCACCCCGACCCCCCCTGCCCCCAGCCTAGCCTACGCTTCTACCCCAGCCCCGCCCGCCCCCCCGCCGCCCGCCGCCCCACCCCACCCCCCCCGCCGCCGCCCCACCCCCCGCCGCCGCCCCACCCCCACCACGCCCCCACCCCCCGCCGCCCGCCGCCTCCCCCTCGCCCCCGCCCGCCGTTGCCGCCCGCCGCCCCGCCGTCCGTCTGTGTTGGTTTGTTTGGGTTTTTATTTTGTTATATATGTTGAATTGATAGTGAAAATTATTATATGATGTATTGAATTGATAGTGAAAATATTATATATGATGCATTGAATTGATAGTGAAAATTGAATTGAGTTTACCGAATTGATAGTGAAAATGATGCATGAATGTTAGTCTTGTGATTTGGGCTTGTGAAATTGATAAGCTTGGATGTGAATTGGGATGATAAATTCATCGTTTTGTGAGTTAACTGTGACGCATATGTGGTGTTTGATAAAATGTTTATAGAAATTGATAAGCTTGGTGTGAATATGTTTAACTTGGATGTGAATTGGGATGATAAATTCATCATTTCGTGAGATGTTTTGAGTTGTTAAGTGTATAATTAGGCATATGGTGATGAATTGGTGAAATTTGGATGAGTTTGGTTGAATTGGGAATCAAATGGCGATTAATTTTATAAAACTTACTCTGTCAAAATTTTGTTAGAATTGTTATATGAATAAGATGTTTTATAAGTGTTTATCTGTCATCTAAAAATATTGACCAATTTGCAGTATAGTTGCCACCTAGCTAGTAGTCAATATTTTTAGGATTAAATAAATTTATTTGGTAGACGGAGGAGTAATATATATACCATCTATTTTTGTACATTCGTATGCTCTGCTATCTGATTTTTATATTTTTTATATTTTTGGTTTACATTTGTCATCTAAATATTGACCAATTTGCAGCATAGTTGCCACCTAGCTAGTAGTCTATACATTTAGAATTTCCAATGGCATTCGGTCATGTATGTTTCAACGCGATATTTTTTAGAAGAGCTAGAACATTTTTGTTCAACTCAAATTCGAATATTTTAGGTATTCAAGTGGCAAATTTTGACTAATTATATACAAGATTAAATTAATGGTAACATTTGTTTAGTTGCATTAAAACCAAATTAATAGGTACAAAGTGTGGAAACTCACAAAAAAGTTTCGATGAATTATTCTATATATCTACCCAAAATTATGCTATGTATATACTTGGTTATGTAACGCTTACCCGTTTCAATTAAAAAGACAAGGTACATCGATTAGGAATATTCAGATTTTATACAAATGAATTAAATAAATGAAATCATGCATTGTAAGTTTGTAACTCTCAAAATCTAATTTAGTTTGTAAACACGATTGGGAATCAATACTAAGATTCTAAACACTCAAAATCTAATTTAGCTAGTTGAATCGCAACTTTTCTGTATACACTCACACACATATACATATACACATACATATAGATTTAATTAAATATATATAGGAATTACATTAAGTTCAAAATTTCTGTTATAACATCTTATATATGTTTGCAAAATATTCTTGTGTGAGGACACGGGGATCATAATTGAATGTGGTTCTCACATTTCATAATTAAGTGTGATCACATTTTCTAAATGAGTGTGATCCATATATGTCCTTGTATGAGGATGTCATCACAAGAAAATACTTCATAGATGAATTAACATATTCCTAACTTATGAGTGTATAATTAATTTATATTGTACAACTTATGTTGAACATGTTTAATTAATTATTTATAATTAGGAGCTTGAAGAATGAATGACAATCGTGAGTGGATGTATAAGAGGTTTAGTTCGGTTGGTGGATTAAATATCAATTTCGAGATGGACTTGAAAGTTTTATTGAATTCGCTAGTGCTCGCTTTTATTCGCGGATGGAGAGAAAATCAGTGTCCGTAAGAAGTGTAAGAATATACCTTATCGTAAGAAAGATATCGTGCGATATCACTTATCAAAATTTGGATTTATTCCAAATTATCACACATGGATATTTCGAGGAGAGACAACCACAAGTAGGCACAATGTTGTGGATTCGGATGTTAACCGTCAACCAAATACGATCATACGATGGTAGTGGATCGCCGGTCCACAGTTCCAATTTGACGAGATCAAGAGGAGCCAAATTCGATGCCAAAAATTTTACGATATGTTGAATGTGCCGATAAACCTTGTGGCGGGTTGCTCGGATCATACACAATTATCATTTGTGGCTCGACTTCCGAGTTGGAAAGCGAGAATAACATTATCGGAAGCGGTTTTGATCAAATATCGAATCGATGAAAGAGTCGCATCCAGATGGAAATTGCGTGCTCGATGACTTCTACAAGACGAAGAGATTGTTGCGTGGCATGGGGTTGCCCGTACACAAAATTGATTGTTGTCCATTTAATTGCATGATTTATTGGCGCCAAGATTTCGAATCGACGAGTGCAAATTTCGTAACCATCCTCGTTTCAAGAGCAATACCGAGTGGTGGAAGTCGACGGAAAGCACAAGTAGCATATAAAAGATGTATTATTTTCCTCTAACTCCTCGACTACGAGATTATATTCATCCAATGCTACAATGAAAATATGCGTTGGTATGCATCGTCGGTCGATGATGGGGTCATGCGTCATCCGAGACTCAATTGCATGGAAACATTTGAACACGAAGTTTTCCTTATTTGCATCAGAAATTCGTAACGTGCGATTGGGACTCTCAACTGACGGTTTTCAGCCATTCGGTCAATCAGAAAGCAATATTCATCATGGCCCGTTATATCGACCCTTATAATCTTCCCCGTGGTACGTGTATGAAGGAGCAATACATGTTTCTTACGATCTTAGTGCGGGACGCGTAATCCGAATGAGAAGATTGATGTGTTCTTGCAACCATTGATAGCGAGTTAATAGATTTGTGAGATGACGGCGTTCTTACTTATGATGTATCGTTGAAGCGAAATTTTCAAATGCACGCTGCATTACTTTGGACAATTAGTGACTTCCTGCATACTCTATGTTGTCCGGATGGAGTACAACTGGAAGATTAGCTTGTCCGCACTTGCATGGAGTATACCGATGCTTTTACTTTAGCTAAAAGTGGTAGCAGTCATGGTTTGATAACCATCGTAAATTTCTAGCTCCTAATCACCCATTTCGAAGGGATCGAAGAGGTTTCAGAAAGAACACAGTGATTACTAACGATCCACCAGAAGCGCGATCAGGAGATGAGCTTCTGTCACTAATTATGGGTATGGGACTAGTCTCCGTAACAGAGATTGGCAGTGATGAAATAAATAGCAGAATATCCAAGCAGTTTGGAACTGGATGGAAGAAAAGAAGTATTTTCTAGGATCTACCTTCATCGAGTTCTCTTTGATTCGGCATAATTTGGATGTCATGCGCATAGAGAAGAATGTGTTCGATAATGTCTTCAACACAGTCATGAATGTCCAAGGGAAGACAAAAGATACGAGCAAATCTAGAGAAGAACTTAATTTATACTGCTACAGACCAGAGTTGACGATGAATGAATCAACAGGAAAATATCCAAAGGCTTTTATACACTTGACAATCGTGAGAAAAAGTCTTATGTGAGTAGGTAAGAGGTTTAAGATTTCCGGATGGGTACGTTTCAACATGGGTAGATGTGTAGACATGACAAAACCGAAGATGTTTGGGATGAAGAGTCATGATCATCACATTTTCATGCAAATAATTCTACCGATGCATTTCGCGAACTTCTCCCACCCAATGTTTGGAAAGTCGTAATGTAATTATCTTTATTCTTCAAAGATTTAACTTCTCAAACATAGGGCTTGATGATCCGTAAGCAGCTCCAAGAAAATATTCCAGTGATTTTATGCAAGCTTGAGCGCATTTTTCCCTAGTTTCTTCGACTCCATGGAACATCTTCCGGTTCATCTAGTCGATGAAGCCCGTATTGGTGGCCTGCTCAATACCGATGGATGTATCCATTTGAAAGGTACCGCTGTACATTATCACACACACACATATATATATATATATATATATATATATATATATATATATATATATAAATTGAAGAACAACGTTCTAAATTTTGTAGATACTTACGTAAGTTGAAGAACAACGTTTAAATAAAGCCGTGGTTGAGGGTTCTATCGCAATGCTTACTTAGTAGAAGAAGCATCGACATTTTGCTCGTATTATTTTGATGATTACGTAAGAACGAAGTTCGTAGATTTGCATCATGGTCAAGCGGAGATTAGGCACGAAGACTATCCAGATATGCTTCAAATCTTCAAGCAAGATGGCGCACCTTTTGGAAATATGTCAACGAGATATTTGGATAGTAGAGAATATGATGTCGC
Organism: Salvia rosmarinus; assembly: GCA_036937905.1. Lineage (NCBI taxonomy): Eukaryota > Viridiplantae > Streptophyta > Magnoliopsida > Lamiales > Lamiaceae > Salvia > Salvia rosmarinus. Next base: position 16,132,186 of record CM072815.1, read on the forward strand.
TCGTTTATACGTGTTGCTCAACGTGTTGAAGTTGCGCACATTTACATGGCGTAAGTGTCGTGTTTTCTTAGAATTCATTCCACATTATTATTATTATTGTTATTATTAACTATGCTCGTAAATATATGTTGATGTAGTTTATTCATCGAAGATGTGAAAAGATCAAATCCACCGATCTCTAGCTCGATATTCAAAGGTCGATTGAAAGAGGCTTCCGCTTTGGTTTGAGGCATATGTGAGTGTTCGATGATTATTAGTAGAAAATATTTAATATGTACGCTTAGTCATTCTAATCGTTTTTACTAATAATAGGTCAAAGATCATACTAACAACATTGTAAATCCGCTCATATTGTCTCTTGCCAAAGGGCCTTCACTCTAATTAAGACGCACCTGTGGTATTATATAAATGGTTACAAATTTCACACATTAGAACATGGGTCACAAAGATCAACTATGAATAGTGGAGTGTGCATTAAAGGTGAAACTTATGGTACGTACACGCAAGAACTCGATTTTTATGGGCGATTATCGAGGTTTGTGAGTTGGAATATCCTGGCTACCAACGAAGACCACAACATTGTTTAGATGCGAGTGGTTTGATCCTTCACGATTGGGTTATCAATTCATTCCGAGTACAAGTTGGTTTCGTAAATCATACGAGAAGATATAACAAGTTCGAACCGCTTATCCTCGCCAATCAAGCCATTCAAGTATACTATTATGCATATCCAAGTTTAAAACAATCTATGAAAGAGTGGTGGGAAGTATGCAAAATTAAAGCTCGATCTAATGTGGAAGTTTCGGATGAGAGTTCTGATCGATAGTACCTTCCCTTTCAAGAGGATGCATTAGGTTCGATTACTAATGTCGTTGTGGATGAGGACACGACACTAGTTCATCCCGATGGTACACTCATGACATTGAAGAGACATCCGATAATGAGGATGATGAAGTTGAATTGTCGAGTCGTAAGACAATCATACATTGGATGATGATGATGACGACGACGATGAATAGGGTTTGAATTTATAGCATTTTTTGTATGCACACAAAACATTATGATATGCATTATTTGTGAATTTATAGCATTTTTTAGTATGCACACAAAACGTTATGATATACATTATTTGTGAATTTATAGCATTTTTTAGTATGCACACAAAACGTTATGATGAAGACGACGATAATTGTCACTAGTATGCACAAGAAACGTTTTATTTTCTAGTATGCACACAAAACGTTATGATATGTATTATTTGTGAATTTTAATACAACATTTTTACATTTGTTTGCGGATGTCATCACGTAGGAGGCACCTGTGGTCATACACGCCGTCGCTTTCACCCGCCACCTAGAAGAAGGCATGGAGGCACTCTCTCACTGACCCCGCCTCGAGCAAAGAGTGGAGTGCCATCTAGAGAGGATGAAGAAGATAGCCATTGTGAATGGGTATGACGTTATCTCTCAGATGTCTCGCTTAAATAAATTGTAGCATTCGATGTCTTTATTTCAGTAAATTGTAGCATTTTGTGTCCGAGCAATGATATAGCCCGCGTGATTACGAAGTCATTCCGTAGATTCATGAATCACAACGGCTTCAATTGGAAATTGGTACCTCAAGAGTTCAAGCAGATTTATTTCGATGAATTCAAGGTTCGTGTTGTTTATAATAAGTAATTTATGATTTGACCTTAATTTGCATATTGTAATCATATATTTTTGCGTAAATATTTTTATTGGGATGATACGATGGATGAGGCCTCGTCTACTCCTCTTGGTGCGCAAAGGCCGAACGCTATAAAGATCTTGTTCACAAGATCAAGCGGCAGAAGGACTCGCCCAACCCACCTCCATTTATCCCTGAGCGAGATTGGGATAATTGGAAGGCATATTGGGCTCGGACAGACGTCCAAGAGAAGGCGGCAAAGGCCCGCAAAGAATAGGATGTCCGAGCCAGATGGCGAGGGTACCGGGATAGTCAAGCATCGGGTGGCTCACGCTCTGCACTCGAGTATGCGAGAGAGATTGTAAGTACTTTGAAGTTTTAGATATAGTAAATTTATTTAAGAATCGTGATACTTGTTAATTATTTAATTTGTTTGACTTATTTATAGGCAAGAGAGCGTGGAGTAGCCGTAGAAGATGTCCAGTGGGATGTATTCCAGAAGTATCATGCCACCGACGACGGAGCTATACAGACGGAAAGCTCGGAGTATCGCGGTAAGTATATTCGTTAGCGCAACAACGAGCATTTAATTAAATAATAATTGTATGAAATTATATTACAGAGGCAGGTTGAGGAACAGGTGACCCAGTTGAGCCAATCTGGGGGGAGTGATGAGACGCCGCCAGATAGGACTCAAATTCTCAAAAATGTCCTTGGGAGCTCCTCAAAGAAAAAGAATAGGATGTTTGGAGCTGGTTCTCTATCACGGACATACATGCAGAGCGAAGCGTCGTCTCATTCGGTGGAGAGTGCCCACCACGATCCCATAGCTTATCAACAACAGATATTGGATCTGGAGGCCCGATTGGAAGCTGAGCAGCAGCAGCGCCTGGCATACGAGGCCAGAATGCAAGCTGAGCTGAGAGCGCGAGATAGCGTGCAAGAACAGATTCAGGCTCAGATGCGCGCTCAGCAGGAGGCCCTAGAGCGCTTCATGGCCAGCTCCCGTTTCCCCCCACCCTCGTGATATGAGCTCCCGTTTCCCCTCACCTCGTCATATTCGGGTTGTATTATGAATTTGTTAACTTATCGCATGATTTAGAATTGTTTTTTTATGGGATTGTTTGGATATTACAGTATTTTGGATTGAAATGCTTTGTTTGGATTGAAATGCTTTGTTTAGATTGAATTGGTTTATTTCGATAGTTTGTATTATATGGGTTGAATTGGTTTGTTTTCATAGTTTGTATTGTATGGATGGAATTGGTTGGAATTGGTTTGTTTGGTTGGATTGTATAGATTGAATTGGATGGAATTGGTTGTTTGTATATTTGTTTGGGTTGGTTGTTTGAAAACAGTTTGGTCATCAAAATTCAAATTGAAGCTGTGTAGAATCTGCTAATATAGCGACGGATTAAAGACGGATTAGAGACGGTTTAGAGACGGATTAACAACGTGAAATAACTGAACCAACTGTAACTTGCGACGGACTAGCGACGATTCTACGACGGATTTACGACGGACTTTTTTACGCAAAAGAAAAAAAAACTATAATTTTAGCGACAGACTTAGTCCGTCGCTAATTAGCGACGGATCAGAGACGGATCAGCGTCAGAATAACGACGGAGTAGCGACGGCATTTTTAGCTACGGAGTAAGTGTGTCGTTAATCCGTCGCTAACTACGACGGATTAGCATCGCATTAACGACGGAATTTATATCAGACGACCGTTCTGAGGTCGCGGATTAGCGACTGAATTTTCCGTCGCTGGTCCGTCACTAATTTTTAGCGACGGACGTAATTCCATCGCTAAACGTTTACCAACCAGGTTTCCAGCGACCCCCAAATTCCGTCGCTAATCCATCGCTAATCCATTTTAGCGACGGATCAGACAGGGTTTGCGACGGAATTTTCCGTCGCTGATCGACTATTTTTTTGCAGTGAACCGAACAGCCCGAATGCTCACCCCTACATTCGGCTAGTTCGATCTAAAACCGAACTAAACCTGAAAAACTCGAAATAGAATTGATTTAGAAAATATAAATTGAACCTAGCCGTTTGGCTCCCTCAAACCTAACCAAGTCGATTCGAACCATCAATTTGAAAAATCCAATCAAACCGTCAATTTTGGTTAAGTTCGATTCAATTTTTTTATTCTGGTTTGAATTTGTTTGGCCCTATTTTAAATCAAAATAACCATATGGAAACTATGGTGCCGAACATTACTCAATCTATATATATATATATATATATATATATATATATATATATATATATATATATATATATATATATATATATATATAATAATCTCAAAATGATTTTATTTCAAACTCAAATTAATTTCAATAGGAAATTTTAATTTTAATATTTATTAACTTACAAGTCGAGTTATGATACAATTCTTATTTTTAATTAAAATAAATAATATAGTCAGTTTTATATTAGATGAGCAGCTCCTATGATATATTATTTTTAATTTTTATTTATTTCAAAATTTTGAAAAGTTGCACGTTGCATTATGAATTTATGATGTTAGGGTTATTCCTCTACTCAACTAATTTCGAATAGAGCTTAACCAACCGATTCAATTGGTTATAATAACAAAATGATCGAGCAATCAGTCAGATTTCAGATAAATATTGAATTTCAATAAGCCAATTTCAAATAAAAAAATATATGCCAAATTCGATACAAAATAGTAAACTTGATAAATCGGTGTCAAACCAAAATTTAAATCACAACTATAAATAAAATAACCAAGATTTGATTAAATTGGCATTATCAATATTCGAACTTAAGAATCTTCAAGTATAGTAACAATGCTTTAACCAACTGCACCAACGTGAGAAAATTGATTTTAATGCTTTGATTATTGAATCTAACATGTTAGTCTTGGGAGCGAGTCTCATCAGGGAAACCTAATCTTGAAGACTTTTTCCGACCTGATTATAACTTGATCATGAAACCTAACCTGAAGACTTTCAGGTCTCGATAAACTTCCATTAATATCAGGTTAACACATCCTTCAAGTTCAACCATAAATGCCCATATATAAAAAGATTTATCAACTTCAGTTACCATACAGAGCGTGTGTGGGGTTCCCATGAACGAAGTGTCAGGCGTATGAGGGAGGAGAGAATACTCTTGATTGATTTACAGCTGCCTTATCAAAAGGATGACTGAGTAACTAGTTGATCATGCTAAAGATATGAGTTATCAATCAGCAAAAATCAATGGCTGCAGATTAGTGTACTTTAAGCATAGCAAAGCACAAGGTCAAGTCAGTGCGGGTGTCAGTCACAGTGAAGCATTAGATTCGGTGTGATTTCAACTGAATGTTGTGTTCACATAATGCAAAGTAAAATAGAAACAACAAAATAATAAACAACATAAGGATTTAAAGTGATTCGGTGTAACAACCCATTTCTTCACAAAATATTTTTAAAATATTCGTTAGATGTTATGGTGTAATTTGGAATTTGACTTTGTGTAACCTAGAACGGGATCAATGTATGGATTAAATTTGTTTTTCACATGCATTAAATTTGCATGATTTTCAAATTTTGCAAATGGGTAGTCTTTGTGAAGGGTTTTTAAATGTGAGTTTGTAGACTCTTGGATTTTTTAAAACGGGTTTCAAATGGGCAACTTAAGAATTTTAAGTGTTTTCGGTCAGTAGCAGTAAGCGATTGCGCAGTAAAGCCGCTTCGCCTACCGCTTATGTCAAGCGATCATTGCACAACTACATGCTTACTTCATATAAATATGGGCCTAGGACTTTCAGTTATCCTCGTTCATTTTCAATGGCTATTTCGTATTGACAAAGAGACGAGCAGCGAGCGAGACCCCTAAGGTACGCGGTAGCGATGCCAGTGAGCTGAGGGACAACTAGGAGGATGCGAGCACCATTGGGGTGCCTAGCCGTCGCCATCCAAGCGGGCTCGATTTTTATTTTTCTCCAGCTTTATTTATTTTTCGTCTATTTTATATAATTGATAGTGTAGAACACAATGTCCTTAAACTCGGGCAGCAATGAGGTGCCCGACGGCTGTCAAACTGTTAGTGCAGAAACCATGCCGCCGTTGTCACCCAATGGGCCGCTTTTTGGCTTCGTCCCTTAAGGCTTTTGTGTTCAGGGCCTTCGGATCTATAAAGTTGTAAGAATAAATTATTTATTTTGTGAATGTCTAACGTTGTCTAATCATGATTTTTATAGTTTTAATTATTGTAAAATAGCATGGGCAACCCATTGTCTGCACAAATCACGCATATATGTTGTACTTTGAGCATGCTATTTATTGAGTCAAGTTTCATGGTCGATGAATTTATGGATCTACCATAAAAAGATAATAAGCATGAACTTTTATCATGATTATTACATGTGATATCAATGAGTCCTCATGCATGTATTTTCAAAATACACTGGTTTGTAGGGATTGTTAATTTTTAACAATTTTTCTTTCTGCATCATATTTTATGAAAATCCAGATGTAATAGAATTGTGTCGGAAAGGAGAAAAAACCCTAGTTTTCACATTTTGCATGATTTATAGATCCCTAAAGTTGTCCCTAAAGTTGTGGGATCATATCTAAGCTTAAAAAATGTTTTGTAGGAACCTTGTAAAGTGAGATATGTGATCAGAAGGTCATGAGGATACCCAGGTTGCAAATATGAATCATTTGAAGATTAAGGTAGGCTATGTTTTTACATGTATTTTGAGTTAATAAACTTTGACATTTCAAAGGAAAACTTATTGGCATGTTAATGAAAATATTTTTGTGCATACCTACTCGTTTAGTGCTCTTATATAACAATTGTGGCTCTTAGTCGGTCTAACACATTTACTAAGGGTTGTGCGCACAGGCTCGTATCTCGCTGGTTTGATCTCCACTTGCGTAATAGCCAAACGACTAGTTATATGAATCATGCAGTGGCTTGGTCCCGGGATTAAGGTTGAGGGATTCGACGGATCCGGTCTGTAGTGGCGTCAAACATGGGATCGTGATTGGCATGGGATAAAAGTAACAGTAGTACGTCACACGATGCCAGCAAACAGTAAAAAATAAGTTTTGGTGTTTCATAGAAGTGGCTTACTATTTCTAAAACCTTCTATGTACATCGGTTACGTGAATGTCATCTATATACTATATCTTTTATTTATATAAAAGTATTTATGTAATCGCATAACTCGCTGAGCGTATTAGTACCCAGTCTAAATCTTATTAAATTATTTTGAAGTTAATCTGGTGTGGACGTGGATGGCGACTGAGGATGAGTGGGATTGTGTGCAATGTGTTTCAACGATATGTCAATATTTTCGCTGCTTATGTTAACAACATTTCTATTCTAGCATTACTCTGAACTTGTGTTTTTTTAAGTCAGAGACTATTTATGCATGCTTATATTATTATATATAATAATAAATGGTAATCATTCGATAATTTATTTTCTGTTTGAGGATCCGGTTTACAAATTTCATTTACTTTCTTTAATGTTTTCTGATTAAGAGTGCCAGTAGTCAACCCCTCTTGGATACTTGGCAAAATCCCTCATGTAGTAGTCAAGACAGTAACGATCGCATGACATGAGATGGTCGGCCAACTCATTTTGACGAGCTAGGCTCTTTGATACCCATCATTTTCTTGACTTGTGGTGTAGTAGGACGTTGCTACCCCAATAGTTGTCATTGGTTGTCCGACTATTCAGCCTCCCTGATTGTAGTCGGTTGTATACGACCAGCATGGCGTGTCGAGTTTTTCGACAACAATATTGTGTAGATGTGCATGTTTGCTTATTTTCAGTTTCTATTTATTTTTGGATTTATCTCATTATAGATGAGATGATAGCCAATTTTTGGTAAGCAAGCGAACCTCATATGTATGTGTGGTTTTTTATTTCTTCCCCACTTCTTATTTCCAACCCATTAACACACTCCGGCACATGTGTCATCCCTCAGGATTTTGGGTGTGACATTCGGATAAATCCCTTCTATATTCACGGACCTATCGAGCATGTAAATTTTTATTAATCTTAGGAGTTCCTTGTTTTATACTTTCAAGGGAATTGACTTCAGATCTCACTTGACTTGAGATCATTTGTCCCTGGGTTATCAGGACATGACCTATAACTTTCACTTTCACCTAGTTTACCTTAGGGCTACTCGACACTATGCCTTTCAATAGCTACATCTTGCTGCTTACTCATGACTTTACCTCATCTCTCTGTTGGACTTTATTAAAGGCTACATTTCCAACTAAGATTGAGTGTGCTTTTACAATGAAGAACATAAGTAAAGGTAGACAACATTCATCTAAGATCTATTACATATTTTACATGAATGAGCAACTTAGATACAGGATAGACTAGACCTAAGTAGTTTCATCGTAGACGAAGTGGTGAAACCATTGACATTAGAAGAATAAAATTATATCCAAATCTCGTTAGAGTTGGAACCAGAAGTTAGAGCACAAGGCAACCAAACATCCGTTGGTTTTTTTTCTAGAGCTTTCTCTTATTTTTTTCATCATTATTTCCAACAAGAAAGCCCTCGTATTTGTAGAAGTCTGGATTCAAACTAACAGTTGAAAATTGAGTTGTTTGAATTCAAACTCTATCTAATAAATAAGATCGTTGGGCTTGTCGTCTTGTGTGTTGTCGCTTTGTGAGTCAAATAAAGGCATTTAGCGTTTATCAACATATTTGACTCTTCTTCATCAACATCCGTCTTCAATATTCAGCTAAGTCCACGTTTATCCCCATGCTGACTCTTGATGAGTTCTTTTGGCTTTTATCTTTAAGCACTAAGATGTGTGACAAGGCTACGATTGACTCTAGATTACATCTTGAGTGTTTCATTTGGATCTTGGAGTTCTTCAGGTTCTGATAACCTTCTGCCCATCTGATTCAGACTCACATTCTGCACGTTTATATTTGTTTTGTGTTATCTTCACTGGACATAATTTTTCAATTAAAACACAATTAAAGAAAGTAAGAAAGTGTAAGAATCACATAGATTTAGTGACTCCTACGTCCACGAACCTAATTTAATAGAAAGAGAATCACACTGCTCTGTGATTCACTTGTTTTATAATGGCAAGAACATTTTTCAGATATCAACACCCTGATAACTGAGATCTGGATTTACACTAAACCTAATCTTATCATCTTCTTCTTCTTCGATTACTATTGTTTCTTTTGCTATACCATGCAAGACAACTTACTTACAACCTCACTACTATTACGACTACTGTAGGTTTATGTAGGATTTTAGGTTTCCAACTAAGGTTGAGTGAACCTTTACAATTTATAACAGATCTGAGGATAGGTTTACTATTCTAAGTTAGGATTTGTCTTTGAAGCTCTTTTATATATAGAAGAACAAGATCTCTTTAGTGTAGATGCATTGATAAGTTCTGCATTGATTGCAAATAACATCTTGAACATTAAATCCACAAGATTTTATGTTTTTTCCTTTTTATGAAGAACTGCATGGATGAATCTCTTACTTGTCGTGAGTGCTCAAAAATATTTGTTTTTTTGAAGATCCATATTCTTGTTCGAGCACTCTCTCTTTTGTACTCTATTTTTTTCCTTTATTGAGTTTTCTGCATTTATTATAGCTTAAATTTTTATTCGTTGGAGAACAAAAATTCAAGTTCCTATTATCGTTTAAGTGGCAGCAGAAATATTCTCTTATTATTGTTCTTGCAATGTATCAGGCTATGTTATCTTCTCTGATTATTTGAGTCAGTCTTTGATTTCTTCAACCTACCTAAGTCTGAATACTGAAGCTTCATGCACTGCTTTGTCTTCTGATTGGGATAAGCTTAACGACAACCACACTAGGTTCAAGTTGAGCTCATCACTCTATGTTTGTCCTGATTAGTTTAGTACTACCTTCGTCCCCCAAATAGAGTGTTAGGAATCTTCGACACGAGTTTTAGTAAAAGTTGTTGAATGTATTATAAGTGGAGTAAGGGTCTGACAATAATGTAATATTAAATTAGTTAGTGGTGGATCATAGGTGGTAAAATATGTAAATAAATAGGTTATTGAGGGTAAAAAAGAGAAATAGTGGTGGACCATGGGTGATAAAAGGTGTAAATAAACAATATATTAAGGGTAAAGTTGAAAAGATAGTTTACATAAATAGATAGGAAGGAAATTGGGGGACATCCCAAAAAGAAAACTAGGAAGAAAATCGAGGGACGGATGAAGTATATAGGTCAATTAGTGACATTCTTCTTGATTGTTGTCAGATTGACTTTGACTTTTCATGTGTGTCTTCTTCTGGTTAGCTTCATCTCTACACTTGAGTCTTCTTCTTGACTAGCCTTTGTCTAGTAAGCTCTTTGAAAAGTAAGCGTCTACTATCCTCATTCATCTATTCGAGACATAGGCAACCACCATCATGTTTGATGATTTTGGAATCATTCAATTTTTTTTTTCTCTAGATCCCAACAATTTCCTCATTTTTGATGATGCTAAATCTCAAACTACTCTATATTTCTTAATTAGTAAAGTAATCTATGTTTAGAAGAAGATGTTTTAATGCATCAATTGGTACAAGAGCAATAAGTTGTAAATATGAGGGGATCTATTGCTAAGACAAAAAATTGTGAAAATATTTGTTAAAGAATCGATATAATAGTTTATATCATTTTTTTTCAAATGAACTATTACAACTATATGATTTTGATATGGCTAGGATAATGTTCAATCTTTAGAAAATTGGATCTTTATTCTTAAGTTTACAGTTCTTTCTTCTTTCAGCGTTGTTGCTTGTTGTGAGTGTGCCTCATTACTCTTTCAATTTCTCATCCACTAAGAGTCTTTTTCTTTTCTTTGTTTTGACAAATACATGTCTATAGCCATTTGATTATGGCTAACAATTATTAGGTCTGAGTTTAAATTTTTAAAGACTTATAAGTACTTGATTATGAATAAATATTTTTTATGTGTTTTCATATATTTGTTATATTTTTATAAGTTTTTATTATATTAGTTATAATTATATGTGTTTTATGATTTACGCCTCAAACGCCTCGAGGCTTACGCCTCGTGAGGACATTGGAAAACACCTCGAGGCTTAAAATGCATATTTAAACCTTGGTCATAGTAGTAGTGTTGAGTGTTAGTAAGGTGCTTTGGAAGCAACAACCGTCATAGATAGTCGACGAAGGTCTAGACAGTGTATCCAAGTAAGTCACGAATATGTAAAGTGATTCTCATCCTATTAACTTAGAGACTTGAAACAAGATCAAAGATAATATAGGAGCGTAATATTCAAACCACTATAAATCTCTGTGTTCTTTGCTGCTTTATTTACTCATGCATTTCAAATTGCACTACTTATCTGCTTAAGTTTGTCAAACTCAGGTTTGATTTATCCATATTTAGCTGCATGTAATTGAACACACAAGCACATAAACGGTCTTAACAATTTTAGAGAAATGAAAAACGAGCATAGATAAGTCTGGCTCACAACTTCCATATTAGACTTTCATAGTCACGTAATTTGTTACTTATACATAGGGTCATCTAACTTAAACTGACTAAAATAAACCTGTTAGTCAAAGTGAGCATACTTGTATATGACTAACTTTCCATTGACTCTATCTAAACCTGCAACTAACCAACTCCTCAAATTCATCCCGATCTGCAACAGAACAAAACAGGCCATCGTGTTGTAAAAGATCAAAAATCGAAAAAAGTTTGCATTAGGTGTATTCTCTTTGAAGTAACTTGCATCAAGGACCAACAAATCTTAATTGAAAATCAAGGTATCCTACTTGAATTTAACCAGACAAGTACACTATCCGTCCGAATGCCCATAAATGATTGTCATTTTAAATTTACTAGCCTATGTATGGAACAAAATTGTGTTTTAATCGTATATTATCGTATAGATCAGGTTTGAAAGGTTAATAATTGATTTTCTATGATATTAACCTTAAAACTAAAAAAAAATCTACTCACTTTTGACTCATAAAAGAGAGGTCGTTGCACTCCTGTGTGTCTCCATCTTCTCTTCTGAATGCAATTGAATTTTAAGAATGCTTAGCTAAATCACTAATAAATTAAGCATATATAATGGAATCTCTTCACTCCTTTAATGAATGTTTGAAATGAAATGATGTCCGCCCCCAATTTGGATAATCGTACACCTGTTTATTTCGAATTAACTTGAATACTCTCTCTCTCTCTCTCTCATCTCCAGTAGAAGAAGCTCCCCGTTTTCCTATAGATCTGAGCTTCAGTTCAACCTCACTGCGAAAATCTAGGGTTTAAAGTTCTGCAGCACCAATTCCCGAGGAAGTCAAGCTAGCTAGGTTCTGAGTCCCCGATTTTAGTGAAATATAACGCAGTCTCCCATTGTAGCTTGCGGTGTTGATTTTTACTTTTCATCTTTTTGAGTTCTGCTGTGCCGAATTCCCCACGTTGCTGCGGTGGAACCCCTAGCTTTCTTTTTTACTCTGATTTTCGCTGTCCCAAGACTTAGATGATGGAAAACTGTTAAGCAATCCTCCGATATTGTACGGAGCTTGTGAAATATTTTGCAGTGGGGAATCGTGCTCGAATATAGAAATATATATCTGTAATTTCGTAGTCAAACTTCGTTAGGAGTTTCGAGCTGAATCGTGCGAGGTTGAGAAATTCCAGGTTGATACGGGAAGGTTGGTTCATGGGAGTTTGGAGCTTAAATTATTGAAAATGTTTTAAGTCTTCGGAGGGTTCTGTACATTGCATTCAGTTGATATAGTTGTAATTCAGCTTTGATTACTTGCTTTTTTCTATTTAGAACCGGATCAAGTTAAGTAGAGTAGAGATATGTGAGTTTTGAGATAAGGAAGTGAGTGTATGAAAGATGGCGCTTAAGCTTCCGGCTGCAGAAGCGGCTAAGGTGTCTCTTCAGTCGATTGGTCGTGGATATGATATTTCCTTGGATCTTAGACTGAAGTATTGTAAGGGTGATTCACGAATGATTGAGATTAATGAGGATCAGGGTCGGGAGATTATTCTTCCAGGTGGAGTCTCAGTTGCTGGTGTTTCAAAATCAATCAAATGCGATAAAGGAGAGCGGACACGGTTTCGTTCTGATGTTCTGACTTTCCAGCAGGTTTGATTACCTTCTCCTTCTGATTTGTTATGTTTGTTCAGTGCTTATTCATTTGTGTTATAGATGAATCCCTAACTTATTGGATTTTTGGCCTTTTATATAAAGAACTTTGTGTTGGAGCTATAAAATTTCAGTAATTGGCTGTTGAAGATGTGCATATATGATAAATGTGGTCTAAATACTGTCTCTAGCTTCCATTGTTTGGTTCTTTGCTAACATTTTGTCATGATGTTCACTATTCAGTTTATATAGTATCAATGTTCGAGTAAGCAAAAAAATAATACATATCTTCACATTCCAGATGTCAGAGCAATTAAATCAGGAGCTTTCATTGACTGGAAAAATTCCTTCTGGGCTCTTCAATGCGATGTTTGAGTTTTCTGGTTGTTGGCAGAAAGACGCAGCATACACCAAAACTCTTGCTTTTGATGGTATGTTTATAACACTGTATACAGTTGCACTAGAAAAGTCTCAGATGGTGCTTAAGGATCATGTGAAGAAAGAAGTTCCATCATCATGGGAGCCTGCAGCTTTGGCAAGGTATGTCTTGGGGCTGCCTTCTTTAGAAGTCTTTAGCTACACTACTATTGCTGGAATCCCTCCTGACCTTTTACAGTGACCTTATTGTGTCTAGGATGCATGCATGCATACGCTTGTCTTTTTATGTCTACATGCATGACAAGTCTTTAGTAAATTCATAATCCTCCTTGATCCATAACATATAATATAACCTCTACTTGAAGGAGGGGTACTGGTTGAAGGGAACAGCTATACAGACCATCCATTTAAATCATACAAAAGTGCTAAACAGACTTTTCACGAAGACATGAACACTGAGGTCCTGACATGTGGTGAAGTCTCACATTCGGTTTTGTTTTCTAATTTTGCTAGGATAAGTGGATGACATGAATAAGTTCGAACACCCTGTCGCTCAGAGCATGCACCATTTGTCTTTTATAGTATGGATTCCGTTAGTCATTCATGGTATTGAAAGTACACCCAAACTCTCAAGCATATAGAGAGTCACTTCCAGTTGTAGGTCAATATTTAATGTATTCATTTGCCAGTCCAATAGTTCTGCACTAACAAGTTAGTAATTTTAGAAGGTGTTGTTTAGCTATAGTTATCTATTAGACTAAGTAGTCACTTCTGACATATCAAATACTACTATCATGTATATTACTTGCTCATTTCTGAGTGTTGCTAGTTTTTGTGATTAATACTACTGTTGCTGAACTCCCTTTTTGTCAGGTTTATTAGTAAGTTTGGGACTCACATAATTGTGGGTGTAAAGATGGGTGGGAAGGATGTAATTTACATGAAACAGCAGCATTCTTCATCACTTCAACCAGCTGATGTACAGAAAAGATTGAAGGTGATGGCAGATAAGAGGTTCTTGGATGCAAATGGACAAAATGAACTGGGTTCTGAGCAAGTATACCAGATTGAGAAGGTTTGGGCCAGTTTTAGTTGCTTCACTTATGATCAACGAGAATGTTCACTACTGAAAGGAACCAGGCTATTAATATTAGTTTAGTTGTACCAAAAAAATCACAACCTTAACACAAGATTGCAAATTCGACACGGCTTTCAAACTTCACAAATTTAACACAACCTTTTGATTTTGGTGCAAATTAAGCATGTTCATTTTTTGATGATCAGATCATGATGTGCACAACATTTTTATTGTTTGTTCACATAAATTCCATTCATAATACATTAATATGTGTCTGCATGGAAAAGAAAGTCGAACCCGTCAAATCCGACCGCCACAAAAACAATTGAGCATGTTTAACTTGCACCAAAATCAAAAGTTGGTGATAAATTGTGAAGTTTAAAGGCCGCATTGAATTTGCAATTTGATATGGAGGTAATGATTTTGGTGTAATAAACCTAATTTATTATCTGATTCATAGTGGGTGCATTTCAACTGACAATGATGAAAACTATGAGGAAAAATTAAGTATAATACCTGATTCATAGAAGGAAGATACACAAAGCTTGATGCTTATTACATTTCCAATTATGTGGCAAAATCATAGTGAAAATCTCTATAGTAGCTCTTTGTTACTGTTTATCAACCAGCATTGATTGTAACCAGTCTATCTTTATGGCATATCCTTCTGGATCCTTTCCTTAATAGGTTTATGTTGCCCTCTAATTAGTGTCTTTGATGATTCAATATTATTGTGAGAATTTTTTTATTCAACTATACTTTTCATGGAAGTCATAGGTATTAAACATTGGGATAATGATGTTCCCATCTTTTCAGTGGCATGTGCTCTTCCACTGATCCTAGTTTCCTCTTTTCACTTGTCTCTTAAAGATTGTAATATGAATCCTGATCATTGAATTGTCATATCCACTCGATTTGACCTTATTTGCTTTTCCTCTGTGGCAGTGTTTCTGATAGATGGTTCATATTATCCATACCAAACAACGTCGTTGTATAGTTTGAATCCTGTTGCTTAGGAGAAAGATAATTTCTCCATTGTTGTCTGGTTTCGTTGATTGATCTGTACTCTTTTTTTACTTGTATGCTTCTTGTTTTTTAAAATATTGTTCCTTCTTCAGTTTGAAATGAAGGAGACTCGGCTCAGGTTTGCAGATACTTGCACATCAAGTTCATATTCACATAAAGATGTACGCCATTCATCTTTCACGCAGGAATCTCATTAGTTTTGCTTTGATTTTACAGAAATCTATTTTTATTTATTTATTCATTTTGCTAAATAATAGGATATTGTTAGCATCTGCAAAAGGAGAGGTGGAAATGATAGCACAAATTTGAACCATCAGGAGTGGCTGCAGACAGTTCTGAAGGAGCCCGATGTTATTTCTATGTCCTTTATCCCAATAACATCCCTACTAAATGGAGTTGCAGGAAGTGGCTATTTGAGTCATGCAATTAATCTTTATTTGCGCTGTGAGTGATCTTTTCTGCTTTTATTTTTATTTTATTTCAAAATTTCAATAGTTACTCTGAAAGGAAAGGTAGTCTCTTTGGAATGTTTCTTTATTCTTTTGGTGGGGTAGCAACAGGTATTAGGACTACCACGATGAAAAACTTCTGGCAACCTGATGATAATTTACATGCATCTTCATGTGTGGCAGACTGGCAGTCTAAAGCGTTTTTCATCTTCTTTATTCTTTTTTCTAATATAGATATATATATGCAGATAAGCCGCCGATTGAAGAGCTCCATCAGTTTCTGGAGTTCCAGCTTCCTAGGCAGTGGGCACCTGTATTCAGTGATCTTCCTCTTGGTCCTCAGCGAAGACAGCAAAACACAACTTCGCTGCAATTTAGTCTTATGGGTCCCAAACTTTTATAAATGCCACAGCGGTAAATATTCTTTTCCAAAGTATTTTCTGATTTGTCATTTTGAGTTTTCTGCTTATAGTTTTAGTGAAACTTTGAGTTTGTGCCACTGGTAGCCTATCTACAATTGTGCATTGTAAATTGCATTGAATGGGAAAGAATTTCAGTTGAAGATGAGAATTTATGATCCTCTCATTACAAAATGCTGGTTCTCACCTGCAGCGAGAATTAGAACTAGAATTAGGCAAAGTGTTGCTGGACAAGTCGGACATTTCATGTTTCCTTGATGTGGTTGGACTCCTCTTTATACAACTACAACACTAGTTTTCCTTTGTCCTCACCATCTATTATTTTCTGTTAAGCACTATGCAGTCACATCTTTTACAGATTTTAGATTTGAAATGTCATTCTAGGGTGTCTAAGATATTAAAAATATAAATACATGTCTGTCATCTTTTGTATTAACGTTTGGTTGTGTGGCGGTGGGGTGGAAATTTGGATGCAGTAGGGTTTTTGACATATTGCTGATTTATCTTGAACTCAAATTGTTGGTACTGTATGTGTTGTTGGAATGAAATTATTAAACCTGATATAGGGAAAGTTAGTTGTTTTATGGTGCAAGTCTTTTTTTCCTTGATCTTGTAACTTATTTCATTCCATATACATGTGGGAGTTATTTCCAGAACACCATTCTGTAAGTTTATCCAGCATGTGGTGTATGGATGGGTTCATACATATACATACTTTGCTTTTCCCCTTCCTCCTCCCTGGAGCAATAGTTAGTGTTGATTTCCATTTCCTGGTAAACTGAGAAAGGGTTTCCAATTACTTTTTCCTTATAACTGAAAATAGAATGTGATGATATAATTTGGGGATCCCTTTTATTTAAGGATTCGCTTTTTGAACTTCTTGATTATTGTGTGGATCACTCTGTTTTAATTGAGGTCCAGTAGTATGTTCAGCATGGTAAATGAACACTGTCTTTTCTGCCCAAAAGTGATATTTCTTATGTGCATCCCTTGAAATTTAATCGACAATTTTTCCGTTTTAACTATTATTTCAGGTTGATGTAGGTAAGAGGCCTGTAACTGGTCTGAGATTGTATCTGGAAGGTAAAAGAAGCAACCGCTTGGCTATTCACTTGCAGCACCTCTCCTCTCTTCCAAATATTTTCCAACTCGAGGATGACCCAAATGGCAATTTTCGCCAGGAATCATATGATCGGAGATATTATGAGAAGGTACAATGGAAGAACTTTTCCCATGTATGTACGGCTCCTGTTGAATCTGATGAGGAACTTTCCATCGTCACTGGAGCACAATTACAGGTTGGGGATTATGGATTTAAGAAGGTTCTTTTCCTTCGCTCACGTTTCTCGACTGTTAAAGGAGCTATTTCAGTTAGATATCCAGAATGGGATGGATCCCCTGGGTTGGCTCGTAAATCTGGACTTATTTCAACTCTAATTAGTCATCACTTCACAGCAGTCCATAGACCACCTCCCCAGCCGGCTGATGTGAATATTAATTCTGCTGTGTATCCTGGGGGTCCTCCTGTTCCTATCCAAACTCCCAAACTCTTGAAGTTTGTTGATACGACAGAGATGACAAGAGGGCCGCAGGAACCTCCTGGCTATTGGGTTGTTTCGGGAGCAAGACTTGTAGTCGAGAAGGGGAAGATATCTCTTAGGGTCAAGTATTCGTTACTTACAGTCATTCAACCCGATGATGATGTGCTGGAATAAGATTTGTATAGGCTCTTTGTTTACTTAGAATTTGAGCAAGTCGGGATTGAAATGGATGGGTGTTATATCAGAGAGGTATCCACCTTACAGACAACGAGCCACAAAGTTCCAGAATGGCAGATTGATGGGCTGCACATCCATTCTGAACTTGAGATGTTACTTATCACACTCTTCTCCATCTTTCCAATATGAGATATCACTTGTCTTGTTCCTTCTCCCTAATCCTTCTTGTATCAATATGGTTTTATTTTATGTAGATTCCACAATCAGGTTATCTACATAAATATTGTTGGAATGTTTCCTTGTCGAGTATTCAGAAATGACGTGGTCGATGAAGCCAAATTGTACTTTGTGGGAAACGATGCTGCAAGAGATAATCCGAGTATAAAGTAGATCGATCTATGTGTTGGCAGCTCATATTTTTTTATTCTGTAAGATGATTTGCGTAAGTTGCAGTTTTCATTTCATTCAAAAGCTCAGCTTGTTTCGTGTGATCAAAATTTGTAAGCCAAATCAAGTGATGTGTACAAAAGATGCCAAATTGAAGAGAGCTATAGCAGCAGCTTTATTGGTTGGTGAGATGAGAGTGAGAGTGAGAGTGCGAGAGCCAACGCACTCCTTCTCTTGGCAGAGGAGCAGGTTGAGCAATAAAGCTAGGATACTGCTGTCCTGGCATCACCACTGAGAAATCTGATGCATATGATGTCTGTACCTGAACAAAATCAACCACACACAAAATCTATCTCACAACAACATTAACAACTTAAGACTCTTCTCTCTCTCTCTCGTAGAAGAATGTGCTTACTGGGTGCTGCTCCATCTCAAGCTTGTGCATCTGTGTTGATTCCGTCTGCGTAGAGTCTTGGTGGGACGATGCATTTGGTCGGAATAGATGCTCGAATATAGCCATTATGAGAAACATCGAAATCAAGATGGCCGTTGCAACGAATCCGAAAGAAATGGCATCCATGGATGACCCGAAGCTTTTCCATGGACCTTCCTTGTCAAGAGACTGACTGGGATTCGAACTACTACCATACATATTGTTCCATGGACCCGCTCTTCCGCTGTGGAACTCGTTCATGCCGTATCTTCCTTTTTCTGTTAATAAACAACAAATCATCATCATCAGAAGAAAAAAAACTTATACAAATTAGAAATGTTAGTATTTGATAAATGATTAATTCCTACTGTTTTTAAATGCAGTGGAAATGGCAAGAAACAACAATTAATGGATGGACTCCTTATGAAAACTCTATATATCAAAGTGAGATATATGCATAAATCTGAAATTCAGTAGTATATGCTCTCTTTATTTTCTTTGCTACCATATACTTGAAAGCAATTTTATTATATGATAGCACAAGTCTGAAATGAAAGGGCTTCTTCATTTTGCAGCTGTGACCTAGTTTACTACAAACACAAAACCAAAAAAACTAAAACATTTGGTTCTTTTATTCATAATGTACATAAAATGAACCACGAATCCTACCTGAGGATGCAGATTACCAGAAATAATAAAGAGGCAGAGAATAAAATTTTGAATGAAGCAGCAGCAGCAGCTTCACAATATTTTTGAATTTCGATGTTGAAGAGAGACAAGTAGAGCTTCTTTGTCCCGAAATTTCAGCTGCAGTTGCCTTTTATTTCCTCCAATGATCAGATTCTTATCTAGCAAGCTTCTTTGTCATGAAAGAACAAGACACATATTCCTCTATCCAACCTTATAGAGGATGGCTCTGGTCATACAATAAGATAAAATAATGTTAAGGAAATTAAAGTAAAAAAAAAGCTACATATATGGTTTATGATGATCTCACTCGACGGTCTACCTTTTTAAACAAAAGTAATGTAAATAATCCTGATGCTTAACTTAATCAGTACTGTACCAAGTCTGAAGGAACAGGTTTTAAAAAATGGGTTAATAGCTTAAAAATTCACAAAATTTGACCCGATTTTGTTTTTTGACACATTTTATAAATTATTGCATTGATAACACCACTTTTAAATTTGTAGCAAAATAGACACACTCAATACATTTCAACGACACTGTTTCGACCTCAATACTCATAGGAACTCACTCTGTGAGTGATATGTAGCGAGTACATGTCCATTATATGCAAGCGTGAAATAAAAATCACGCTAGGTCATTTTCCAATTGTTGTAAAATTTGGGTTTGTCTGGTCTCAATATTGCAACAATTTATAAAACACATTGAAAACTAAAATCGAGTCAAAATTTGTAAGCTTTTAGCAATTAACCCTAAAAATAAGGGTTATTGACGCCTAAATATATGAACTTTGGGCATATTTCGTTTTTCCCACGAACTTTAAAAATTGTCAATAAATACACGAACTTAACATCATTGTGATTTTCCCCACAAATTGAATAACGGTCAAAATTGAAACTGACGTGGCAGTCGACGTGATGCCACCTCATCAAAACGACTTCGTTTTATTTATACAATATATATTAATTGACGGTTAAATACATGAACTTTAGGTCTATTTTGATTTTTCCCACAAACTTTAAAAATTTGTCAATAAATACACGAACTTAACTCTATTGTAATAGTTTTCACAAATTGAATGATGATCAAAATTAAAGTTGACATAACAATCAACGTGTCACCACTTTATCAAAACGACGTTGTTTTACTTATACAATATGTATTTAAAAAAGATCTTAAATACACCTCACAACTCTCTCCAACCCAAACCTTATCGTAAGTTGAGGTTATAGAAAGAGAGATAGGTTGGGGTGGGGTGCGATGTGGGTGTGAGTTAAGGTGGATTTAAGATTTTTTTTAATACATATTGTATAAGAAAATGATATCATTTTAATAATGTGATATCCTGTCGATTGTATATCAACTTTAATTTTGACCGTCATTCAATTTTTGAAAAAAATTACAATAATGTTAAGTGTGTATTTATTGACAAATTTGTAAAGTTTGTGGGCAAAATCAAAATAGATCTAAAGTTCATGTATTTAACCGTCAATTAATATATATTGTATAAATAAACCGACTTCGTTTTGATGAAATGGCGCCACGTCGACTGCCATGTCAGTTTCAATTTTGACCGTTATTCAATTTGTGGGAAAAATTACAATGATGTTAAGTTCGTATATTTATTGACAATTTTTAAAGTTCGTGAGAAAAACCAAAATATGCCCAAAGTTCATGTATTTAGGCGCTAATAACTCTAAAATAACAAATATATGTGATTGTATGTGTGTATGTGTTTCAAATTATACGCAAATCATAGTTTGTTGGTCATAATAAGAGTGTATAAAGAGTTTTGCTATGCGCACAAGTTAGGTAGCATTTCATTCATGACTAACAATTTCTCAGGGTAAAGTGTATGATTACCACCTAACCAACATATTATCATATGCATTTTGGCAGCCCTAAAAACAGGACGTGATACCATCATTTGAGAGTTAGCAATGCATCACAGAATCAGTAATTAGCTGAACAAGATAAATAAAGCTGCCAAAAATGTGAGCTTTAAAAAATATTTCAAAGGCTGCAAACTTACATGCGACAATTTTATAAGCTTATTAAGTCTGGCTTTATCGAGCAGTGATTCTGGAACCAAACCAAATCAATAAAATGAAGTGTGAGATGAACTCAATAAAGAGAGAAAATAAGTGTTGGATATGTTACAGACTTACAGCTATGCAGCAGAATCTGAGCAGACATAATTCAATTGAAGAAAGATTGAAAAAGGAGGCGTGAAAAGAATAAAAAGGGTGCTTGAAAAAGGAAGTGATGTATAGACCATACCCACATCTTATTCCTTAATTTCCCCCCTATAAGCCTGTCACACCAACCCCACAGCTTGTGCTAAAAAGGACCATCACTATTATTTGTTTAACTAATCTAATAAGATATATTGTTGTAATGTTGCAATTTCCTTGGGTTAAAATAAAAGTAATTTGTTAAGCTTCTGTTTTGTAATCAAAGTAATAGGCTTCTTAATGCTATTTAAGAAGTATAAGGTTCTTTATTATAAATGCATCAATCACTATATTATAGTTTAGTGATTAATTATAGTATAAATTTTTTTTCTAGTTTTTTTTGTGAGAAAATCTTGATAGAATGGCGTGAGTTTGTCAAAAACTTATAATAGTGTACAAAGTACACTGTGTGGTGTAAAAATTTATCATATAGTGAATTTTCTTTTGTGTGTTATGGTTTTTCTCCGATTTTAAAGCTTTCCCGTCTTGAGATTGTTGTTGTTTTTCCTTCATCTTTTCGTTTTTCCTTAAGTATGAGTGGGGATTTGATGTCCCAACATGTCCAAAAAAGAATAAGGTTCTATTGTAATTTGCTTAATTATAGACAAAGATCCTAGAAACATTCAAGGAAATTTAAGAAATAAATGCAGATGTGATAATTACAATACTACAAGGTACCATAAGAGAGAGAAACTTTTTTTTCTATCTTGGACGGGCTTCTTTTTCAACAAGACAATCACCATGTCTTTTAAAGATATGAATGCTTTTCAAACCCTATGTTTTCTTAATCATTCTAATCCTATGCAACCCATGTGCTCATTACCATCTATAATGTAATTAGAGAAAAATATGGTTTGAACAATAGAAAAATCAAGAAAGTTGGACAAAAAATATGACATGTTACTTAAGTAGCATCATCTAACACAATTTGTTTGTTCCTCCAATTATAAAAATAAATAAATTGGATGTTCAATTCGAATTTATTATGAACTTGAAATCATGCTTCTTGCCTTAATGGTCAATTGATTAGATGTACCATCCTAAATTTTATCTTGAATTTTGTGAGCATATGTACCATCACAATACCCTATCCTCAATTTTCACTCAACTAACCATATAATATTTACTTTCCAATTTATTGGAGTTACCTCGATATAAAAGAATGAGTGATGTTATTCGGTCATAATGTGGTCAGTCATAATCAATTTTATTGAATAAAAAATTGTTTATTTAATATTTGATCTATTAAAAAATTATTTTTATATTAAAACCATCTTATGGAATTACAATTTTGCCCTTATCGAATGAAAAATTAAATTTAAATTTAAAATTAATAAATTTAATACTTTTCAAAATATGTGGGAAAAGAGTATTTATGTAAAAATGATTAACACATTAATTTAATATTATTATTTTGTTAATTAATTATATTGATAATTACTAAAATATCCTCGTGTGATCAGCCATAATGTGCCGCATAGTTTTATTGTAAAAGAATATAGGGGTAAGAGACAGTTTGGTAAAGAGAAGGGGTCCATATATGAAGGAAAAAATGGAGTTAATTTTGAAAAAGATGCAGATAGAGAATCATGGTTTCTTTTCTCCCAACTTTTCTGTTTTCTTTTTATTTCTCCGCACCTTTTCTTTTATAATTTTTTTGTTCTCGTCAATCAAGTCTCCCTTACTGAAGCAACTTTCACTGTTTTTCAGCATATTAACTCAGAAATTTATAGCAATTACAAGACTTGCTCAACTTAATTTTTTCTGAGAGCATTTCTATTTGCTTGACGCTTATACATGAGGAAATATATGAATATATATCAAGAACAACGGCCCACGACTATAGTAAATTCATCATAACTGAAAGCTGCACTAAATTAAATTGATGGTCATGCTTGTGAAAATTGATTAGTAAAAGGAGAAACACCACATTTGTTAAGAATTTATATTAAAAATGGATATGTTCATGTTTTTATGCTTTGCCACTCTTCTTTTTCTTTTTAAGTTGGAAGCTTTTGCTTTCCCTTTATATTTAAGTGTGTGTGGTGTGTGAGTTTAGGTCCTTTCTTATCCCATTTCTCTTTTTTGAAATCTGGACTTCATTACTCTTTTCCATATCACTCGATTTTCCCGCATTTTATCAACATCACTTCATGCTTCTAGAACTCCTTTACTACATTATTCGCTATTTTATTACATGAAGATCGAATTAACGTAGAATTAATATCACTTAAAATTGCTATCTTCTATTTAGATTTCGAAATAAGGGAATAGATTGAATTCTACAACAAATAAACTAAACTAAAACAAAGAGAATTTCAGACGTTCAAATAAGAGAAAATATTCTAGGGATTTGGTTTCGATGGAATCATAGATTCTAAACAAATCAATTACTTAAAAGTTTCAAACTCTTTCTAAATAATCGCAAAATAAGTTTAAGCATATTTTCATAATAAATCGCATCACGAGGCTTCAAGCTGATGCCTGCTAGAGGATTATGGCAAGGCGACATGTTGGAGTAGCGTAGTCTGGGCTCTGAATACCAATATTGATGCAGTGAAGCGTATACATTATAACGTTAATAAGTTGATTTTAAGATGAATACCGGAAGAGTACAAGGCATTCCATTGATTTTATAGTGTGTCAAAAATATATTGATATAAGAGAAAAATTCCGTTGATTCAAGATGAAAACCAGAAGAAAACGACGAGCACAAAGAATACCGCCAAGCGAACGAAATAAACTAAAATTTTACACAAAAACTCATGTACATCTGACTGCACCGTACGGATGGACAAAAATAGCATTTATTATAAAGAAAAATATCATTTACATTAAAGAAAAAGTATCAAATATCATTTACATTGAATAAAAATATCAAAGTCTACATATACGGACAGATTTACAGAAGAACACCTCAAAACTTTATTAATATTCCACCCGAATCAACTGTCCAAAAGGATACCATAAAATTTGTAGGTGGCAAAAAAAATTGTTGGGCAAGGTCTTTTTATAGCTCTCTATGCTTGTATTCATTTGGGTAAGGTCTTCTTATAGTTACATATTAGATCTTGAACATCTATATTTTCTATTATAGATTAGAGAATAGAATGTCCCACATATTTATGAAGAACATAAAGTTGTCAATTGGGCTAAACCAACCCACGCCCAGTGAGCCCCGACTAAGCTGGTACAAGTTTTTCAAAAATATATGAACTCGGCCCGGCCCATGCCATTTAAAGTGGGCCTCGGACGAGCCTAAGCCTGGACCGAAGGTAGGCCTATACAGTTTTTTTTAAATAAATTTTATTTTTTCTTCATACTTTTATTTGCATTTTGTTCTCAAACATTTAAACGAAAACAATTCAATTCAATAGAATCCATGTAATATATGAAATAGCATTTGAATTTGAATCCATGTAAAATCATATATTTGACCATAACTGATTCCTTATGATTACGAAGCAAACAATATTTAAATATAAATTTCAAATTTGAAAATGCTAACTCATATTTTCTTATAGAATTAGGTTCTTCAATAGGTTCACAAGTTTTCGTTAGGAAACATAAAACATAATTAACATAAAATACATAATAAATATAACTATTCAACCGAACCTCAAATGGGCTCGTATTGGGCCTAAATTGGGCTCAAGTAGTCCTTAGCAGGCCCACATAAGGCTTGGGCCACTGGGTTGGCCCGGCCC
The DNA here is from genome assembly GCA_036937905.1 of Salvia rosmarinus. Classification (NCBI taxonomy): domain Eukaryota; kingdom Viridiplantae; phylum Streptophyta; class Magnoliopsida; order Lamiales; family Lamiaceae; genus Salvia; species Salvia rosmarinus. Next base: position 16,157,492 of record CM072815.1, read on the forward strand.
TTGTGGACCTCAATTGACACTAATTGTTAATCATCATTTCGAAATGAAAAGATATGAAACTCAATATAGTGGTCACGATGGGTGTGCATAATTATATTAAAGTGGGCGGGGAGAGAGAATGTTGCAAAAATAAATATTTTTCTTAGCGTGGAATCCTCATTTAATTTACATATATTCAATCCTCCAATTGTCTTCTCTTTTTTCCATTCTTTAATTTATCTTTAATCGAAATTCATATTCATAAATACATTTACTGAAAGTGAAATGAGCTGAAAAAACATACTTACTATTTTCATGATCGTGATTGGTATTATATATTAGACGTAGATTTAGTTGATAAATATTCACCAACTATAATACCATGAAAATCAATCAATACACACACATATTTTATTGTATTATAGTATGACTTATATAATATAATACCTTATGTTCATAATACATAAATGGCAAATACTTTGTTGAATTTAATTTGTTGTGAGAAATTTTGCTATTGTAATGTTCCTTATTAATTATTGTTTTTTAATGTATAAGTACAATATACTATCAACACATATCATTTCCAAAATATGTATACTAATAATAATCTGATAAAAGTTACTCCCTCAATCCACCGAATACGTTCATTTAATTTCGTTTTGCTCCATCCAAAAAAAAACATTCACTTTTTTTTGGAAACATCAACTCCATAATTTTTATCCTAACTCTATCCACTTATTTGTAAAAAATCTATCCATGATCCACCTTATTACTCCCACTATCCATTAATATATTTACTTATTATTTTTATGGCCTACTTTTTAGTCTCACTACCCATTAATCTATTCATTTATTATCTCTACTTATTTTATACTTATTATAATTTATTAAAACTCATGCCACCACAATCAAATAACGAATATGGTGGATGGATGAAGTATTAATTATATAATATGTAATCGTTATTACATATTATATTAAATTTTGTTAGTGGATACTTTTTTCTTCCCATGTGATTATAATTTTCTATGTATTGATGAGGAATCACTCAAATGATAAATAGTATTGAATCAATAAAGTAAATGGGAAGAGCAAAGCTGAACATGGAACTGATAAGCAATGAGAAATCAAGAAACCAACCTTGAAGAAAAGGAAATAGTTTTTTGTTTTACGGGCTTAGTTCAATTAGTTAGTTGGCGGTTGATAAGTATGAATGGAATGAGATGGAATTATGATTCTTGCTTCCATTCCTAATCCTATGACCGGTAAGATTTTTACAATAGGAATCATCATTCTCGAAAGAATGCTTAAACTCATGAACATGAGATTAATCATTTCACCTCCATGAACATGAGATTAGTCAAATTTAATTTATTTCATCTAACAAAATTATTCTTATTTATTTTTTCTTATAAAGTGAATAATAATAATTAATAACAATACATTATTATAATAAAATAATAATTATTGTAATTAATATTATTTATTAATAATATTAATTAATAATAATACAAAAATATAAATATAATAATAATCATAACAATAAAAATAGTAAAAATTATAATAATAGTTACTAATAATAAATATAGTAACAATACAACAAAATAATAACAATAAAATAAAATGATAAAAACAAAGCTAGTAATAATAATAATAATTATTATTATTATTATTATTATTAGTCTAGTAAATAACAACAACCTTCTAAAAATTAGTAGATTTGGGAAAAAGTTTGTTTGATCCTAAAATGCATCCTCTACGATGTGAACGCGTGCATGTAATCTATAGCCCCAAGCAGAAAACATCGCACTGATCAACCTCAATTTTTTTGGCCTCAAAATGCGGACAAAGTCCGTTGAATCATCGACATCTACAATGTTTTGACATCTACTGGATTTAGTTTTGCACTTTGGTTAATATACTTCCATAATACATTTAAAATGATATATATTTTGCAAGATGGGTAATCAAGTGAATCAGTGTGACGGAAGTTTCCACTTGAATGATGATCTCTTTTTCCTTTTTTATATCATGGGGAACCCCACCGCTACCTTAGCAAGCACACTGGTAAACCCCACGGTCTGTCTGCAATAGCACGCAAACCGACAGACAGTAAACCACACTTGGAAAACCGGGGTGTGAGCTCAAACCCATAGAGGCGTTTGGTGGGGTTCAACTGTGACCTTTCTACCACAAGAACCCACTTTAACTATTGGGGTGTCCCAGGGACATGATCTTTTAATTGTCTCGGCTTGAACAACTATGGTGATATAAATTGTTGGGATGGTTTTGATTAAATTCCAAAATCTTATTGGAAAATTGACTATGATTATAGATCCCAATCGAGATGATGATCGAATATATTGTATAGATGAGTCGGGATCGCAAATTCAACTATTATGAGCTCTTACTTAAACATATTCGAGGATATCCAGTTCAAATTAGTAGAATTTAAAGAGTCAACCTGAAATCGAAGTCGACATGATGATATAAAAAAAGGATGCCACGTATTTTTTGCTTCGTTTGAGTGACTGTAAAACAAACAAGACTTACAGGACAATCTCATCCCCAACCTTAGTATTAATCACAATTCGTACAAAGGATGTCTTAGGCTTGCACACATAACACTCAACATGAAGCTCTAGACTAAATCGCTTATCTAAAGGTGTTGGACATCCCCCAACACTAGAAAAATCCAACCGACTAGGCCCACATGGCCAACGTGGCCCTCATCCACGTTTTTCCCACTTAGCGGGGTGGTTATTTGTACATAATTGTTCATGATCTCTGCAACTTCCCTCAAGAACAGCCGCACCATGTCTCGGACGTGTGCTGACTCCGCTCGCACACTTCCTTGTATTCTCGGACGTAACCGCCCGATGGATAGCCACTCCGCTCAGCCGTCCTCGCTCGCACGTCCACACCTTCGCTTGTGCTCGGCATCGCTTGCACGTTCGGCGTGTATCGCTCGGACACTTCGACGCTCGTCGCTTGTGTATTCTCGCTCGTACATCTTGGCACTTGCTCGCTTCGACCTCACACGCATCTTGGCCCATCTCTCGCTCGGCGTTCCACACGGCCCGACGTGTGGCACTCGAGGCCTAGCGCTCGATAATCACTCGGCACGCTCTCCCGACGAGCACACACTCGTGCACGCTCCGCTCAACCTTGCTCGATGATGTGCTTGCTCGGCTTGCCCGATGCATCCCGTACATCCTTGGTCCGATGCCTCCTCTTCACTGACCCAAGTCTAATGTCCACCTTCAAGTCCCGTCGAATCACCTAGGACTGAGATGACTCGACATCGTCGTGCCAAGATATGTCGATGCCACGGCACATCTCGACGCCAAGTCTCAAGGGGCTAACAAACCACCCGCACCAAAGCTTGATGATGTTCTCGTCGTTGGTGGGTTGTCTCCCTTCTTAGTCTCCACTCCATTCTCATTCACCTGCACCACAAGTTTTCGATCAATAGGGTCAATGTCAGACATTCCTCCAACATGTTTCGACTCCACATGAGTCATCGCAGCAAGGAACTTCGGTACATCACGTTGCACTCCTTTTTTCGGACTGCTGGGCCGAGATCAACCACTCGACACTCTTTCGGTCTTGATATCGCATTTCACAAACAACGGGGCAATTTTCATCCATCATCCACATGCCTCTACTATAGTCAAAATAGCGACAATACATGGTAACTTGTTAATTATCCTCTCTGTTAGGACATGATAATTTGATAATGATCTATTAGTGACATGATAATATGTTAAAACTAAACAAATTGTATATTTTTTAGGCTAAATAGTCAAAATATATTTCATACTATCACCATTTTTCAATGGATAAATATCATTTTGAATCTCAACTATTCTGATATTGTTAATTATATATATTATGAATTATCGAAAATATTTTTTTAAATTCGAATTATCGATTGTGTATCAATTGTGGCTCTCATCTATTTTTCAACTCTAAAAAGTTGACGTGACTCGTCGGATTGTCGTGATGTATTTAACAATTTTTTGAAACTTACATGCCGTCAAATTGTAAAATACATCACGACAATTTGACGAGTCACGTCTACCTTTCGAAGAAAAAAAATAGTAGACATAATTGATATAAAATTGGTAGTTCAAGATTTAAAAATATTAGCTGATAGTGTAGGGTATTTGACTGTGCCAAAATAATTTGAGATCTAAAGTGATATTTACCATTTTTTACTTATGTTATAAACTATCAATTATTACCAATTAATGCCAAAACTATAAAAATCTATCTTAAAAAAAACAGTACCTAAGAACTAAGAACTGAGTAGATTCATTGGAAATTTGATATGGAAATACATATACGAAAATAAATGTTTTTGTAATACCATATAAGCTCAAAACAATATTGTTTTGAGACTGAAAATTTAAAAATCAATGGTTAAGGTGGGTTCCTGTGGCCGAGAGGTCACAGGTTCAAACCCCACCAAACGCCTCTATGGGTTTGAGCACATCACACTGGTTTTCCAAGTGTGGTTTACACATCTATGTGGTTTGCAGGCTATTGCATGGGACCGTGGGGTTTACCAGTCTTGCTCTAAGGTAGCGGCTGCGGGTTCCCCATGATATAAAAAAAAAGAATATTTTATTTATCTTTAAACGAATTAACTCACACTAGAATTATCTCATTGGAAAATATAGTTATTTATATATTTGTTTTATGTCCCGTCGTGTACTACCTCGTTCCATTATCGCGCGGGTCGTGGTATCATGAAAATTTTCATGTTCATGTAAGAGAAATGCTCATCATATTATGTTTGTGCAAATTTAGAAAGTATTTGGGGGCTAAAAACACAATTTTGGAAACAAATTTGGACTTAATTGTCAGGTTGCAGAAAGTCAGCGCTCACGAAAAAAATAATCCGAGAACCCTTGTTCCCCCGATATTCTCAATTTCCGACGGGCAATAGAGTGGATAAATAAAAAAATGGGAGCGCAACTTAAATGCCCAATTATGAATAAAAGTGTACCATCAATATCCATTTGAAAATTTTGCTACCAAATATACCCATTTCATTTATTTATTGTAATTTTTCTGCAAAAGGACGTTGGTTGATGTGAGGGATGGTCTTTTTCATTCATTAGAATCTGTGCACATTCAAACAAAATAGTGCAGTCTTTTGACTTGAAAATTTGGTTGGCATTTAATAGTTTTTCACGGTTTCTTTCATAAAACAAAAATTTGTGCGTAAAAAATTTCACTTTCCTTCTGTAAAAAATTTCAAAATTTTTAGAAGTTTGGCTTAGCCTGAAAAACCCATTCCCGTTCCCGTGAAGTGAAGAACCCATTCCGTTCGGTGGTGAAGCGAAGCGTGAAGTGTTACCACCTGAATCATTTCGGAGGTAATTCTCTAATTTCCCTTACGAAAATAACGAATTGTTTCAATATATACGTACTAATCGTTGTTTCCGATCGAATGCACCTTCTTTCCGGTCGACGAAGCCTTCTCTCGGTTTAATGGGAAAGAAGCTTTATTCGATCGAAACAATTTATTTAATTTTCTAATAATTAGTTATTAATTGAATTTTGTAATAAATTGCGTGGAAACCATATTTTAGGCGAAACCATATTTACGAGTGATAATATGGAATTACCAGTATGTTCTCGTATATATTCCTCTTGAAACAATATATTTATGCGATTATGATATTTTGGATAAATATTGCTAAATGTGATTGAATAATATGATTGAATATGAGTCGGTTGTTTAATTAGTTTTCCTTATTTAACTATGCATTTTAGCATATTATGATATGGGTTGTTCTCGTATATATTATTTTAGCATAGTTGTTGATATAAGTGCCTTCAAAATTGTTGATATAAATGATGAAGTTGATCTTTGGGCCACTATAGTTAATTATATTAATATTATATAATTATATGCAAAGGATTAATGCAATGGGTAGATATATGTTGTGTGGGATCGCGAATCGATGATTATGCTAATTTGGTGGATCTTGTATACAAATATATTGCATGCAATGGGTGGATATGTCTCAAACATATTAGGAATGAACATATATACACGCTACGGTTCGAATAATAAAACTATATATTTACTTTTTGTTTTACAAATATATTATTATTAGAAGAAATTCAAAATAACACACATACTTACGCACACGCTAATCCTTCTAGATGACTTAACTAAAATCCGATGATTTTGACTCCATGGGATGGCAAGGATAAATAGTTTTTTCAATGTTAATTGGCTCTATTATTTCTTCCTAAAGCTAGAATTGAACTATAAATGGATATTCTGATTTATTTTATTGTTGAACTGTTACTAATGTATTTATTTTATTGTTCATGTTTTGTTATTTGTTATTTGTTGAACTGTTACTAATATAAAGAAATATAGTTAGTCATAGCATTGATCTTGAGTTGCTATTACTCTAACCTGCTAGCTCTCCTGATTCTTTTACGACTAGAAAAAAAAGTTAGTCATATTGAACTAGAAAAAAGTTAGTCATAGCATCATATTGTTAGTCATAGAAAAAAGTTAGTCATAGAAAAAAAGTTAGTCATATTGAACTAGAAAAAATAGTGTTTATGGTTTAGAATGGTTAAATTGTATTACTTAATTATGGCCAGTTTTTGATAGGTGATTTGTAGAGATTGAGTTCTAATTATTTTTTATATTTGTATGATAGGATGTTTATTGATGCGAATTATAGACAAATGAAATAATTATTGTAGTAGTTTGTTGGTTTGATGTACGTTGTGTAATATGTGACATTGATATAATTGTAGGTCGATCCTGTTTTCTTGAGGCCTACCACGATAAATGTGATGGCGGATGTAAAGACTTATTATAGGGTGATTATTTTAAGTATATTAAGAATGTCTTGCTAGATAAAGGCGGCGAAGAGTTGGTAGATATGTTTAGGGGGGGTTGCTTTGGTCATCTGATTGATTGGACTCCCGGGCCTAAGTCTAGTTTATCTTTGCACCATTTAGTCTCCCGTCGGATAGAACCTACGCATCCGGAGATGTATTTTTCATCAATGGAAGATATATATGTTTTCCATTAGAGATTATGCTCTAGTCACGGTGTCGGAGGCTACGACTTGAGCGACGTTGAGGTCTATAGCCTTTTGGGTCATCATCATTTGATCTCACACTAGACTACGACTTGGCGACGTTGAGGTCTATAGCCTTTTATGGGGGCACAGATTACATTACGTAATCTAGTAGATAGATTTTGTAGTAGTGATTTTAGTGATGATGTAGATCTTCGTCACTATTTACGTGCCCACGTTATTACCCTCTATGGATTCGTATTTGGAGTGCGATACGGGGAAGATAATAGTGATTGGGTTTGGGCATTGGTTGACGATCCGAGGCGTTTTGCGATTTCCGTGGGGCCTACGATTACGGATATTGAGATATTATCGACGCGGTGTCAACCTAATGCTCAATACCACTTTTACGGACGATCTGGGCACTATATGCTTGATCACTCGAGATCATACCGAGCTTGGGAAGTATATTGGACGCGACATCAATCCCAGCGTGTCAAGAGTTTTGAGGTGAAAGTTCAAGTAGCTCTCACCGTGACTTCTGATCTCTTTTGAGCAAGAGGTCTTGAATTTTATTATAATTTTAAATAATGTATGAGGTATTGTATTTATTAGAATATTAAATAACATCTTTCAATTTATTGTAGGTCGATTATCATCTCACATCGATCGAGCGACTCATTCGAGGTTAGCAGTTTCTTGGGTGTCTGCCTCACACCCTCTCCACTCGGTGTGAATTTTGTTATACCGTCAAATTCTTTGAGGTAGGGACGACAGTTCCCTTCTCGTCGTGGTGTGTCTCATCCGGTGGATGAGCCCGGCGTAGACGTCGAGTTTCGCGGAGGGCTTCACAGTTTGTTGGGGATCCTGATCTTTCAGGGTCTCCATCAGAGCAGGCCTCAGAGCCTTCACCTTCGAGACTCAGCCAGAGGACATCGTTGGTTGGGTTCGTTGAGGTTCCGATTGTTGATGAGCTGCAGCGGTCATATGTGGATAGCCGTCCATCTGTTGAGAGACGGGATACGGGAAGACATACCGAGGCGGCTTCATCGGCGATGGTGGTGAGTACCCAAGGCGTCTTAGTTCCGTCGATCGTCGTTGGATCCAGGAATCTATCCGGGAATCTGTCCGGGAGAGTGAGGACGAGCAAAGGCAACGCATTGAGAGGTCTATCGAAGATAAATTTATTCAAAGATAAAGAAGTGGTTTGAAAACCTCTTAGAGAAGACTCGATGTGGTTGCACACATAGGGATGATCTGACTACACATGCACCTCATGTCCCACGCCATCCGATGACGACGACGAGAGGTGAAGATCGAGACCACATCACCGCCAGATCCGGATGTCCCCGAGGCGGTGGACATATTGAGCCGGTGAGGCGACCGCATCGACCGGTGATACCCCTCCCGCTACTCTCACCGGATCCATGGTACGATCACGGAACTACATCTCATCATTCCATGATGGGATGGACCTATTTAGTGATCGCGCCTCGAGACGTCGTGAGGCAGACTTTCGAGCCCGTGCAGCAGCAGTTGGAGCAACAGGTAACTATTAAGTCTCATATTTGACAGTTTATAATATTTCATTATATTTGTTATGTTTTTCATTTTCTCTAAATTAAATGTTTGTAGTTCGGGATCCGGAGGGTGAGCAGGCACGAAGACCTTCTACCGTAATGAGGTCACCATCGTGAATAGCCCGATGCCACGTCCATTATCCGATGATATATTGATAAATTACCGTTTCTTGAACACAAAAAGGCAATGGTGGTTGTTGAGTCTGATCGACAAGTCCAGGTTGCATTTTTCGTGAATATCGAAATGCCAGAGAGGCCTTTTGATGTTCGGGTATGTTTTATACAATATGCTTCATTTTTTAAGTACATCTACTTATATTGATATGTATCCCTAAAATAATTTTGCGGTCGTCGATCTATTCATGGTGTATTTGAGGATGGGACTCGATGCGGGATCGGCGTATTGGATGGGGTGGATTATCAAAACACAATCATCCTTGATCTTGATTTTTCGTAAGTCTTTAATACAATCAATATATAGTATATATGTGTAGTATCTCTAATTACTTAATTTTCAATGTTGAATAGATGTTTACGCAAAATTCATGGTCCGAGGTACACGCAACGCTTTCGTCTACATTCAAGACCCGCGTGAGGCACCATTGATCATTACCCCGAGAGCATTGCTTTACATGGCAGCCACCGGCGCATTAGATAGCAGATTGTCCTCGGCATGACGGGTTATACATCATGGTTACGTGCCACGCAGGTAACCTTATTTAATACAATAAATTGCAAAAATTGAAATTTTCCTTGTTTATTTTATCTAAATATTAATTTTTATAGATCATCATCCCTTGCGTCATCGAAGCGGCGTTTCGCGATAATGCAGCGTGGATATGCACTCTGGTCATTCGTCTTTGTTTGATTCGCGTATTTGGCGGATGGACCGAGGATCAGTGGATGCGAGGATGATGGACTTCGTGTGCCGACTAGATTATTGCGGCGGTTTATGATCTTCACTAGATGGTTCGAGGCTAACTCCCACGGATACCACCATAGAATAATGATGCGATTATTACACGGTGCCTCTTGAGGTATTTGACCGGAAGACGATTTCGGTGATGGTCCATTTGCGTGCATGACCGTGGAACGTCTTATTTCAGTTCACCGAGTATCGAACGGGTACGTCTAATGTTGTAGCATATAGACATAAAGTAGGTGGAAATATATATGAGATATGTGATCCATATAAAAGCCGAGAGGAAGAGGAAGAGGTAGAAATTAGCATGTACTATGTAATGATTTTATTTATTTTATCTCTTGTAATAGATTCTTAGTTACATTATCTTATCGACAATGGATTAATTTTAATATGATCTTCAACTTCAATTTCAATTTTAATTCCAACTCAATTCCAATTTTAATTCAATTCAATTCAATTCAATTTGATTAAGTTAAAATAATAATAATGTTAATAATATCTTTACATGAATGTTTTCTTTCATTACAATGTCACTCGTCTCGGATAAGTAAGGACACTTCCGACGCGTATGAGATTCATTACCACACAAGCTACATGTCCGTAGTGCACGACTTCTACTACTCGATCCACACTTTGGATGACGATATCGACCCACTTTCGGCGCGTGACTGACGGACTCTATTAGGAGGCATAGCGTAATTCCAAAGAACATCGGAGGAACAGTCCAACTAGACGTGGTGAGCAGATTGATCCGATCTGGTATGCTTGACTAGCTTTGCGAGAATGGTAGTACTCCCACATAGTTAGATATATGGTGACCTTTATGACTAAAAATTTATATAATCAATTATATGTAAGAGAAATCAATTTGATCAAAAAATTAACATAATTAAACTTAAATTGCACCATATAGTCAAGAACAAAGATGAGAACACGGTATCATATCCATGTCCCACTCCAAACACGCACACGATTGCGTATTGAGATTGACTCTGAATGTTTTGCTTCCGTGCTTGACTTTGAAAGTGGAGTCTGATGAGGGCACTACATCGTATCTGCGTGATAGTTCCATTGATACCATCATCTTACGCGTTGCTTTAGGGGTCAATTCAGCCGCATACCTCTTTGCTGCTTCATATCTCTCATCGAACCATTTTTCTGTAGTGTGACGGATTGCCTCAATCATTGAGCAAATTGGCAATCGTCAGCCCACAATATTCGAGAATTGAATGATTCGGCAATGTTCGATGTCATAAAAGCGTAGCGCCTAACGGGCATGCGTGATCTAGCCCACTGCACTCCAACCTCCACCAACTTGGTATATGCGCCACTACCATCGGCCTTCACGAGACTTTAACATAGCCATCGCTTTTCAAAGTGTGCATCTTGGTACGCATAAGCGGCTTTACGGAATAACTGCGGATGGTTGCCCAAACGGGGTGATTTTTTTCGCGAGATGGTAGTAGTATAATCCGTGTGTTGCATCGGGTGAACACACTGACCGCGTTCATTATCTCGACATGGGCATACGAAACAATCAACATCTCTTGATTTGATCCATAAGCGACTTGTAGTCGAGGCGAAACCAAGTCATGAGACATCATTTCGATCGGACCAATTCCATAAGCTAATGGAAAACTTGCTCGTTGTCGTCCTTTGTCACGGCAACGAATAATATGCCTTTATTGCGCCCTTCAAGTGCGTCGTCGACTACAATCACGGTCGGAGGCACAATGTGTACGCCAATCTGCATGAACCGAAGCGCGACAAAGAGGTGATGGAACCGACCATCCGATCTAATATCCAAGTCGGTCATCGAACCGGATTGCTCATCCGTAACATATGCGAGATAACTCGGTAGTAGTGAAATGATTCTTCATGTCCACCGTATATCATCTCGATCGCCTTTATTACGGGCTCGCATTGCTACTGTATGTAACGTGTACACCGTACTCTCGCTGCAAATCAGCCATAATGGACCTCGGCTTTAGCACTTCACCGTCTTCGCGTATTTTTCGTGATATGTATGCTGCAATTACACGGGCATTAACCTTCCTTACTCCGATATTCACTAGGTTCTGTGCGCAAGTATGTATAGCATCAAACTTGCGGACAAACCAAAATCCACCTTGCTGCGATGCACGTAGTAGAAAAGGACACTGATTATGATATCGACATTTGAATGTAATCCTCGAATTATCGGATCGAGGAATAACAAATTCTACTCGACGTTCCAAATGCCATAGCCCCACGGATATCTTCAGTTCACCCTTGCTGTCGAAGATGGAACCTTCGCTCAGCTCATCGGGGTCTGGAACCGAGTCCAGAGGACGAGCAAAGAGATTAACTGAAGCATCATGAGGAATAACAGGGACTAGCCAGTTGCTCATCTCCTCAACTTCTTCTGGCTCTAGGCCTCCCACGACGCTGCGTGTTACTCGCATAATCGTAGATAGAAGCTTCCGAATCCACCCTCTCGGCGGATCCATGCGCCAAACTCTACAAATGAGCCATAGCTCACCAAAGCGACTCGCGATCTTCTTCCTCTTCATCCGACTGCTTCATCTTCTTCTTCTTTAACGTAGTCGTCGTCATCATTGTCCTCAACAAGTGTATCCCACGGTTGTGGTTGCAGATATGTTGGAAATGTAATTCTGGATGGATCCATGTGTTGCGGCATATATTGAGATGTATCAAGATCAAACCAATCGATGATGTAAATTGTTGTGTCAACGACGCGATCGAACGATATGTGTTGGGAAGTGTAGTCATATGTTGTGATGATGGTATCTCAAACGAAGGTCTATATAGTTCTTGCTCCGATTGGGATGTGTCGGCATCGTGAGTCACATAGACCTCAGGTTGGGCATCATGAGCCAATCGAAAAGTTGATCATCATTACTCAAAAGTAATTTGATAATTCTACCACCCGAGATCTCGATAGATAATGCGGTTGGTAGGTTGTAATCAACGAATTTGTCGACATAATTTGATCAATCATCTCTATGAACTCCGAGATAATTACATTGTCCATTCGAACAAAGGTATTTGATCGATACCGCCAATGTAACATAAAGAAGGATCCCAAATCTCCATATCTAACAATAATGTTCTTCCATCCCGACATCTATAACAACAACAAGATTACATTAATGTAAATATCTGATCTTAATATGATTTTCTAATGTATAAAACAAATATACATTCTTAATGTTTAGACTAAAATTATCGCTACAATAAGAAAAAATAGCAATCTAATCAAAGTCTAATTAAATAATTAAAGTCTCTACTATAAATAATTAAAGTCTCTTACAATAAATTAATTAAAGGGATTTATCTAAACGAATTATCCAATAATTACAAATTGCGAGCTTGAATGAATTATCTAAACAAAATGAACAAAATAAATCTAAACAAAATTAACAATAATACTAAACAAAATAAAATAATAAATCTAAAAAATTTAACAATAATAAATCTAAACAAAACTAACAATAATAAATCTAAACAACATAAATATCATAAACAATAATAATTAACGCATGAATTAATTAGTCATTTACATTATAATTAATTACTATATTCATCCTAATTGAAAAGACTTAATTTCTTAAAACTAAGATAAGCGCACTAAAATTATCCTAATTGAAAAACTTAATTTCTTAAAACTAAGATAACTTAAGAAAAAATAGCAATCTAATCAAAGTCTAATTAAATAATTAAAGTCTCAACTATAAATAATTAAAATCTCTTACAATAAATTAATTAAAAGGGACTAATCTAAACGAATTATGTCATGTGAATCTAAACTAATTATCCAATAATTATATCCAATTATCTAAACGAATTATACAATAATTATAAATAGCGAAACAATCGAATTATCTAAACAAATTAACAAAATAAATCTAAACAAAATTAATAATAATAAATGTAAACATAATTAAGGATCAATTAATTAGTCATTTACATCATAATTAATTACTATATTGAAAAGTAATTTATTTTAATTATAATTGCATATAAATTTTACATCAACATAAAGCGTAATGTTATTTTATTTAGGTCTCTGTCAATAAGATCTTCTCGCTAAACATGTATTTTCATAAGTTCACGTTCTTGCTTAAAGCTAATAACATCAATTTTAAAAACTAAGGAAAGCAATAATACTAAACAAAATTAACAATAATATGTATTTAAAACTAAGATCTTCTCGCTAAACATGTATTTAATATTTTATTTATTCATTGAAATGTAATATAATTCTTAACTAATACTCGATCGTCCATGTTGAATCTTAAAAAAACTAAATCTAAACAAAATTAACAATAATAAATCTAAATCCAAATTAACAATAATACTAAACAAAATTAACAATAATAAATCTAAATCAAAATTTAATCAACCTAAACACATAAAAATTTCTAAATCAAAATTTAATCAACCTAAACAAATCAAAATTCGAATAACTTACTTGTTGAGAGATAGCTGGATCTGGATTGAAGAAATGAATTTGAAAATGTTGAATATAAAACCGAAATGGGTAATTTGAATACTAAAAGGATCGAGAGCAAATTTTGAATGCTAAAACCGAAAGACTTGGATTTGTGATATATGATCGATCGGTTGTAGTATTTATGGAGAGAGAATTGTAAAAAATTCAAAATTGAATTATTGGTGGTCAGTAGTATTTATTGTAAGCTTTTGCTTTTTTGCATTCGTATTTCTCTTATTTTTCAGTCTTTTTTCCAGAATTCAAAATTGAATTATTGGTGGTCAGTAGTATTTATTGTAAGCTTTTGCTTTTTTGCAGTAGTATTTCTCTTATTTTTCAGTCTTTTTTCCAGAGATTCCTCTGTTTTTAATTTGCTTTCCTTAATTTAAAGTGGAATTATATCATAAGTTCATTTAAAATTAATTTCTAAAACAAAAAAGCTCTCTCCGGTGCTTGGTTTGATGTCTCCTATCGACATTTTCTTGTTTCCGATCGTAGGAGATATCAATTAATAATTAGTATTAAATTCATTTGATAATTCAAGATTCCGATCGAAAATAGGCTCAATTCATTTGATAATTCAAGATTCCTAGGTCGATCATGATTAAATAAGTTGTTTTTTATACTATAATTCTTGATAATCCTTGTTTCGGTTGAATTTTGAAGATTCGGTTAATCGGAAACATGATTAATTAAGTTGTTTTTATAATTTATAATTCCTCGTAGGAATCTTCGTTAATTAAGTTGTTTTTATAATTTATAATTCTCGATTCCTACGATTTTTATTCCGTTTTGTTAATTTATATATTTATATAACTACGATTCCGGTCGATATATTTAGCATATGTGCGAAATTATTTTGTTTATTTATATAGTTTTAATTAAATCATTGAATCATATTTTTTAAAATAAAATATAATTGAATGCCGCAATTAATTAACACATTCACATAGTCGATTCCGGTCGATAATCCTTGTCTCGGTCGATAGGAGACCTCAATTAATAATTAGTATTCAATTCATTAGATTTATCCTTGTTTCCGATCGAAAAAGTCGATTAGGTCGACCAATTTGATGTTTTGATTAATAGGAAACATCATTAATTAAAATGGGAAATTTCATCATTTATTGCTTGAAAATTCCTATTCGGCAATTCCTTGATTCAAGTCGTAGGAATCAAGGAATTGTCGACCGAATTTTCTATTTTCATGTTTAAAAAAAACATAAATGAATTAAAAATTAATTAACACCTAAAATCGAAAATTCGATCGACAATTCATTTTAAAAAAAACATGATTCGATGATTTAATTATATTTTTCATGATTTTCTCACACTTTTCTCTATAACTATAAAGTAATTTAAAGAATAAGCGATTATAATTTGAAATCATTTATCCGATTCACGTGTTGTCAACAAACATAAATATTCTTGATTCACGTGTTAATGGACAAAACATTCTTGTTTGGTCGGTGTAAATCATTTCATTGATTTAAACCGCACTAGATATATATTAAAAATATAAATAGGTATGCCAGATATTCATTTTGAAAAATGGGTATGGTATATACACTTTTATAAATGTGTGTAGTTTGATATATTTACCCTAAAAAATCCCGGTGAGCTAGAGAGGAGAAAGAAGAAGAAAATAGGGGGAGAGAGGCAGCGGTCGGCCGGTGAGAAGCTTCATCGTCTCCGGCGAGAATTTGGGCGGAAGGGAGAGTGAGAAGCCGAAACATTGACGGAAAGAGAAAAGTTCCGGCCGGTCCAAATGCGTTAACGGCTCTGCAGTCAGCGTCACGACAAAAAAGCCCCCTTTGTTTTCAATGTCTTTAATTTATTTTTACCAAAAAAAGTTGTTTAAAATTTTGTGCGTATATAACATTGTGTTGGCTTCTATGATGAAATAAAGTTAGTATTGTGCTTGGATTCTGTATTGGGGTACAAGTAATCAACAGTAAATGAAGCGAAGGCGCAGAACCAAGAAAGGAAGATCGACGAAGCCGAAATTGGTTAGCACAGACGAAGTGGCACCAACTGCTGTTAGTTTGAATACAGAGGAGAACTCTGGTGCGGATGAGTTTGACAATGAAGATGCCGACTCTGGAATGGATGCCGAGACTGAGAGGACGCCTTCTCCTCCGAGAGCGTCTCAGCCGGAAACTCTTGCTATGGGCCGACCAAATAGTAATATTTTTGGTAAAGCAGTTTATACTCGTGTAAAGGTGAAGATCAAGAGTTCCAAAACTTTGGGAGCCTCCTCGGATGCTCCTAGTCAAAGTGATACTGATAAGAGTAGCCATCAACTGGGTTCCGAGAAGCAGATTCCTAGTGAGAAAATGGAGGACAGTGCCAACTCTCTGTCTGGGAATACAACCCAGAAGCTGACGGGTGTAAAGATTAAATCTTCTAGGGGATTAGGTTCTTCAAGTATGAGCCCCTGTAGCAATACTGAACCGCTCAAGGGAGATAGGGTAGAGAAGAAAGATACCAAATTGCTTCACAATGAGTCTGAGCACAATGAGCAAGAACTTAGAACTGCGTTGGAGGTAACATCGCTATTACATGAAGTTCAGTTGGTTTCATGAAAGATGCTGTAACGTTTGCCATGCTACTTTTTTTCCTAGGTGATAAGAAAGATTATGAAAATGGATGCAGCTGAGCCCTTCAACGTCCCTGTGAATCCTGTTGCCCTCGGTATCCCAGTAAGTGCAGTTTTTATGGATCTGCATTGCTTCATTATGGATGCTTCATGTGTGTTTCCGATTTAGTTATCTATTGTCAGTTCATGAGAGAAATGGGAGAACTAGGGCTGAGGATGTTAAGTTGTCATAAATTATTATCCTTGAATTGTAACCTATTTGAGTGTGAGAATTCTTATGTACCGCTCAAAAGCCCTTCAAAAGAATTTATAAAATAAGTTTTGGTTCTTTTCCTTCATTGTTGCTCCGTCAATGCTTGTCCGGAGATACTTCACATTCTGATTTTGAATTTTCTTTAAACTTCTGCTTTTGATTTTGACATGCTTGATATTGTTGTATAGCATCGTGAATTGTCTCAAGTATGTATAATTCGTTAGTTTAGTTTCCATGATTTCAAAAGCGAGCCACAGTTAAATAGCTCATTTATGTTTGGAATGGAAACAGGACTATTTTGATGTCATCACTACACCTATGGATTTTGGGACAATATGCAGTAACCTTGAAAAAGGTGTAAAGTACAAGAATTCAGAGGATGTTTTCATAGATGTGCAGTATATATGGGATAACTGTTACAAGTACAATAATAGAGGTGATTACATTGTGGAGCTTATGAAGCGGGTCAAAAAAGCCTTCATCAAGTGCTGGGCGGCAGCTGGTTTGTTCAACGATCAGCCTCAAGAAAGTAATTCTAATGTTTCTCCTTATTCACTTCATTGCTGCTCTTTGAGTTTGTGTGGTAGAACGGGTCATATTTTGTTGCATTATAAGTTGATTATAAAATGTTGGGAAAACCTCACAGATAGCCCCTAGCTTTACACTTCAGGTATAAATTGGGCCTAATCCAATTCTTCATTCACCTAGACCATTTTTCTTCCACTATGGTGGGTACCGTGTCAGTGGCCATTTTGTACTTTTTCCCTATAATATTTTCCAGTAATAAAACATCGGGTAGGGCCGTGCTCTTAAATATCTGGAAGTAAAAATTCATCATAATGGTCCCTAAATTTTTAATGCCTTTAGGTTAATGTGTCTGCTTCAAACTCCTTGAACCTAAGGAATCTAGAAATTCTAGCGATGGAACATCAAACAATATTACTAAGTAAAGCCATTGTATTCTTTTCTACAATGTTAGTCACAATTTCCAAATGCTGTTTTGATATCTTATATAGGGTTTTTGAATATACAACTCCCACTATATATTCTGTGTTATTTCCTTAAATTTTACTTACTAAAACCAGTTTTGTTTATTCCTTTAATGTGCCTTACAACTTTCTCTGTCTTAATGAATATTGTCAAGTATTCATTTTAGATATATCACTAGATACTTCTCTAATAAGTTGAGAGAGCTCATTGTTGGATATGGTTCATGATTTCAGGCATGCACACAATCTGGGTTTCTGAACTTCTACAGATTTTGGTTTTTAATATTCATAGCGAGGTGTTTACTTTAGGGTGATAGCTTAGATATCCACTACATTGATGAATTGCAATTTGCACATTTTTTAGTTTGTTTGATCATGTAATCCTTCAAATGCTCAATCGTAGCTGTCAATCTAATCACACCCAAAGTAAACACCCCCATAGTGTAGCATGTTATGATTGGTACTTTGTTTACCATAATGTGGCTACACCACCACAAAACAAGATTTTTGCTTTGTGTGAACTGTGGAAGAGGAAAATAGCTTGTTTCTAGTTCATCAGTTCTTTGACTGTGTTCTGTTATTGCAAACTTGCTTAAAAGTTGTCAATCTAATCTCACCCAAAGTAAACACCCCCATAGTGTAGCATGTTATGATTGGTACTTTGTTTACCATAATGTGGCTACACCACCACAAAACAAGATTTTTGCTTTGTGTGAACTGTGGAAGAGGAAAATAGCTTGTTTCTAGTTCATCAGTTCTTTGACTGTGTTCTGTTATTGCAAACTTGCTTAAAAGTTGCACTAGAAGGCTTTCACGATAAAAAGCTAATTAATTACACCAGCGGCTAATAGGTCTTGAAAGCAATCCAGTAAAGGATCTGACTCCTTCAAGTGAAGGGAATACGGCAGTGAATGGTAGTGCTCCAACCTTTTCAGGCAAAAAGTTCCACGGGTATGGTACTGCAAGTTTTGGTACTTCATTTTGTCCCTGCTTATTTTATGCCTCATTTATAAATAAATTTGCTTTGAGTAAAGAAGCTGAGTGATATCAAAAGTAGAATTGGGAAATCTTGGAAAATTGGCAAAATAAATTATTATAAAAAAATTGAAGAAATGGGAAATCCTGGAATATTGGTGGAATAATTTCAATAGATCCTTGTTGTTTCTATCGATCTTTTTTTCTTCTTCATTCTAGGTGTAATCAAATTAGCTTGGTCTTTATCCATGTAGTGTCTAATATTTGATTCTTTGTATGTGTGTCCTGTCAGCTTGTTCTTTATTGGATCCTTGTTAATCTAGTTCTTCCCCCATTTGCCTGAACAATTCAATTAGCTTGTTCCTGAGCAAAATTTGTTATCTAGGATCTTTATTTACAACGCAACCAGTGCTGAAGTAATTATCAACTGGTTAGCAAATAAGTCTTTATAGGAAAATAACAGTCATCGAACTTCGAGATGAAAGGAAGTTCTGGGATTCAACATCCTGGTGCAGAGGATAGGAACAGAACGCAGTAAAATTATGTGGTCAATCAACAACTTTGATGTTCATAACTTATAACACGCGGCAAGTACTTTATGTTAGAGAACTCTTTCGTGAAATCATTAACATATGTAGCCGATGCTTCTTGAATCTTTTCCGATAATTAATTGTACTCAATATGTTTCTCTTTCCTGCATCTTGGCTACATTGCTTTTAATGTAATTTAAAGAGTTAAAGAGAGTCTTTGTGGAACTTTTAACTTGAAAAGTCTTGGCTGTTCTTATTCTTGTTAAAAATGTTATTGTCTTACTTCAGTTTTTTGAACATAATATTTGCAGACTTAAGAAGCACAAGGAAGGTTGTCAGTGTGCCATTTGTGTAATGATGCGACGCAGGCAGGAGCGAGAGGAAATTGCTCGCATGGAGGGAGGACAAACTGATGTTAGTGATGACTCACTTGGTGAAGATATCAAGCGTGAGGTATTTTTCTAGTTGACCTGATTTTTTCTGTTCTATTAGGCGTTTAGTTGGAGGAATCATCAAAACTTAAAAACTTACTATTTCAAATCAACAAAATATCAGGCTATGTTCTTTGGCTATATAGGCTTTGGGAGATTGATTGAGAATGAAAACAACGTTGGATTTTGTTTCATCGGGGAGCAAGTAACAGCAGATGCCAAATCGATGTCCTTTTTTAACTGATTTATGAGTTTAAATAGTACTCCCTCCGTCCCATGAATCATGGTTCCTTTCTTTTTGCACGTAGATTAAGGATAGTTGTATTTTGTGTGTAAAGTAGTGTGTGGCACGAAATTCGAGGCACTTTTTAGTGTAAATTGTTTCCTTTTTTGGAAACGAGCCAACTTAATGGGCAGCCCAAAAAGGAAAACGAGCCAACAATAATGGGACAGAGGGAGTATACTTCAACATTATATTTGTTTACATTAAAAGATTCTCTAATAATATAAATTAAATATAATATTTGACAAACAAAGGGAAAATAGTCTAGACTAGCGCACAATATGTTCATTAGAGAAGCCCTAAGGTGTCTCCTTTTGACTGATTGCAGGGTCTTTGGACAGGAACATCCCGCAATTCTAGTTTCCTAGTTCCGCGTAATTGTTTATTCTCAACTCTCAAGTATTAACTATCATTATCCTTGGCAAAACCCATTTCTTAGATATGTTTTGATATGCCTAGTCGAGTATCTAGAGTAAGAATGCCATCCACAAATTTGAATATACTATATTTTATTCGCTAGAAACACCATCGGTAACTTTTCCATGCATGATTTGACATTTATAGTAAAGTTCTCTCTTCAGTTATTTTATTAAAGGATGATTTTCAATTGTGTTCCGTTTCTTTTCGGTTAGTAGTTGAAATAATAATTTTGGGGTTAATTCCAACAAAAACCACTACCTTTACACCAAATCGTAATCTGGACGTGACTATAAACTTCACAATTTAACACAACCTTTTGATTTTGGTGCAAATTGAACATGCCCTATCCTTTTTTTTTGCAATCATATTTTGATGTTATCAACTTTCTTTTCCATATGGACACGTGTTGTGGCATGGTATATATGTGTACAGACAATAAAAATTATTAGGCAAGTCAGAAATTGGCTGTTGGAAAAAATTGGGCAGGCCTAATTTGAAGCAAACAAAGGTGTTATCAAATTTGCAATTTGGTGTAAAGATTGTGATTTTTGTTGCAATTAACCGTAATGCTCTTTATGCTCAATTTGTTTCATGTTAGAGATATACACAAAAGAATTTCCTTGTTTATCTATGGATCACAGGGTTGTATCGTTTATTCTCGAAAAATGTAGCTTCAATCCTCAATCTGGGTCCTTGGTAACTAGTTTCTTCACCATGAGAAACAATTATCTGAGGAAGGGAAGGGGGGGGGGGGGTAGTTCAGTAGCACAGCATTTTGAGAACTAGTTTTAAGTTTTTATCCTTCAAAGTTGAAAATTCATCAAAAGATGACATCCTTACTATAATCAGAAGAGTATGTTAAAGTTATTCAAATATATTTGAAGTTATTGTTCAGCTCTGTTTTCCTAGTGAGTTGTGGGTTGGCTTTGCTGATTGTGAATTTGTGCATCAACCTGCTGGGCTTTTGCAAATATGGTTGAGCATAGAGTTCCTTTGAACTATTCAAAAGGAAGTAAAATTGTATTTGGATCTATTTAACTTGCAGAGAACTGCATTAGCAGTGTTGTTAAATACTAGCACGAAATACTAACTTTCTAACTGAAAACTAATTCCTAACTAACCGACTAACCATGGCTAATGACAGAGTGCAGCACATGTACGAGTAAAATTGGGTTTCATGTACACATGTCTCTCTGTGGTAACTTTATGGATGTTCTGCAGTGCTTTCCATGATCTTCTTGAGTACAGTATTATTATTCTTCACCCTTGGCATGCATGTTTGTTGTTAAAGTCAGCAGAAACAGGGGAGGGGGTTGGAAACTTCTATGTAGATCTTTTGTTGAACAGTGATCTTCTTGTCATGTTTCCGTAGAGGTTTCCTCATGGAGAAAGTCCATTTGGCGAGTATGCTCTGTCAGACATAGAGGACTCCCCAGATGCAGATGCTGATACGGAAAACAAAGGCCTGAGCTGAAAGTGGGACATTTAAGAGATTTCTACATTCAGCAGAACGAGGATGATATTATAGATTCAGGAAAACGAGAAGGTTCTCAAGATTTGCAGTCTACTCATAGACCTGGAGATGAGAATGACATGCATCATCACACACCACAAATAGAATCAGTTGGCAATGTGTCAAATGACTCTCAAAGAGAAATGCCCAAGCAAAATGAAGATGGAAGCGCTGCAATTGACCAACAAAGGCCTAAGGTTTTCAACTTACCTCTTTCTTTAGTCCTCCTGGGCGAGTATCCACTTCTGTTTGTACTTTCATTTTTATATAGTATAAAATAGTAGACATGCATGTCCGTTCTCATTAAGAAGTTCATAAGTCTTTCTGCTACTCCTTGAACTGTGTCAATTGCTTTCTTTAAAGCATTATCAAACTTTGATTACCTTGCAGACAAGGAGAATATATGTCCACTACATTTTATTTATCCGATTCTTTATACTATGTTTCTAATTATTTGTTTCCCTTATCTCTCACTTCACCCCCCTGATACATGAAAAAAATAAAACAGTGCACGTGTTACCGTCTTTATCTGTGTTTTTCCTCAATTATATGTTATTTTGTTTGGAGGAGGGGTTTGTGGGAGGGAACATGGAGAAAGAGAGAGTTTCATTATAGTAAAACGAACATTGCTGTTTATTGACTGCAGGACTCACTGGATAAAAATCAGAGAGCTAAAATGTTGGAGAATCTTCGTTATCTGGAGAATCCAGTGCTTTTGGAATTATACGGAACCCTCTTTACAGATAATTCCCAGTCCTGGTGGAGTGGACCTCACTCATTGGTTGGTCAGAAGCAGGAGGGCTCCAACCGCCGCAGTTCCTTCTGTTCAGCCATTTCCTCTTTTATGAAGTAACTGCTCAATTACTGGTTTTTTATGGTGGGGCGCATTAGCAATAGCCGAAGAAAAAACTGTAGAGGTAAGATGTAAATTAGGAGTCAGTCAATTGATTTTTTTTGTGTTCTAGTGATGAAGTTTTGAATGTAAAGGCTTACATCTGCTGCACTTCAGGAGTCGTAAAATACTATTTAGATAAATAATTGTTATGAAAGGGGCGTGAATCATGATGCATTTTCTTTTACTGTTTAACCAATTAGATTAGTTATTGCGTACCACAATCTAATGTAA
The DNA here is from genome assembly GCA_036937905.1 of Salvia rosmarinus. Taxonomy (NCBI): domain Eukaryota; kingdom Viridiplantae; phylum Streptophyta; class Magnoliopsida; order Lamiales; family Lamiaceae; genus Salvia; species Salvia rosmarinus. The sequence goes on from CM072815.1 coordinate 16,180,657, forward strand.
GAAATATTCGCACATGTTAATTTGTCACACGACTATTTCGCTTTGGCCATCCGTTTGTGAGAACTTAGGTGGTGTTGTCCACCTAAAGCTACAAGTAGTTGTTGGCAACTGTCAGACAACAATATCCATACAATTATAGATGTAATCCATGAACATTTGGGCCAATTGCGACGCAGGGTAGTGAAGATATCACTTCAAGAAACCTATAGAGATATGTTGCCAAGCTTGATCAGGATTGGGTAGAGGTTAAAGTAGCCTAGGTTCTTATGTGTTGCAGTTTATAAGTTCACAAATGTAGTTGAAATTTAGTGAATTGTTCAAAAAAATTGGGAATGGAAAATTTGGGAGTAACCCTAATTACAGCAAATCAAAAGGTTGGTTATAGCTTTGCAACATTTTGAAAGTTAATTTATATGGGTCTAAAGTAGTGATCTGATTTGCAAGTGACCCTATTTTTATTTTATAAATTTAAACAAAACAAAATATTAATTTATATTTATAATCTCGGAAATCCATGAGGGGTGGCAGAATGATTGTCCCCCTTCAAAAATAGTGATCCCATCAAGAATGGTGAGAATATAGTAACCATAGGAATACACCATACCGATGCCGCGTAATAAGTGAAGTGATTTTGCTACAGCAAATATAGTCGACTGGTAAATTTTTGGGGCAAGTGAAAATTGACAAAAAAACCTCCTGGGACTGTTGACATGCATTTTAGGACCAATACAATGCATTTTCTTTTTTATATTTTCTGAAATAACATTGTTTGCATGTCCTTGAAGTTCTGCAAAATCAATAAAACAAAGGACGATGAAATAATTCAAACAATTGGCCATTCCTTGTTCACAACACAAAGGATGATGGTCACAGTTGTAGATGCTTTTATTCGAGTCTTATGCCTGATAGGATAGTGATAAGATACGGCCTAATCACTAGGCCCAAGTATCGGGCCCAATATAACTCGGCCCAGACATTAAGCTCGGCCTACGCGAGTTCGGCCCAAGAAGACTCCTAAGTCAGTTGCAACCCAAATCACAAGTAGAGGCGCAGAAGATTCGGACACATCTAAAAGAATCCTATTTAGAGAAGATCTCGGATTAAGATCCTATTTAGAGAAGATCTCGGATTTGAGATCTAGGTTAATATAATCGTGTATAAATAGAGGCTAGATTAGACGGAAAAGAGGATCGACACTCTTTGTAATCGCTGCTCATATTATCAACACGCATACACTCTCTCTTGCTCCGTGGACGTAGATCTAATTCAAAGATCAAACCACGTAAATCCCCTGTGTTCATCGTGCATTTATTTTCCTAACGAAATTAAGATCGATCATTGGCGCCGTCTGTGGGAACCGAAATTACGTGTTTCGATCAACACATTTATGTGGAATCAATCACAACGATGAATATCGAAGTCATACATCCGAGTCGCCCGCAACAAAGAACAACAAAGAACAACGGTGGCGGGGCGCGCCGAGCTCGGCTTGGAAGAACCGGTCAGAGAACCGACCCGAAGGGCATGTTCAGAGCCTCGACGAACAAGACCATCCCATCCTCGCATGAAGAAGCGGTATATAAAATGAGGAGGCCACAACAAGAATCGAGAGGAACCTCCTCCTCGGGTGAACCTCGACGAGACCGTTAAAGGATTCTCGAGAAAATAAGGAAAGCTTCGCAATACCTCAACAGAGAACAAGGTCGGCCACATCACGAGGATAGGACGCGAAGCCTCGTCAAGCACGAGGCAAGACAATGAGGTGGATCCCCACCTCCGGATGATAGACGCCATACCGCACGGGTTGGGGCCCAAACCAACCGTGCGAGGGACGAACAACAAGACGGATAGACGCCGTGGTCACCGCGAGGTCGGTCCCGTCATCAAAATAAGTTCGATCGATTTAACTCCACCTTACTCTCCAGAGACGGGTTCGACGGCACGGAAGATAGTCACCCTTCTCAAACGAAATACTCGACACTCCGCTCCCAGACAAGCAGGTGCCGAGCATCGCCCTACGACGGATCGAGGATCCGCAAAACTTCCTCTCACAATTCCAAGATAACATGATCAACCAACGATCAACACCGTCCACATGTAAACTCTTCCCGAGTTATCGATCGATAACGCCGTCGGTGGTTCGACGGTTTACCTCCCGGAGTATTGGATCGCATCACGACACGATGAAGGCCTTCATCGAAGGTTTTTCGTAGGCCGAGTCCAAAACGACATCGCACATCTCCTCACCCGAGGCAAGACCGAACGAGTCCATTAGCGACTTTATGACCGTGTTCAATAAGGAGAGTGCGAAAGTCGAAGACGTGAACGATCTCCTCATCATCTCGCCTTCAAAGCGGCATCTTCTTTGGGGCCCTATATAAAATCGATCAATCACGAACCCGTGCTTGACCTGAGCCGTATGCGATAGTCGACCGGTTCGCCAAAGCGGACGAGGCGATAGGAAAAGCGGTTTAAAAGATGGAGCCCTCGACAAGGGAGGAAAGACGATGGTCGAGGAGACCAAAACTGCCGCCGAAGTGCGCTTGGAAAGGATACGTCGCCCAATAGAGTCTAAGCTCGGGCGCGAATAACTCTGAGCGACCCAGATACACCCTTAACAAAGTCAAGGGCGGAGATCTACGAGCTCCACATGAACATGTTCGAGAAGCCTCGACCAATGACGTGGGGTCAAAACGCGATCCAAGGATAAATCGCTCCTTCCATGAGGATTATGGGCACGACATCGAAGAATGCAGAGACCTCATGGCGGACATCAAGATTTGGTGCAGACGGAGTCTAAAGAAGTACCAGGTATGGCCGCGGTGGTCAAGACGAAGCCCCAACCGAGGTCGGAAGAGAAGCAAGAGAAGAAGAAGGCGTGCCTCACAAGAAAACAAGGCGCGACACTAACGAAGATGGAGATGACGAGCCCCAATATGACGGGGTCATCTCCACCATCACAGGACTCCCTCGAGGAGTCACGAAGTCCTCTCTGCGTCAAGTTCAAGTCCACATACCAGCGAACCTGTCAACAAAATGTTCAAAAGGGACGAGACAATCACCTTTTTCGAGGACGACGCCGTACCAGCCGTAGTGCCCCACCAAGATGCAATGGTCATCCAGGCAGTGGTCGCTAATAAATTGGTCAAACGCGTGTATATCGACAGCGGTGCGTCGGTAAGCATCTTCTTCAAGGAATGCTTCGACAAGCTAGGAGTTGAGGAGGCACGCCTTGCACCAGCTCCGCTACCACTCCGAAGCTTTGTGCAGGAAGAGACGCGCCCAGAAAGAATAATCGAACTGTCCATCAGGGTAGGAAGAGCACCGACGAGCTCCACCAAGGTGGTACAGTTCTTCGTGGTAAAGGCCTACTCGCCGTATAACATCATACTGGGACTAGACTGGCTAAACGCAGTAAGGGCGGTATGCTCAACGTACCATCTGACAATGAAGATCCCCACAAAAGGAGGGGTAGCCGTGATCCGGGGAGATCAGAAACGGGCCAAAGAATGCATGCAGGTCGCCCTAAGAGGCGTATGGACTTCGGCCCAGCACCCACAAGCATAGCAATTAAGGAAACCCGATGAGTTGGAACTGGGAAAGATGTCGCCCGTCCCCGACAGCCCGATGAGGAGGTCGCGCTATATGAAGATGAGCCACTCAAGGTCGTCAAAGTAGGTTCTACCGAGGAACCTCATTTAAAAGAACAGATCATCCAACTCCTAAGGGAGTTCAGAGACGTGTTTTCTTGGTCACCCCGACATGATCGGGTCTCACCAAATATCATCACTACCGCCTCAACATCGACCGGTGTAAAACCGTTCGCAAAGCAACGGATCTTTGCAAATGAGCGGAATCAGTCATCCATGACGAGGTAAATCAATTATTAAAAGCTCGCATCTTGTCAAGTCAAGTATCCGACCGGATAGCAAACCGATGATGGTCAAGAAAGGAGGAGGGGGGTGGAGAATGTGTATCGATTACACCGATCTCAATAAGCATTGCCCAAAGGACTGTTAACCTCTTCCCAATATCGATAAGAAGGTCAACGCTTTGGTCGGATACGAAGTCTTGACTTTTGATTTATCTGAGGATATCACCAAGTCTTGATGAACGACGAAGATGCATCCAAGACTGCCTTCATTACAGACTTCGGAGTCTTTGCATATAAGAAAATGCCATTCGGACTCAAGAATGCAGGGGCTACCTATCAAAGAATGGTGGACAAGATATTCAAGCCCTACATAGGTCAGAATGTGGAGGTATATGTAGATGACATCATCGTCAAGAGCAAGGAGGAAGCCACATCTGTTGCCGACCTGCGGATCGTCCTCGGCTTACTTCGGAAGGTGAATCTAAGCTAAACCCCAGTGTACATTCGCGGTCCGGTGCAGGAAATTTTTGGGTCTTGGGTTTCAAGAAGGGTTAAAAGCCAACCCGTCAAGGTTCAAACCATTTTGGAGATGAAGATGCGAATACCATCCATGACGTACATAGATTGACGGAGTGCATAGTCAAGACCGAGCCGCTTTCTTTCAAAAGTCATGATAAGCGACTCCCTTTTAAAATACTCAAAAAGGCTCCAGAGTTCTCCTGGAATGATAAGCACAAGTCAGCCTTCGAAGATCTCAAGAACTACCTCGCCAAACTCCCACTTTATCTCGTCCCGAAGAAGGAGAGGTCTTTCCCTATACCGCCACCCGGACGAAAACATAAGTGCGATTTTGTACGAGAGGAGGACGGCAGCCTCTGTATTTCATCACCGAGCACTAAAGGGCCGTAAACGAGTATCGCCTTTGGAAGCTCGCCTGGCTTTAGTAAATGCCGCAAGGAGACTACGTCCATACTTCCATGCACATCCCATACAAGTTCTCACCGACCATCCACTTCGGCAAGTGTTGACGAAGCCAGAAGCCTCGGGGAGAATCGCGAAGTGGGCAATGAACTAGCGAACACGCTATATCATTTTGCCCTCGTCGAGCCATCATGGTCGCCTTAGCAAATTTCCTTCAGAGGCTAACTCATGAGCAACCAAAAACCACCGAAGTTTACCGGGACACCGCCAAGCCGAACTCATCAAAGAAGTACCCGAGAGTTGCTGGCAAGTCTATGTGGACGGAGCTTCGGGGAAAACGGGTAGCGGGGTAGGTATCCTGCTTCTGGGACCAGAGGGACAAGAGATCACCTACTCACTTCGGTTCACATTCAAGAATACGAACAACGAAGTGGAATACGAGGCCTTAATTGCAGGACTTCGCTTAGCTCAAAGTCTTCAGATACGAGCCGTGCAAGTTCATAGTGACTCTCAAGTCATAGTAAGCCACATGTTGGGAAAGTACGAGGCAAAAGACAACAGGATGAAGAAATATCTTGAAAAAGCCAAAAGCCTACAACAAACTTTCTCACACTTCAAGTTAGTTCGCATCCCAAGGGAGCGAAATAGCCGAGCTGACCTCTTAAGTAAATTGGCCTCGTCATCAACAAGCACGCCCGTCGAAGAAGTCCAAAATAGAAGCATAGACGATACTGATACTGGAGCCGAGGTTAACGTAGTCTCTGACGACGAACCCAATTGGATGACTCTCATTCAAGAATACCTGGAAAAGGGCGAACTACCCCACGACAGGCTAAAGGCTAGGAAAGTCTTGAGCAAATCTCTGCGATATGCACTTGAGCAGGGAATTATCTATAGAAAATCATACCTCCAGCCTCTCCTAAGGTGCCTGGGCCCGAACCGAGCTGACTACGTACTACGAGAAGTACATGAAGGATCGTGTAGAAGTCACATCGAACCCCAAGCCCTATCGAAGAAAGTCATGCGATGGGGATACTATTGGCCAACAATGTTCCAAGACTCAATTGACCTCATGAAGAAGTGTCCAAGTGCCAACCATGGAAGCGTGCGAGGCTACCTCAAACCGACCTCGCCAAAGATGCAAAGCCCTCGCCATTTATGCGATGGGGATTGATATTGTAGGTCCCTTCTACAAAGCTCTAGGACCGCAGTTTCAATTCCTAATTGTCGCGATCGACTACTTCACAAAGTGGGTGGAAGCCAACCATTGGTAAAAATCACAAGCAAAACGCCTCAACCGTGCGGAAAAACATTGTGTGTCGCTTGGCATCCTCATATCCTCATTTCGGACAACGGACACACTTCACGGATAAGGTATTCAAAGAGTGGTGTCAAGAGCTTCAGATCCAACAAAATTCACCTCGGTGGCCCATCCTCAAGCAAATGGTCAAACCAAGTCACCAACAGACAATTGTAAAGGATTTCAAAACTCGCCTCGACCGAGTCAAGGCGATTGGGTGAAAATTTATCGCAGTCTTATGGTCGCACTGCATAACACCTCGGACATCGAACGGAGAAACACCCTACGTTTGGTGTATGGAACCGGCAAGAATCCCGCAGAGATCGAATACCGAGCCCCGACTATCCACTTCCCGGTGAGGCAAACGGGAGAATCTAAGAACCGACCTAGATCCGCTTGAAGAAAAGAGAGCTCGCCACATTAGAAGCTCGGTACAAGCAACAAGTAGCTCGGTATTACAACCCGTGTCAATACCGACAATTCCAAGTAGCGATCTCGCATTCAAACAACGAAGTCAAGAAGCCACAAAGCTCGCAAGTTGGAAGCCATGGGAAGGGCCATATCGTGTTGAAGAAGTCCTCTAAAAGGCTCATATAAGCTCGCCCACATATCCCGTGAGCAAATACCCAACACGTGGCACACCATTCATCTCAAGATATATTTTGCATAAGTGTCGAGGTCGAGTCTGCGGTCGTGTCTTTTTCTGCTTTTTACGTTTTTGAGTCCCATGACGGTCGCGTCTTTGTCTTTTACGTCAGATTATTAAAATTTTAGTGCATACTTCATTTGTCACTTATGCGCACTATCTCTTCCACATGATACAAATATACCCTCTTCTGAGACGAACTCTACCCTCTTCTCGAGGACTAACTATACCTTCCGGAGGACTAAATAACCCTTCTGAGGACTAACTATACCTTCTTCTGAGGACTAAATAACCTCTTGGAGGGCTAACCAAACGCTGTGAGGACCACCCCTAGCGATAAAACTTACAATAAGGAACCTATACCTTCGTTTATTTCGAGGAAGAGGACCACCCTAGCAATATTTCTTGCAAAAAGGAACCTATACCTTCATTTATTTCGAGGAAGAGGACCACCCCTAGCGATATTTCTTGCCAAAAAAGGAACCCATACATTCGTTTATTTCGAGGATGAATTACCTTCGTTTAATACGAGGACGAAATGTATACAGCGTTTTCAACACAAGGCAAAGAAAAAAATTCATTCTTATTTCCAAAGTGTACAACGCATACATTACGAGGACGATGAAGGCCCAGGAGGTCGGGAAAAGCTAAGCCAATCCCTAGGAAAGTCAGGGTTCAACAAATCATCTATGCTAACCCTATCCCTACCTCGGCCTCGTCCTCGATCGATGCCGGAAGTTCGACCAACTCTTTGCGTCGTCGAACGACCTCGACCGCTCGATGACACACGACCTCGACTTCTCGATGGGCGACGTCGATCTTGCATAAAGAACTCAAGAGAAGTGTCGTCAACACTCCACGTCGTTGGAAGACAAGAACGAGCCTCGGCAGAAGGAGGAGCATCGGCAGATGAAGAAGCCTCGGTCATCGAACGAAGCACCTGCTCTAGGAGAGGATGACGAGCCACTACGGTCTTGTACAAGCCACCTATCTTCTTAAGGTCGGCATATTGCTCCCGAAATTGCCGTGAGTTCGACCGCATTTGTCTATACCTCGAGCAAATGGCCACGAGCTCGAAAACTTTAGCCTCGCATCGGAGATAGTCATTCCACCACCTCGGCGAACAACCGCCTCGACTCAAGATGTTCTTCGACGACCGACTTGGCCTTACCTCCGCGATCTCGAGCCTCCCAACTCCAAGAATCGAGCTCAAGCTCGTCAAACTTCTCTTGTGAAGCCTCGAACTGACGTCGGCCTCCTCGCACATGGCCGAGTTTACCCTCCAGTGCAGGACCTCGACCTCTTTAGATTCGAGAGCCCGAGTCAACGTTTTGATTTGATCCAACCATGGGGTTACATCAAAGAATTCAGGAGAAGACTGGAACAAAGACAAAAGATAAATTTTCTGAGAACCGGATAATTTTATTAAAGCCACCAAGGCAGAAATGACGATGTACATATACATTCAAAAAAAAAAGAGGATCAATCGACCCTCCGCCAGCTTCGCCTGTGCTCGGCAAGCTCGGCCTCCTCGACTCGAGCCGCTCAGCCTCCTCCCGATCGAGAAGCTTGACTTCCTGGGACCTCGAAGCCTCGACCCTCCAAAGTCTCACCGCCACCTCCCGATCCCTTAGTCGTCAACCATCAAAGCTTCGATCATGGGATCTCGGTCCACCGGCGAGCACGGATTGACTCCGCATCGGCAAGACCAAGATGAAGTCGACTCTCCAAGACAGTAAAGCTCTTCAATCCGCGTGCAGGACCCCGGAATAAGCCCGCAGAAGGCGTCGTCCGTCACCTCATACCCATACTGACTTATCCAACTCGGGTAATCCTCGGCAACCGCCGATGGCGTCCGAGATCTGCGCTTATTCAACACCCCGCCACGCCCGCCACCCTAGAGAACCCTCCCGACAGAATGACCTCCTCCAAAGCACGGAGCATCTCCTTGCGAGCCCGCCGCCCGGCCTCCCGACGCCGCCCTCTACTCGGCCTGAATAAACCGACCACCTCCGCCACCGGCCGCCCGCCACCACCACCGCCCGCCGCCTCGCCGCCACGGCCACTACCTCCTCCGCCGCATCCCGAGCCTTAGCCCGGCCTCGGACACCTCAACGGCGAGAGTCTTCTCCTCCATCTCCCGCATAGCGAGCCACTCCGTCGAACCGGGCAACGACGCTTTCAGTACTCGTCACGAGGACGGACGCTGCCGGCTCGGCCGCCACGCCCGACCCCTGCGATAACCAACCGGTCGAAGGACACAATAATTACATTACTTTATAATGTATGAAAACAGATACACTACCTCGGGAAAAATACGAGTGCGGGTTGAGAACCGACGACCTGCACTCCGGATCGTTAGCAACCGAGGACTCGGGATCGCACGCCTTATCCTCTTGAAGCGTTTGAGAGGCGCGGCGAAGGATACTGACATCTCCACTCTCTCTCGAGGAATCCTCGGCGACATCCTTCGGGATATCGTAACCTGAGCTCGGTCCTTCCTTTCTTCTTGCCTCCGAGCAAGTTCACTACTAGGAAGTAAACAACAAATCGTAACATCAACACAAAAATAAAAGCAACAATATGACGGAGTATTGAGTTGGGCCTCACCTCCGGCCTACCATGGTAGCAGGTCATAGGGCTCACCGGAGGCGTGAGCTCGGCCTCGGTGAACACTTCATCAACAAGACCGACCTTGTCCGGTAGCGCCTCTAGCCACCAAGCTTTCATCGGTGGCCACATCCGCTAATTCTCCGGATTCCAGGAACTCATGGACTCATCGAACCGACATAAAAGAACTTCGCTACCGAGATTTTCGACTTCGTCTTTACTTTGAAGCCATGACGGTGATACATAATACCACCCCAAGCTAGATTTTAGCATGAAAACCTCGTGACAAGCCCAAGTGTAAAGGAAAATTATGCCGATGGGCATAGCACCAAGGCCCATTAATCGCCGAAGGAATTTGGCGTTAATCGGCAAGAGGAATGCCAAACATTTGTTGTAATTCGGTATACATGAAGGAAAGGGAGACGAAGACCACACCAAAGGCTATCCTCGTAAATCGTGACAAAACCCCCCGGAGGAGCACTAGCCCTATCACCCAGTCGGGGAACAACATACTCAAAGGATTTTGGGATAGAAAAAATAGAAGCAAGCTCTAATCTTGAGGGTGCTTCTAAAATCGAAGGAATGAAGAAACCCTACCAAAATCCATTAAAGGCGGAAACAAACTCTACGCACGAAAGGTGGGAGGGTATCAAAGGTATATATTTCACATCCACCGAATAATTCGGTGGCATACACGACATAACGCGCCTTCCCGGCCGTGAGACCCATCGGACGAGGAAGAAGAAGAAGATGCCATGAAAACTTCGGTTTTAGAAGAAGATGATGGCGCACAACACGCATACCCGACAATGGCGATAGCAAAGCTTTTTTCCTTCAGGAATGCAAAAAGGAGAATTTGAAAATGGAAATGAATAAAGTGATACGAGAAGTGGCGTATCATGGAAGTTATCCTCCAATATGCACTTTATCGGGAACCCAACCGCTGTCCGCATTAAATGCGCATTAAATGCAGATGACAGACCCCGTGTTCGACATCGGCAAGACATCCCGTGTTTGACCTCGTCCTGACGTTACGCATTCAACCACAACGCCGTATCCGACCACGACAAGGTGAAGAAGCAACATGCGACTGCATAACGCCCCGGTAAGGTGAAGCGGCGACATGTGACTTCAAGATAACGCCGGCAAGGTGAAGCGTCGACATGTGACTTCGCAACACCGGCAGGTGAAGCGAGCAACGATGACCTCGGCATTACGCCCCAACCAGGTGAGCCATGCGACGTGCGACTTCGACGTAACGGCCCGACCAGGCGAAGCCAAGCGATGTGCGACTTCAGCACAACACCCCGACAATGAAAGTCAAGCGGCAAGCCAAGCGACATACAACCTCAAGAATGAGCCCTACAGGAACTCCAGCGAACCACTGTCTCCCATCTATCACGACCTCACTTCTACGTCTTTTTGGGGGGATATGATAGGATACGGCCTAACCACTAGGCCCAAGCATCGGGCCCAATATAAATCGGCCCAGACATTAAGCTCGGCCTACGCGAGTTCGCCCAAGAAGACTCCTAAGTCAGTTGCAACCCAAATCACAAGTGGGGACGCAGAAGATTCGGACACATCTAAAAGAATCTTATTTAGAGAAGATCTTGGATTAAGATCCTATTTAGAGAAGATCTCGGATTTGAGATCTAGGTTAATATAATCGTGTATAAATAGAGGCTAGATTAGACGGAAAAGAGGATCGACACTCTTTGTAATCGCTGCTCATATTATCAACACGCATACATTATCTCTTACTCCGTGGACGTAGATCTAATTCAAAGATCGAACCACGTAAATCCCCTATGTTCATCGTGCATTTATTTTCCTAACGAAATTAAGATCGATCAGATAGCTAGTACAAAACAATGCTACTTACATTGAAGTCCTAATGTAGGTTTGATGTCAGTGGCCGCGATTAACAAGACTCGGGTGACTGCTAACGAAGTCTATCTTCTTCTGCCCTCTTTCTATCAAGTCAATGAATCATCGATGCCTGTTTTGCTCCAAACACTAGCAAAATAAAAGAGAAAATGTCTGCCTCCAACCAATGTGATTTTACTTATTTATTTGCTTCAAAATACCAGCTACTGATGCACAATGTGTGGATTTGTATTGGCATTGCTCGCAGCAAGATTGCAGCTGCTCGATAACTTTGACGCACCTACACCACAAACAACCAGATTAGCCTTTAGCTATTCAGGCACACTGCAATCGAGGCTCTTCTAAAAACTACAAATAATTTCTTCAATTATTGTTATATGAATATCCGAATCAATACAAGTCAATCCATGGTTTTAACAACTCTTAACAAAAATCAGCCTAAACAAATAAATAAGTTCTATACAATATGATTGATGTATATTCAGACTCATAAACTTTCTCCACACAAAAGAAGATTATATTAAATAGGAACAATACTTCCTATGAAATATATGTTGGAAAAATGTGTACAAAATAGTACAGAACTTGTCGGACGTGTTACAACTCGAAACAGAAAAGTAGAAGAAGATCAAACTAACAATGAAACTTAAAACAAGTAAACAGAATAAAATTACAGATGACCGTATTCTAGATGCCGAGTCGAAGATGCCTCTTTCCGCAAGACGAGATACGCCCGGTAGTGCTCTGTTCCGACGATCGTCCCCAAAGATAAAACTGCAGCGTCTCGTAGGTGGCAGCACCGCAAACCAACGAGCTCCGGTGAACTGGACGGAGGAGAGGACTGAGCTTGAACACAAAGTATGTATGTAGGGAGTGCTCTTAGGTATGCTGGAATGCTTTTGCGAGAGGTGACTAATGCCGGAGACATGTCCTATTTATAGGCGCCGCCCCTCATGAGGAGTATGTTGGAGTCAACACCCGCATTGATGTCGGGTGTTACGGAGTTATGTCCCCATTGAGTGCGAGAGGGTTACGCGGTGTTTCGAGACAACGTGGGCACGTTTCCAGTAACCATCATGTTGAACGTTACCGCAGCTACTGATTTAACTGGACAACACGTGCGCCCGTGTTCATTGGACGATCCGGACGCCTCTTCAAGTGCACAGCAGCCCAACGGATTGGGCTACACGAGTTGGGCCTCGCATCAACTCCAACTTTGGGTTCGATCAAACATCGATCCAAAATATACAAGAATGGACCACGGAACCAGCCCACGAACAGTGCCCAAAGAATAGCCCAAAGACCACCCAAGATCCAAGGACCAAGGACCACGGAACCAGAGCCGAGTCGGGCCGGCCGGGTCGGAAGCGGGCGTCATATATGCGTGGGCTTCCAACCCATCACTTGTGCACATAATTATACTAAGTGTTCAATGAACCATTTATATAGACAATTAATGAAGATACATTAATTAATATGGGATAAGAATTAATTAATCAATGCTTATCCCCTTAAGCACATAACTCCATGTTTAAGTGACCAATTTTGATCCACAATTTCTCATTCACCGGAAATCGGATTTGAGAATGTGAATACACCACGATCATCTACTCGAAACGTAGATCGATCCTATGCCGTTTAATTTCACAAAATTAAACATTACGTCACTCAAAATCTTGGTCAAAGTAGCTTCCTGGAAACTTGACCATATATAATATATATAACTATATATACACGATTTCCAACAATATATTGTTCAGCGGATAAAATTATATGCCTTATAAGCAAGAGACATGACGTACTTCCCTCGAAATATTTGCCTGTCACACAGCAGACATATTTGCACGAAATTAACTTTTTCAAGGAATCAAATTGTGCCTTACTGAAATCCAATATGTAAAAAATTTAGCAGGAAAAGGAAACTTTAAATGTTAGAGAAGACTGCAGACAATTCTGAAGCAACTAAATCTGTCAAATAACAGAGGGCATTCTTGAAGTTGAACTAATTCCTATTAACCACATTATATTTCAGAAATAAAGTTCTGACCCTTATAAATTTTTCTGGTCTGAGTCCTAAAGCCTTAAGAACAGAGGCAGTGGAAAGGTTTGTTGCATTACAGGCAACATTCTATTCACCTTCCGGGTAAAGAGAAACATATATATCTGTAGGATTTGGATAGTTATCTTGCAGTTTCAATCTCTGAGTAAGTGCGATGTATGTCATCATTATTCATTGCTCTGAGTATGTGGGGAAATTCACAGATACAATATTGATAGGGTATACTTCAAAAGCATATTTCGAGTATAAGTGGGAAATTGTTAGGGTTATATTATTTCCTTATTTTGTGAGTGAAATTTATCACATTTTTTTGCATATTAACTCGCGTTATGATGGCTAATTCAAACAGTCCGTTTACTTTATAGTGTACACAATGTACAGTAAATCTCAGATGGTCACATCACATTGTGAGTTCCTCATATAATATAAATTGCGAGTTCACAACTCAGATGTATTTGGACCATCCATTGGTTAAATTTATACTACTAGCTTCTACTAACTGCATGAAGAATATAGATCTCGGCATATTTATTATTTCTTAATTTATGTCGAAAATATTAGATACACACACACACACACACATATATATATATATATATATATATATATATATAATATTTATTATCTTAATTTATGTCGAAAATATTAGATACACACATATATATATAATATTTATTACATTGACTAATCATACGCAAGAGTCGATTATTGATTCAATATTCTCGATATTTTGGCTAATAATCTTAATTATATGATAGATAATTATTATAGCATAAAATTGTGTCTTGGTGTACAGAGTTGATTATATACGTATGAGGAGCTCGAAAGGTTATTTATTAAATCAGGCCGGTGAATTAATCTTCAACATAATAGCGTGTTGCCGGCACAACATCTGGAGCGAGCTAACACAGAGAAGTGTTATTGGTTTTGGGTCCATACAATGCAATCTTTGATAATTAGAAGTTCAAATGAATTTTGCAAGCCTACAATAAAAGATACTTTATATGATCCATTCCTTATAAATATATTGATATGATTGGTACAGAATCTTTTCAAGTTCTATTAGACCTTTTTCAATGCAACATGGCCTTTCTTTTTTTATCATGTAATTTTCTTTAAATTCTTCAAATAGTCTATTTCTTATGATACGATGACTTTTGTTTTGTTTTTCTAAAGAATAGATCGATGGCGATCGTTTCGAGAATTATGGAATACAAGCTGGAGTTATAATGTTGCTTAAAAAGCATCCAAATAAACGGAATCCACCTAAAGGAACTTTGCAAGACAAAACTTGCAGGAATTGTTTTGGCTTCTCTTTCGCTGTTTCATCATAAGTTTTATTCGGAATTTAGTGAAGTTTTGACTCATTGGAGAAGGCTGAATAAACTTATATTCTCTTTAGCACAAAACATCATATCCAGCAAGACTGAATAAAAACCTGGTAAAGGTTCCACTCAGAAATCTCAAAACGGCAACTCCAAAGTTGACGGAAACAATGATAAATAGACAACTAGGGGCTGAGTATACTAGTCTACACCAACATAAACTTTGACCTAATCTGTAGTTACTTGAAACCGTTATCTCCGGCAGATATAACCACACCACGAAAACAAGCAACTTCAGCTGTCACTCATGTATCTGAAGGAGATCATAGTCTACATGTCCAAGGTAGAGACCACATGCAGGGGCCATTGGAGGCGCAGCACTTACATTCTTTGCTTCAAGGATTTTTTCCACTGAAAGGTAGCATTGAGCAGATAATAAATTTTAGTTACAAATCTCAAGCCCTCATTACCCACCCCAAACACACATGTCTGCTTTTAAATGACTAGTTACCATCAGAAATGGTGAGATCACCAGTTCCCACTGATTTCAGAACCCCAACGAGCAATCTGACCTGCTCAAATTTCAGTAATGAGATTTTAGATTAAAACAATATCAACTCACAGAATAGATGATGTTTATTGGCATTAGCAATTAAATGAAATGTAGTATAACATTATTGGGATCCAGGAGCATAGTTCACATGAATAACATCGTTAAACTAAGGAATATTTAATGAAATTTAGCTCCGCATTATGCTTTAAGTGTAAGGTCAATCAAAGATCAAACTCAAGGATTTTCCTAATTTCAGATCAGTGTAGCAGCTTCTAACTGCATATAAATGTAAATTGGTTTCTAAAAAGTTAGAAGAGTGAATCGTGAGCTTCATTCATATTTGAAGCACTACTGATGCGGTGGCTCAAGAAAGGAAACCAAGCCAAAGAAACATATCAGATTTTTAGTTCCTCTTTCTAGGACAAGATATTATGTTATGTCCTCCATGATGAGACAAACCATTTAATGTCGAGAAGGTCTTAGCAATTTGATGGAACATATGGGAAAATGAATCATTATGCCTTCTATAAAGATGGGATCCATATAGGACTAGATTTGATGAAAGATAGATGAAGATCTATATTTGAAGCTAACAAAATTGCATATGCACAAATGAAAAAAGAAGAAACAAAGTCTGGCAACCTAACCCTTCTGGAAATACATATTCTTGGACTATCAAGATTCTCTATATATAAGTTCATCCTTTAAAATGCCGATCAGTTTACATCCTTATCAAACTATCTGGCACCAAACTGATCTCATACTCGAAGCCAGTCGTATGAGCCATAATGGACAGAGACTACAAACACAGTCAAAGGTATGCTGGAAGAGGATTTAATGGAGAATCAATGTCTCCTTTTGCAACAGCACTTATAATTTTTAACACTAAAGGTGCATGGTACTTGGAGAATGCATATTGCAACATTGAGCTATCAATGAGATGCTATTAAGTACATGTTTCCAGTTCCAAGATTGAGCAACATATGTACATGTTGCACAAAGCAAACAAAAATCTCAATGATTCTCAAGAGCTGAATTTGAGACAGTGAAAGGATTTCATGAATGGACAGTAATCTACTTTTGTTTATAATTTTATATAAGATGCTCCAATTCCTTTTATGTGATTGCTTAAAACAATCTACTGGGAAATATGTCAACATATATTTTGACATCTTGCTGTTTACAAGAAAGAGACTGGTACAGAGAAAATTCATGTTTATCATAGACACAAGACAAAGTAAAGTTCTGATGTTGCTAGCGACACTAACCAGGAGAAGTTTGATATTCTAGGGGGCGTTTACTTTTTATGATTGATAATATACATGATTGAATATTTTTATCTTCATTTCTATGACTTCTTCCATCCTACCCCTTTCAATAGGATATGAATCAAGCAAGTTAGCTCAAATTATAGAAATTATCAAGAGCCTTGAAATATCCGAAAATTCAAATCCATCTTAGTGAACAATTGATTAGTCTATACTACTTTTATCTCACTAGGCTAATCATCAATAGTAAATACTTCCTGAATAGTCATATTTGAATAATGGCATTTTAAGGCTATATCGCTTGATGAAGCAGATATTAAAGGTTGGTTCCTGATTGTCACCAGTTCTGAATGGGGAGGGAGTTGGGCCAGAAAAATTCTTTTTATAATAGACGGCGAAGCCTGAGTTCTCAAGTCATGGGTAACGCCAACTGGTAGAAACAAGCTAAATGGTCAATTCAAATTTTAGTAGCTATTTAATATTTTATAATTTAGTCACTTAGTTGTTTGATTATTTATGATCATAGGCTATTTCTTTTTTTTTGGGTAAATTTATGCAGAAATTTTAAAGGCTGCGTCACGGTGGACTCGAACCCGAGACCTTTGGCCTTGGGCATTAACCACTCTACCACTAGGCCAACATACACACACTGGCTATTTCTAGTGTATTCTAGTATTTTATAATTAAGTTAGTCATTTAGTTGTTTGTAGATTCATGATTCATAGGCTATTTCTATTGTGTTCCTTATGGGCCAATATATATTGGTTTTATATTGTTGGCTATCTTTGTGTAAGGTTAGGATTTCCTACGTTTAGAGCAGATCTGTTGGGTAGGTGAAGCACCTGAGGAGCTTGGTTTTCTTTATTTAATTGCTTGGTACATTCAACTCTTACAGGAACTGAAACAATGACAGGGATAAAATGTCTTTCAAAAGGTGCAAGCCTAGGCCTAGCAATACTTCAAGCTCTTGCACTAGCAATGCATTCTTTGTAGTGTTTCTATCAGGGTACAGCAGGGAAAGATTTTACGCTACCAAAAATTATCACTTTTCGTCAATATTTGAAGGCCTCGCTTTGTCATGTTCCATCAAGAAATGCCATTTTGAGGGAGATGAACATTGCAGTTAATGCAATTAGTTTTATACTAAGATAAGTATATGGTACCCTTACTTGTAATAAATAAGGTTGAATAGTTATCTAGAGATGAAAGTCTTAAAATAACATGAATGATATTCTAGGAAAAGAAGCCAGAAATAAGTAAAAAATCAAGTCATTTCACCTAGATTAACTTTATCAAGATTTCTCCATAAGAAATGTTTGTTCTGACAACGTTTGAGTATTTGCCCCTAAATCACTTAGCTACGATATAATTAATGATGTGGATTTGCCTCAGGATATGGGAGTTTATAAAAAAAGCATAAACCGGGGCAAACAGAACAAATATAAAAGTGAAGTGCATTAAGGCATAATCGTACAAATAGAGAGCACCAAAGAAGGATGAAGTATCTAACAAAAGCTTCATCACTCAAAACTTGTTATAAAACTTGTTGAAGATCTTAAAGCACCACTTTTATATTTAGCAATAAATATCAGCTTGGAATGGAATTAGCAGCTAGTAAGTTAAAATGGTACAGATACCTGAGGTAACTATTTCTCCAAGAGGCACACTCTTTTGCATCTAGATGTTAAACCCTATGTGGGGATTAATAAACCCTAATTGGGAATCAATAAACTCTACTTGGGCCTAATTAAAACCCTATGAACTAATAGTTTTAATGAATGACTAATTAATGTTTAATGAATGATTGTGGCAGTCTGCATGAGTTTAGTGTTTCTCCAATTACTCAAAAAAGCAGTGTGCTAGAATCTTTAAGATTTATAAATGCTGGAATGCTGTAAATATATTATACAATACACAGGACAATTGGCTAAGAAGCACCGGAGCTACCTGATGGTACAGGAAGGACCGTGCTCTTGCAGTAACCCAAAGCAACGGTGCCTTTTCCTTACTCCAAATTCATGAACAGTCAATGCTCCGGAATTTTCTATAAGTTCATCGGAAATGCCATCAAGAGAGGGAGAATCATCTTGTAACTTCTTTGAGATTGAAACAGAACTGGCCAGGGCATAATTGCTTTGTTCTCTCTCCAACACCGAGGGAAAATATGGGCTTGAAGCAACCTCTGTGACGGTCAGCTCATCCAGAGTTCTGATAGGTGACTTGGCCTATCAAGCAAGGAAAAGCACAGTTAGAGTTTAAAGAAAAGTACCAGATAAAATATATATAAAAGGTCTATGATCTGAAACCAAGTTCTAAAACAACATTATGATGTCAGAGATTTTCCATGGAAATACGTGACCAACCTGGCATGCAGCAGCCCTGAAAGAACTAAAGTCATGGCGTCCAACAAGTACTCTGCATGCTTTCTGCATAAGGGAAGTATTAACCAATTTCATTAATGATAGAAAAGACGATAAACATCACAAAAGGTTCACTAAAGTTTTCTACCAACCTGCATATCTAAAACAGAAAGTTCTTCAGGGACATGCCAAGCCCGGTCTTTCTCAAAGATAGACAGAGGCTCCTTCCCAGATAACAATCTGTAGAAGTACCTATAGAAGAATCACCAAAGCAACACTTTATATTTCTAAATATTTGGTGCCAATGAATATTGCCCAACAATAGCATGGCACTCTCTTTCAACTATCAGAAAGAAAGAGAAAAGGATGCTAAAGTCACCAAAATGTCAGGGTTACGTTAGGTTTCAATTAAAGTTTAAAGAAGTAGTCAGGCATAAGATTTCTTTACCCTTTGCATTATGTAAGCAATGTAATCTTTCTAGAATTCTATACGTACACATAGAACAAATCAATAAACAAATAGCAGCTTGACATGATTTTTACCCAAATTTTCTTCCCAAGTTATAAAACAATTTTAGACAACTTCATCTATACTTCAAATCATAGAGACCACAAAGAAATTAGATACGTAAAGAGAAACTTGCAGGTGGATATTAAAAACCTTAATCGACTATTGCAAGGCATACAAGCAATTTCAGAGAAAATTTTCTTTGATACCTACGTCCGTTCTAGAGCTTTATAGCGCGCATGAAAATCAGATGGAACACACTTAACATCGACCACCATAATATCAACTTCACTCTTCTGCAGCAAAAACACACTGGACATGCGTCAAATTTCTCAAAGAGACCAATAAAGGAAAAACGGATAATGTGCAAAACACGTCCCCCACATATACACTGATTTATAAATCCCCCCCTTACGTTTTTGTGCAAAACACTTCAAATCCCCAAATAAATGGGGCAACTACACCCCTTGACTTCGAAAGGTGTAAACAGCTGTCAATTTTTTGAGTTGA
Organism: Salvia rosmarinus; assembly: GCA_036937905.1. Taxonomy (NCBI): domain Eukaryota; kingdom Viridiplantae; phylum Streptophyta; class Magnoliopsida; order Lamiales; family Lamiaceae; genus Salvia; species Salvia rosmarinus. Next base: position 16,200,481 of record CM072815.1, read on the forward strand.
TATTATGGGATAAGGTGCAAAAACACCTTCAATATTTATTGGATTCACACATATCCCTAAACATTGTTTAGGTGCCAAAAAGTCCATATTAATGGTGCAATTACACCCCCCGAATTGGACAGCTTGTTAACGCTAGTTGACCATTTTACGATACTCAAGCTCTGAAAGCTCTCCGTCAATTCCACCATCTGATGCCGAATCGACATCAAGCTTCCATCTTCAAATCATGAACACACAAGCACGCATAAAAAACTCACCATAAAAAAATTTCATCCAATTATTTTGTCCTACGACATCCCATCATTAAATTGAAGGCATCCCACAAAAACCACATGTCCAGAGTTTTCTAATGATATCCATATTTGTTGGTATCTGTTATATATGTAAATATATTATATATGGTAGATGCATATTAGAATCCTATTAGGATTAGGGTTATTCACATGTATATATAGGAGCTCTTTTCTTTGAATAAGATGTACTTTTCATTCCCATCTCATATGATAACATGGTATCGAGCAATGGGTTCTAGGGTTTCAATTTCGTGGTCTTAGAGTTTTGAATTTTAGGTTTTTTCAATTTCAAGGGTTTTCAATTTCGTGATTTTCAATCTAGGGTTTCGCGACCCATTTCGATTGAGGCTCACCGACGACACCTCCCACCCAAGCAGCTTCCCCACCCTCCGGCGCACCCACGGCCACCGGTCCGGTCGCCGGAATCGGCACGTGAACAGTACACGCGCGCGGCGTGTCTGATAGCGCCGACAGCCTCTCCGGCGCGTGAAGGCGCGTCCGGCGTCCGATTCTGCTCCGGCCAACGCCGTTCGCCTCGTCTCATCGTTCCGGTGAGTTCTAGCCCGGTTTTGGTCTGCATCGATACATGGTGTGAAATTTTATTTTAGACAGCCTCATTTCTCACGATTTGTGCCTATTTTCGGCATTTGAATTTGCTTTTGCTTTGGATTTCTGGCTATGTTTGGTTGTGGTTGCTGTGTTTTGGGTTATTAATATGTCTGAAAATAAATCGGTTGATGTTGTATCCGTGATGTCGAAAATCACGGATCATAAGCTTTGTTCTACGAATTATATGGATTGGCGTCAAACTATTGAGCTATATTTGTTGAGTGTTTCGATGGATCATCATCTGTCTGACGATCCTCCTTCAGATGAAGCAAAGAAGAAACCTTGGCTTCGCGAGGATGCTCGTTTATTTTTACAAATACGTAATTCGATAGACAAGATCAGCTTATCGCTTGATCACCCACTGCAACACTGTCAAAACTCTCATGACGTATCTTGAGTTTTTATATTCGGGCAAAGGAAATGTGTCTCGCATGTTTGATGTGTGCCAAGCCTTTTATAGGCAAGAGAAAGGTGAGCGAAGTCTTGCAGAGTATTTTATGTCATTCAAGAAAACTTATGCAGAATTGAATGCACTACTTCCGCTCGATCTGAGCGTAGGGGGTACAACAAGCTCAACGCGAAAAGATGGCAGTTATGAGTTTTTTGGTTGGTCTTTCGTCTGATTTTGAGACTGCCAAGTCTCAGGTTCTTTCTGATACTCAGATCTCTTATTTGGAGGAAGGCTTTGGCAGACTTCTCCGCACCGAGCGTTCGACTGTTGTCTCATCTGCACAGCATAATAGTGCTCTTATTAGTCGCGCCCCTTCCTATGCACCGAGAATGGTAATTCTAAGAGTCCTTCTGGCCAGGACATTGGTACGACAATGTGGAATGTCGCATCGCCATGAGATCGGGCATACCAAGCGCTTTTGTTCAAAGATTCGTCCCAAGAAGATCCTCCGTCCCGCCCATGTTGTCGACAACGGCCATACTCATCCATCCTAGTGATTCCATCACTATTTCGCCATGTAGTATGCACAATTTTGCAACATCGAACGGACCTCTCCATCCGCCCTACCATTGCTCTTGCCGATTCTGTAATCCCGCTGCTGCGCGGTTTCTCGCCAACCACACGGGTCATTGATTCAGTGCCACGGATCATATGACAGTAATCACGCTTTGTTTTCCACATTTGAGTCACATCAAAACACACCTTCGATCACTCTAGCTGATGGTTCACACTCCATTGTTCGTGGATCGGGCACCGTCCAACCCACGTCTTCTTTATCCTTATCTTCGTCCTTAGTCTTCCTCGACTCTTGTTTAATTTGTTATCTATCGCCAAGCTTACTCGCCATTTCAATTGTAGTGCCTCATTTTTCCCTGATTATTGCTTGTTTCAGGATCTTACGACGAGGCAGATTATTGGTAAAAGGCATGAATCAGGTGGTCTCTATATCCTGGATACACAACCACCTTCTTTAGTAGCGTGTCGGGTCATCCACTCCTATGGACGAGCATTGTCGCTTGGGCCATTCATCCTTCCTTTGTTAAAGCGATCGTGTCCGCAGAGTTTTCTCGTTGTCTTCTTTAGATTGTTAGTCTTGTCGGTTTGCTAAACACCATCGTGTTAGTTTGAGTCCTCGAGTCAATAAAGAGCTAATGCTCCTTTTGAGTTAGTTCATTCCGATGTTTGGGGTCCTCGTCCTGCTACATCCAAAGTCGGTTATAGGTATTTTGTTACTTTTGTGGATGATCATTCTCGTTTGACATGGATTTATTTAATGAAAATCGTTCGAGTTATTTACTCATTTCTCGCCTTTTGTCTGAAATTAAGACTCGGCCATGTGTCTTCAAGTCTTACGAAGTGATAATGCTAAGGAGTATCTATCTGATAACTTTTGTCGTTATACGGTCACTAATGGTATTCTTCATCAAACTTCTTGTGTTGACACACCAGCTCAAAACGGAGTTGCTGAACGAAAAAATCGGCATCTCCTCGAAATACCGAGCCTTATTGTTTGCCATGAAAGTCCCTAAACACTTTGGGCGGATGTTGTTCATCGCTTGTTTTCTTATTAACCGTATGTCGTCCTCTGTTCTCTAAACATCTCCTTATCATGTTCTCTTCCGTCTAAATCTTTGTATCCTATCGCCCAAGATATTTGGTAGTACTTGTTTTGTTCGTGATGTTCGACCACGTGTTACTAAGTCGACCCCAAGTCCGTGAAGTGCATCTTCAGGATATTCTCGGGTTCAAAAAGGGTACCGGTGTTACTTTCCAGATCTCAATAAATATCTTGTGTCTGCTACACCCTTTACTCCATCTTCCTCTTCTCTACCTCAGGATGAGGATTCTGATTTCTTGATCTATACTACCTCATCTGTCGGGTCTCCGTCTGTCTCCGATAGGCCTACTCCTCCTATCATACAACAATATACTCCTGCTCATGCTACTGAATCCTTGGTTACTACTTCACCTTATTCTGGTCCTGATGATCCAATAGCTTCGTCGTCTGATCCTACACCGAGCATTGATCTTCCTATTGCTCTTCGCAAAGGTAAACGCTCTTGTACTTATCCCATTTCTGCATTTGTGTCATATAGTCGTTTGTCTCCTTCATCTAAAGCTCTTGTCTCCACCCTTGATTCTATTCCTATTCCTAAGACTGTTTCTGAAGCTTTGGCCCATCCTGGTTGGCGGGCTGTTATGATCGAGGAGATGAATGCCTTGAAGGCTAATGGCACTTGGGAATTGGTTGACCTTCCGGCTGGTAAACGCTCTATTGGGTGTAAATGGGTGTTTACTATTAAGGTGAATCCCGATGTTTCCGTTGATCGTTTGAAGGCTCGTCTTGTTGCCAAAGGATATGCTCAAACTTATGGTGTTGATTATTTTGAGACGTTCTCACCTGTTGCTAGGCTTGCTTCTTTTCGGATTGTGATTTCCTTGGCGACGGTCATCATCGCCTTTATATCATCCGGATGTGAAGAATGCCTTTCTTCACGAAGATCTAACTGACACCATCTATATGGAGCAACCGCCTGGTTTTGTTGCTCAGGGGGAGTCTGGTAAGGTGTGCTATCTCCGTAAGTCATTGTATGGTTTGAAGCAAAGCCCTCGTGCATGGTTTGCACGTTTGCACGAGCAACTGCGCATTCGCTTGAAGCAATCTGTATCGATGATTCATTTTCTACAAGAATTCGATAGTGGCCTTATCCTATTGGTTGTATATGTGGATGACATTGTGATTACCGGTAGTGACGCTAAAGGGATTGCATCTGCGAACTTTTCGCAAACTCAATTTAATACCAAAGATTTGGGAGAACTTAAGTATTTTCTTGGCATTGAAGTTCGAGAAGTAAGAAAGGATTTTCTTATCTCGGGAAGTATGTACTCGACTTGCTCTCGAGGCTGGAAACTGGGTGCTAAACCTTGTAGCACTCGATGATTCCTAATCTACGACTTACTAAAGATGGTGTTCCTTTGAAGATCCGAGAGATATCGCAGATTAGTTGGGAAGTGAACTATTTAAGAGTGACACGTCCGCACATTGCATTCTCGGTCGATGTGGTGAGTCAAGATATGTCATCTCCAAGCGTAGATCATTGGAAAGCAGTTGAGCAAATTCTATGTTATTTGAAAGCGAGCACTGTATGGGATCGTGTATGGTGATTATGGTCATGATGATGCAGATTGGCGGGATCAAAGGAAGATCAAAGATCTACCTCGGGATATTGTGTGTTCTTTGGTGGAAATTTAATTTCGTGGAAAAGCAAGAAATGAATATGGTGTCACTATCGAGTGTAGTCCGAGTACATAGCAATGGCTAAATCTGCATGTGAGATTTTGTCTATTCATAAGTTTCTAAGTGAAGTGGGCTTACATGTCTCAATGCCTTTCGGTTATGGCGTGACAATCAGTCGCTCGCATATTGCTTCTAACTCGGTTTTCCATGAACGAACCAAACACATTGAGATTGATTGTCACTCGCTCGAGAGAAGATTCAGAGTGAGCTGATTTCACTGGATATATGAAGACCAAGATCGGTTAGGAGATTTATTTACTAAGTCGCTTAATGGTGTTAGGATTGATTATCTTTGTAACAAGTCGGGCATGATTAACATCTATGCTCCAAACTGGTGAAGTGTTATATATGTAAATATATTATATATGGTAGATGCATATTAGAATCCTATTAGGATTAGGGTTAGAATCCTATTAGGATTAGGGTTATTCACATGTATATATAGGAGCTCTTTTCTTTGAATAAGATGTACTTTTCATTCCCCTTCTCATATGATAACAGTATCCTTGTTGAGGGCGGCTTGGTTTTGAACACAAAAGCCTCAGACATGCATTCACTTGTGTGTGACTTTTCCAACCAATGAGGATACCAGAAATATAGATATGACAAACATGGATTTTCAATTATTTATTATACTTATTTGGGTTTTATTTGATATTGAAAATCATATTTGTAGAGAATATTTGCTTACTTTTGCATTATTTTGAAGAATTGATACTCGTTAACTTCTTTTGCTCATTTCATAGGCACAAACGAATCGCAAATCGGAGTTCCGCCATAGCCGTGGCCTTGGTTCGTAGCGCAAAAATCGGCATTTGCCGCTATCAACGAGGGCAGCAGAAAGGATCGCTGGTGCGGCCGCATCTGACAGGTGTTTCTCAATTTGCGCGCTGCGGTCAAACGACACATGAACCGCGATCGTTGTCCATTCCACTCCAGATCCATGTTTTTGCATTTTTTACGATTTTTTACCTCTTTCCTTGTATTTTTGAGCTCATCTAGCTTTTATATTTCTTTTAGAGTTCAAGGAGCCATCTCCACCTATAAATACCCTCTTTTAACATTGTTTTTCTTCATTTTTCAGAGTTATATTGTATTTTAGAATTCCATATAGATTGGAGATTTATTATTTCTAAATACAGACTTCACATTCTTCATTGTGAAATTCTTATACTGGTTTTTGTTATTTATTTCAATCATGTTCTTTATTTTTTCTTGTTTAATTATTGTCACGGGTAACTTAATTCATATTGATGCTAAAGTTTGTATGATTTAGCAAGGAACTATGATTTAGTAAGGAACTATGTGATTGATCTATTGAGTTTGTTTGCCTGTCAATTCTGTCAATTCTGATGCTATTTTATGTTAGATAATTGATCATTATTGATGCATGTTAGTTGACTATTAAATACTTAGAGGTTATAATTGAGTAATCAAACTTAGGAATTCATAATATGATTAATCTAAAGATTTAGCGGTTTTAGAATTAATTATAGGAGAATAAATCTTGTAATCTTTTACAAGTTTTTATGCTTCTTGAGACCTAACGGAAATAGGTCATATATTAATTTTGTCACATACTGCTCGAGAGGAAGACTGTGGTTATTTGTGTGATTCTTCATCTTGATTGACTTAAAATTGATTAATAGGGCTATAGATTGTTTGTGATTGTCTGTTAAATTATTACCTTATGATCGGTCTTTTATCTTATATTTTCTTCCAGATCTGTTTATATCGCTCTTGTTATTTATTTTCTCAATTTTTATCAAAAACTCCCTACACCTTTGTGTTTGTCTGATTAATTATGACGTGTATGTATTTATTGTAAATCAATTTTTTGGCGTCGTTGTTGGATTATATAGATTATTCAGTACCAATTTTCTAACTTGTAGTGATTATTCGAGCGTTATTTAGTATTCATTTTTATTATTTTCTTATTTGGATTCTAATTTTCTTTCTATCTTGGATCTTGTGCATGAACAAAGATCCCTTGAACTTGGAGATTGAGAGGAAGCATAAAAGAGAGTCGAGACAGACGAGAAAGGAGACAACAAGCCATGACAGACAATTCTTTTACAGTTGTTGAGTTGACGCGATAGGTGGAGGAAATGACACGAGAGATGGCGAAGCAGGCCAGGAGGCCAATCAGCCACCTCCAATGCCGATTAATCAAATGTATTGTTCTTCTACGGGCCAATTTCAAGGAACTGGATAGAGGTTGTAGTCAATGCTAACAATTTTGAACTCAAGCCTACTTTGAGCTTTGTTCGTTTGTTTTGATTAACCTATGGGCTGAGGTTAGAAGGTGATTATTGTTGGGAAGAAGGTGTAGTGTGAAAAGGAATAAGTTGCAAGAAGGTGGTTAGGAAAAAAAATGCTACTATCCAAATGAGCTTAGAAAAAAAAATGAATAAAAAAAAAAGATAAGAACAAGTTTGGTAGTAGCTATGTGTGAGAAATTCTCAAAAGTTCTGGTATTTGATGTTGAATAATTCAAATGAATGATATGGTTGTTCGGATAATTTGACTTTGTGAAAATGTTGGATATCATTGACTTGTTGAAGTAGTTTGTTAAATATATTTTGAGAATAATGAGTTACTTAGTCTAAAAATATCTAACCTTACCAAAAAGCTTACATTACAATAAAAAATAAAGTCATTTTTTATCTTAATTCTAAGACACTCCAATTCTAAAACACTCATTTAAGTGATAGAGAAGTTAGACAATTTACAAACCTATGATAGATGCCATCTATAATTTGAATATGAATGTAAACATATCCATTTCATATACACTTAAGAGTTGCGAGCTTACTTGATATATATTTTCATGTCTTAAAGATTTCATTTTGAAAAGGCTGCATATTAATGCTTATTGATTTGTGTGACGTTGAAATATGAATGTTGCATGCAAGAATTCATTGTGGAAATTTTGAAATTGTCTGGGGTCATTTATTGTCATCAACTTAACTAGTCGTGTTTGTGTTTTGTCGTTTGTTTCCTTTGTTTGAGAACAAACAACCTTTCAAGTTTGGGGGAGTTGACAAATATGAATTTTAATGATTTATTATACTCATTTGGGTCTTATTTTTTTTTTTTTTGGTAATTTAATACAGAAATTTTAAAGGCTGCGTCACGGTGGACTCGAACCCGAGACCTTTGGCCTCGGGCATTAACCACTCTACCACTAGGCCAACACACACACACGTTAACTTCTGAAGAATTGATACTCGTTAACTTGCTATATTATACTCATTTGGGTCTTATTTGATGTTGAATTATGTTATAGAGAATATTTGCTTAGTTTTACATTATTTTGAAGAATTGATACTGTTAACTTCTTTTGCTCATTTCGTAGGAATATTGAGAAGGATTGAGGTGTACAAACGGATGATATCAAGTACATCGTGTTAAGAATCTTAGGTGCAAACGGCTTACAATTCGAGGTCGGATGAGGAAGATACGAGCAAAACAAAATGTCGTGGTGGCCAACGCCGACAACGCACGAGCAGCAAAGACCGTCCATTCCACTCCATATCCGGTTTTGGCATTTTTTACGATTTTACCTCTTTCCTGTATTTTGATTCTATCTAGGTTTTATATTCCTTTTAGAATTCAAGGAACCTCTCCATTTATAAATACCAACTCTTAACATTGTTTTTCCATCATTTTTCATATTTTTCAGAGTTATATTTTATTTTAGAGTTCATGCAGGATTAAAGATTTATTATTTCAAGATTCAAACTTCACGTTCTTCATTGTGGAATTTCTACACCAATTTTTATTATTTATTTCAATTATGTTCTTTATTTCTTCTTGTTTAATTATTCTCATGGGTAACTAAATTCTATTGATGCTAGGATTTGTATGATTTAGTAAAAACTATGGGATTGATCTATCGAGTCTATTTGCATGTCAATTCTAGTGTTATTTTATGCTAGATCACCGACCATTATTAATGCATGTCAGTTGCTCGATTAAATACCTAACGATTTTAATTGAGTAATCGAACTAAGGAATTCATAATACGATCAATCTAAAAATTTGATAATTTTAGAATTATTTGTAAGAGAATAAATCTTGTGATCTTTTTGGAGTTTTAATATGTTTTTGAAACCTAGCAAAAATATAATATGTATTAATCTACTATCACAGGCTACTAGGGATGGGATTGTGGTTATGTGTGATTCTTCATCTGAATTGACTTAAAATTGGTTAATAAAGTTATAAATTGATTGTGTGATTTTCTGTTAAATTATTATATTTTCTAGGATCATGCTTTTATCTTATATTTTCTTCCAGATCTATATATTTTCTTCCAAATCTGGTTATTTTGCTTTGTTATTTATTTTCTCAGTTTTTATTTAGGAGGGCATTTCTGAATCCTTATAAGCATCGAACATGTTTTTGCAACTTATATATACCTATTACATAAGTCTTAATTTACAAAATTTAGACTATTCCGTCTATATATATTCAATTTAAGGGCAATAGTGTAATAAGACAATATATTTATCCCTTTATCTGTTACTAATTTAGAAGAGCATATTATTACAAATATTTTTTATACTTAGGGCTCGTTAACTAGAAGGGATGGAATAAGATGTGATAAGTTTGATTGTAATATCTTTTATCATATAAGATAGCAATATCATGTTTGGTAGAATCTATTAGAATATCTAAAATATATAACCTATTGTTTGGTTGAATGTATTAAATTCTTTATAAAATTATAGTCCCTCGGTTATCCAAGATGATTAATTTTTTTTCGGCATAGTTATTCGGAAAAATGGTATAAAATGGTTAAAATGATAAAAGTAGGTATGACTCACCTTACGTGAAGAGAGAATTATTTCTTAAAAATGAAACATGTCAACTTGAATGGGACAGTACGAAAAGGAATACAAGTCATCTTGGGTGGGATGAGAAAATGTTTTACAAAGTATACCAGAAGAGTAATTTCTAAAATGTCCTTAATGTTTTACAAAAAAATTATATTTCAAGATAATAGTTTAATTGACAACTATTCAATCTGCATTGGTCCACAATCATTTAGCACCTTCTCAAGAAATTGAAATTCTTGAAGTAGCAAGAAACCCACTCCACTGCTATTCATGGATGCTTCTTTTTTACCTTTTGCTTAAGCGCTTTTTCTTTCTTTCTTTCTTTTTAATGGATTATTGAATCCTTAAATGATAGATTTCCGAAACAAACAAAGATTTTACAATTCGGAAATTAGCATGCAATTTCAATAGGAGCATAAACACCATATGATTATCAAGAATTTGATGGTAATTCAAGAAAACACAAGAATTTGGAACAAAATTTATGAAACAACGAAAGAATAAATAACCACTTCAATCAATAACCAATTATCATACAAAGAGACAAACCTTTGAATCGCTAGAAAGAAAAATAGAACGTCGCGAGAGAACAAAAACCAAAAAAGAATACGGTAGGAATGAGAGGGAGAGGATATTTTAATTAGGTTTTAATTCATATGGTTTAACTTAATTAAAATATAGGCTCATATTTATCATAATAATTTTTTGTGTTACATATCATGCCTCTCCGTTGTGATACATATTCACTAACATGTGGGTGGTAGATAACAAGCCTTCAATATATAAAGGACTTTGATGTTTAAAGCAAACAACATATTAGGGTGTCATAGGCATCTATCACACCCTTATCATGCGTAGCACACGAGCCCTTATAGTATGCTGTATGCTTATCTATTTAAATTTTTAAGGATAGTTTAATATATATCGGTTTCATATATTGGAAATTCTTTTAAATTTGATAAAATATATTTGTTTTATACATGGTTTAAAAAGGCGATGGTGAGGCGCGCCTCGAGGCGCGCCTTGGTGCGAGGCGCCGGCAAACCGCCTTCGAGGCGGCGCCTCACATGGGAGTGCTGAGAAGTACGCCTCTGGAGCTCTGAGGCGGTGCGAGGCGGCGAGGCGGTGGAGGCGGTCAGAGGCGTATGCACCCACACGTCCTTCCATCTCCCTCTCAAGCTCGGCCCTTCCATCTCCTTCCTTCTCCGTGCTCTGGCCTTCCACCTCCCTCCTTCTCCGGCGGCGGCACCAGTCCGACAGCAATATATTGAAAGCCAACAAAGCAGAACAGAAACGCAGCACATCAGCTTTCTGTAATTTTTTTTTTTGTAAGTTCTGTTTTGTATATTTTGGAAGACAGGAGTCGTGTATTGTTGGTTCATTGGTTGTACATTTGTATTATTTAATATTTGCGAAATGACAGCAAGCCTCCAATATTTGATGTCTGACTTGTTTATTATTTATTTGTAGTGGGAAGACAGAAGACGTGTATTGTTGGTTCACTGATTGTACATTTATATTATTTAATATTTGCAAAATGACAGCAAGCCTCCAATATTTGATGTCTGACTTGTTTATTATTTAAGTATTTGTAGACAAACTGTTATTTGAATATTTGTAGGGAGAGGCACAATTTGTAATTATTTTATATTATTGTATATCTGCTGCAATTTGTATTTATTATTGTATATTTGACTTTATATATATTATTTGAATATTTGTAGGTAGCAGTCACAACTTGTAATTATTTTATATTATTATATATTTACGCCTCGGTTTTACGCCTCGGACCGCCTCGAGGCTTACGCCTCGTGAGGCTATTGGAAAACGCCTCGGTGCTTAAAACGTATATTTAAACCTTGGTTTTATATATTGTATAATTATTATTTAAATGCAATACTTCAAGGGGTTGTTTACACCCATTTCAAAGGGTGTAAGTTTTTTGCACTAAAACTTACTTTGAGGTGGTATTTGTGAAACGACAACTTTGGACTTTATCCCAAGAAAAAACTATACGTACAAGAAAGTTCAATATTAAAAAGCAATTTAGCCGTTGAGAATGACAACTAGATTTCAACGAATCTTACAACATAATTCAATTGTTCAAACGAATTTAAATTGTTGGCATAGTTAGATGGAATGCAGCAAGCATCAATCAAATTCTAGTACAACTCTTTTTCTCAACTTCTTTTTTTCTTGTGGGGAGAGGATGTATGACACTGAGAACATACATCTCCTATAAGTAGCAGCCTAAAATCATATAAGGGCCTCACAATCAAGGAAGTTCAAGAAAACAAAGGAAAAAGACACTTATTTAGTGATCAATCTAAGGCTTATTTGAAATATCATAAATACAAAATCTTGAATAACATGCATCAAAGAGCTAAACAAAAAAAAAGAATCAGGAGCAGATGGATGAATATCTCAAGAAGACTGGCATCACTATACGACACTAATTATCTAGGATGGGCGGATATATCTTTCTAGATAATTAGACAAAAACTATCTACATAAGGATGAATGAAATGCATAAAAGCTACATACAGAAAGAACAACTACAAACATGGTTTAAAAAGACGGTTGTGAGGCGCGTCTCGAGGCGCGCCTCGATACGAGGCGCCGGAAAAACGCCTTCGAGGCGATGCCTCACACGATGCTGCTGAGACATGCGCCTCATGAGGTCCGAGGCGGTGAGGCGGTGCGAGGCGGTCCAAGGCGTGCAAAATCTATTTGCGTTATTTTTTTTATCCTTTTGTTCTTCTGCTGTTTTCGTGGGACTGTGAAGTTAAATGCTAGAATTAATTTCTCTGGGGATGTGTGACAGTGGGTCATTTGAATTTATTTGGGTATTAAATCTATTTATCTTTCATTGATTAATATTTAATAACGGGTGAGACAATTAATAGTGGGCGGCAGACATTGATTATGTTCATTGATTAGTATTTAATAATGGGTCAGACATTAATTATGTTGAATTTTTCGATGAGGCAGACATTTAATAAGAGGTAATTGATTCTGTTTGAATTCATTTATTTTTGCTGGGTCATTTAATATGAACTTAATATGCTTGATGATTTTTTTTTTTCATTTAATGTGTTTTATATTGAAAGAACTATACATACTTAATCCTGAATTTATATATTTTTTGTGTTTTTATATATTTGTTATTTTTTATATGTTTTTATTGTATAATTGTTATTTTTATATGTTTTTATAATTTACGCCTCGGTTTTACGCCTCGGACCGCCTCGAGGCTTACGCCTCGTGAGGCTATTGGATAACGCCTCGATGCTTAAAACGTATATTTAAACTTTGACTACAAAAGGACTCTAAAGGAAACATTTAAAAGGAGACAAGTACCCAGCACTACTGAATGTCAATAAAATCAGACACAGAGACATTTTAACACATAATTACATGAACACTACTAGAATCAGAATATGAGGAAAATGAAAAGGTAGGTACAGATTGCAAGGATTGAACATATATCAACTTTTAATAGAATCGCCATGAGAAATGTAAGGAATTCAGAGAAGTAAATTTATAAGCTCTTCATAGAATGTAAGAACATTGTTACCTAGAGTCTTATGTCCTAAATATACCACTTACACTTACCTGGGCATCAGCCCGTGCTTCTCCATCATTTACAAAATAAAACCAACTGTTTATGCCCATCTTTTAGCATCACAATATCTAATTTTATTTATTTACATTGATCAACGTTATCTAACCCCATCACAATCAGAAGGTAACTTATACAGCTTTGGACAATGTCAATGGTCAAAACATATAACATGTATAAATGAAAAAAAAATCGAAGAATGTTATCTCATAATTATAAGAGGCTATTTTGTGTTGCCTTTTTTGTTCCCAAATAACTTTCTTTGCTGATTAGATTAATTTTTTTAAGAGTTTTATTTACTCATTAGAAGAAAGCATACAGAAAAGACAAAAAGTATCCTTGTGAAATGAAATAGGGGCTAAATTGGTTCTAACAGAAGTTCAGGTGACCATAGATTTACCTATTGGTAATTTTAGCGGGAAAATGACCAAATTTGACAAGTATCACAAACTTTGTATTCATCAAACAAAACATACAAAGTACTAGCCCTACACAAAAAATGAAGATTAGTTGAGATGCAATCTATGCAGGTGCAATGTAATTCTTGAAACCGAAATGTGTTAAAGTAGTAAAGCATACCTGTAAAAATGATTAACAGCTTTTGAACTACGGCAGGTTCATGAGGCATTAACTGCATGATGAAATTAAGAGTAGCAATTTCGGATGACTTCAGTCTCATATGAGATATATATACACGGTAGATAATAGTATTTCTCGTTAATTGTAAAAATGCAAATCAAGCAAGAAAAGAAAAGATCCTGCTGCAAAAATCAGGCTAAAGTCAAGCTCTTAAGATTTCAATCTCACTTTAGAATATTTGAGCTCATGCTCAAGTTAGCCTAACTAATCAATTTCGGTCCAAGCGTTAACTTGATTTAAAATTATTGGAATGGTTGGGCTTGTTTAATGGTGTTGTTCAGAGTCATTCTCAAACTCACATCTGCCACAAACATAGTTTTGGTTCTTGAATTATATTTGGATTTTGAAGTATTGGTTGATTGCTTTTATATACGATTACTTATTATATCTTGTGATTGTTCTATTTTTCTAGAATATTTTCACATCTAAAGTGAAAATACTTTGAAATTGTTGATATAAAAGAATATTGTGACAAGATTAATAAATACAAATGATTCAACTTCATTCGTGACCTTTTTAGTATGTGGGACTCTCCATCTTCTTGATTAGATTACCCTCGTCTTTCATTTTAATATTTAGTAGTTTCACAATAATTAGTGATTTCATAAACAATAATCCATCTGGAGGAGCTTCCCATAATGCTAATAGTACACTATTATTGATTAAATATAAAGATGACAAAAATAGAAAATAACGAGCTGATCTTTGGCTTTTCAACATGTGTATACAGAGGCACAAGTTCGTCTTGTCAAAATCTCAACTTCTACAAGTTGAAGTCAAGTCTCACTCATAACTCATTACCATGCTCAAAACTATACTACATCCTTAAATTCTTTATCCCTATTTCATCACTCTTATATCCTTTAACAAAAGGCTTTTCTTATAAGATGGAATCTTTTATCCACAAACTCTCCACGAAGAATTCTTTAATGAAATGGCACAAAACATCAGTCATTCAGGTAGTTACCCATATTTTCGATGACATGCATATTCGATAGTTAACAATAACTTGTATGCACGAAGTTATATGACCGAGCAAAGCATGATCTGATTCTGAAAATAAGAAACAAAAAGTTACTTACAACTTCACCAGGTTTTCTTTTGCTTATCCTCTCAACATCTACATGGCATACATTTGATAGTGCATGAACACCAGCATCCTGAAAATGATTCGAAAATGTCCTTACAACTTAAAGATACACCCAAACAGAAAATTAGAAAAATCTAAAAGGAAAAAAGATAAGCTCACAGTCCGACTCGAGCAGAAAACGGAAACTGGCTGCCCAATGAATTTTCGAAAGGCGTCCTAGATGCATCGAAACACATTTAAAATCAAACAAATTTCCTGAGTCAAATAAATCGATATGAAATGATAATGTAAGACCTACCTCAAGAACGCCCACAACTGTTCTGCCAGTGGACTGCTTTTGGGCGCCAGAAAACCGAGTTCCGATGTACTCAATTGCTACTAGGTATCTTTGAGTTCTGGGATTCGGAATCGTATTCATCTCAACTAACTCTCTCTCTTCCTCCGAAGATTCTCCACCGTCGATTCTCGGCAGTTTGGAGGGACGTTGAAGGGATTCAGGGCTTTGATGAGAAAGAAAAGGGCTTGATTGCTTTTCTGTCATTTGGGTTTCTCGCAAACCGGGAAATCGGGGTTTTAGGGTAACTCTTGTTTGAATGTTGCAGTAGATTCACCCTACTTCTTTTAGATATAAAAGAAAAAATACATATATTAAAGGATTAAATTTAAAATAGTATGTTGCCGCCCGTTGGAGGAGTCGCATCTTGCACGCTCTTTCCAAAGAGAAAAGTTTTATATATTTGGTTAGGACTATTGGTATTATTTGGTGATAATAATTCAACAGGATCGATAAGATTAATTTATAATTGACATTTTTATGTTGGTGTTATAATTTGACATTCCTTAATTTGGATGGTATATATATATGAATTTCCACCTTTACAAATTTCAAATAACTAATATTATCTATATATATTAAAAGGAATTATTTTAAAATTAGTAAATTACATTTTTCCATTCAAATCAACATTTTATTTTGGAAATAAATATAAACTATACAATATATATATATATATATATAGGGGGGTTATGGTGAGAAATGTATTAAGTGTAAGAAATGAGAATAAATCTCAACCATTGATTTTTATAAAATCAACGTTCAAGATTTTGTACATTCTTAAAATTAAAAAAAAAATGCTGAGCAATTGAATACTGTAAACACGAAAAAGGGATAAAATTGAGAAATATGCAATACACGATCTATGGAAAGATATGAGCATATCTTTCCATCTGCCGAAAAAAAATGAAGATAATTCAATGTATACACACAGCACACAAAATCTGTAATCATTTAATGCCAAGAATTTGATTCTCGTGTAGCCAAAAAACGTTCCACATTCACAAAATTAAACCCTAGATTCATTAGAAAACACTGTTCTCACACTTCCATTATCATTAACACAGACGGCCTTCATCACTTCCAGACGGCCTTCATCACTTCCAGACGACAAGGGTAAAGAACCAAAAACACTCAATTCTCACACATTCTCAAACTTCCAGACGACACATTCTATTCCGGCTCACCTAAAAATTGAAGCTTGGCAAACAGTCACAATGGTGAACGAAGGAAAAAAAATGACGAAAGGGTAAAGAACCCCAAAGAGAAGATGGTGAGTTTTTTATGCAGCATTTACTACCATTCTTGATTTTACGAATGTATATTTTGGAATGTTTGTTTGCTACGATTTTAGGGATTTTTTGTTTACATTGATTTCGTAGCATTGTCCATATCTCTTTCTCCCGTTTTTTGTTTACATTGATTTCGTAGCATTCAGAAATAGGGTTTGAATTTGTTATATAAATGATTTGATTTCCTTTTTGAGAAACTACTTTATTATACAAAAGTAGTATATTGAATAATTTGTCAGTTGTGGAATTAAGAAGTGTGTATTGTTCTTGGTGGTCCCAATTGTTTTCTTTATTAACAAACCGTTGAAACATTCCATGATGCTTTGTTTAATTTTTTTACACCTTTGTGACATGTTGTTTGTTCACTGTCGAATTCAGTTTTGTAATATTTGGCATATAATGTTTTCCGAAATTTTTCATGTGCATTTGTGTTCACTGTCGATTTCTATATTCTATTTTGTGTTCATCATTTGCACATAACATTGGTTTTATATACATATCATATTAGTTTATATTTGTAGCATATCTTGTTTTTTGGTGTAGCATATCTTGTTAAAACAGCATATATTGTTTTTTGGTGTAGCAGATATCTAAAACACCTATGAACTGTGATGTACAACACATATTGCACATATCTTCTGTTATTGCACGGTTCAATTTTATATGTCATATATTGTTTATGGTGTATCATATAATTTTTTATATATGTATTAAACTTATTGGAATTAATGAACAGTTCAAACTTGAGTTTAATATTGTTGGTTTGGTTTCTCTGTGTTGTTTAGAACCAAATCATATGAACAACACAGATGTGTTGGTTTGTCTGTGATGTACAACACATATGAACGATATATGTATTTTATATCTAACAGGAAATAGGAGAAATCAATGTAGCAAATTAAAAATACATATACAATCTAATAAACTTTATATCATATATTAAAGTAGTCATAGCATATCTTTATAAAATCAGAGCATATAGATAAAACACCTATGAACTGTGATGTACAACACATATGAACTGTGTTCGTTGAAAAGAAAGCTACTGTTTTTGTTGGTCCAATGTTATTTTTGATGGTAATCACTTCTTTCATTTTAATATTGTTGGTTTGGTTTGTCTGTGTTGTTTAGAACCAAATCATATGCTCTGATTTAAGCATATGATTATAGTCCCGTATGTTCGCATACTAATCTATATATTAAAACACTTATCAAATTCAAATATCAAATGTTGTATTTGGTGTAGCATATAGTTATGTAAAGGTAGCACATTAAAATATTAATACATTATTACAAGTTTTATATCATATATTACAAGAGTCATATCATATCTTTATATAACAATAGCATACGATTGTGTTACAAGAGTCATATCATATCTTTATATAACAATAGCATACGATTGTGTACATGTTGCATATGTTTATTAGTTTATTAAGAATTAGCATATTTTAAAAAGCTGCGTTTGTAATTCGCATATCTTGTTTATATACACAAACTTATATACATACTACTTTATATATTAGAATCACTTATCAATTTTATGTATCATATCTTGTTTCATGTAGCATATAATTATATATATGTATTATATTATATTATTGTTTAGTTGTATCACACAACATTGTTCTTAAAACTGCTCTCATCTTTGTTTCTTTTACTTATGTATTGCATATTTATCACTATCTATTGCACATATAAGTTATGGGTATTGCATATTATTAATTATTGATATCGTTTATAGTGACTGTGTTTAACTTTCTGAGTTTTTAAACTAATTATTGTAAAATATTAATATTATATTTTTTCATAGATCGAGGTAAGATGACAGTTTCAGATATCATTAGGAAGAAAAGAGGATTACTTTTAGATAATGAGGTAGAATTAAGGACAAAAAGAAAGAACGATCCGAAGGGAATCTATTCAAAGGGGGAATGTTATGGCCAATGTTAATGAAGATGTAATTGATCAACATGACGAAGAAAAACAGGAATGCAATACTGATCATTTATTTCCAAAACTAGTGTCTAGATGTAATATGAATACATTCTTTAGCACTCTTGCAAGTTTAAATGATCGACAGAGAGCTGCAATAGATGAGTAAGGGTTTGCACATGTCCGAGATGTTAATATAAAGGAGCTGCCCTCGTGGCTTGCGTACTGGCTGGTGCAGAATTTTAATCACAACAGTTCAGAGCTCATTCTAACAGGAAATAGGAGAATTCACGTAACACAAGAAGATGTTTATCGTGTTTATGGTTTCCCGAAAGGGCGTCGTATAGTTTCCAGATTTCAGAAAACACATACGACTCCATTATTTGATGAATGAATGACTTTTTTTCCTGGAACACATAGACATAGAGTGTCTATACAGAAGTTGCATGATGCTCTACTTAGTTGTGAAGATGGAGGTATTTGGTTTAAGATTCATTTTATGATTGTTGTCCAATCATCTTTCATGGAAACCTTGTGAATGGTTACGTTATTCCATACATCTTGAATTATTTGGAACACATTGATGAAGTTAGAAATTGGAATTGGGGTGAGTACATAATGAGGAGTTTGATTGAGCACAAGACGGTGTTCGTTGAAAAGAAAGCTACTGTTTTTGTTGGTCCAATGTTATTTTTGATGGTAATCACTTCTTTCATTTAATTATATTTAATTCTTTTATTATTATTATATTGTTTAGCTAAAAATTTATATTTTTTGCAGATTTTTTATGTTGATAGAGTTGTATATAAGATGCAATCTGTATCCCGGCATTATTCAATAATAGGTAATTGGAGCAAAAATGCTCCGAGAAAGAGACAAGATCACGAAATCAAGGTGGAGTCTTTGATGATGGGTATCATATTCCACCTATTGAGATTGTTGATGAAGAAGACAGAGAGATCACAAATTTATGTGAGGGCAGCGGAAGCGGTTTATCGACAAGTATTGAGGTGTTGACATATGCAAAGAAAATTGCAACAACTGACGGTGGAAATGATAAAACTTATTGAGTCAGCTTCGAAAGAAAAAACTGTTTCTCGTTCGTTCCAACGGACCATCGAGACGGCTTTCAAGTCAATCTCATGTTCCACTCTGCCGGTGTCACAGCAGAGAAGTGTCCAGACACAAGAACCAACTGAAGAGGATGAGTGTTTTTGGAAAAATGAAGATGTTCAAAAGCTGTGGGATGATGTTGATGCCGCTGTTGCACAACAAGACAACTATATCAGCAAGCTTAAAGAAAGACCATCCTTCAGCTTTGGATTAACTCAATTGTGGAGCACACCTCATGGAAATGAAAAGATTGTTGGTGAATCTGCGAATGACCCAGACCAGGTACTGGTTTACTTATTATTCATAAAATAAAATCATTTTTTTACGTTTTTTTGTTAAATAATTAACAAAAATATTTGTTAGCATATGGAGATTGATGTTGCAAGAAGTGATGAAGACCTTGGAATTGATGCAACACAAACTGTACAAAATATTGTTGCAAGTCTGCAAACTGAGGTGTTGCATATCTTGTTTTTTAGTGTAGCATATCTTGTTCTTTGGTGTTGCGTATCTTATTTTTTGGTGTAGCATATCTTGTTAAAACTGTATCTATATGTTTTTTGGTGTAGCATATAGATAAAACACCTATGAACTGTTATCTACAACACATATGAACTGTGTTGTATAATATCTTATTTTTTGGTGTATCACATCTTCTATCCACTATTCTGTTATTGCACATTTCAAAATATATATCATATATTGTTTTGGGTGTAGCATATGATTTTATATATGTAGCATATTAAAAATATATATAATGCATAATAAATTTTATGTCATATATTACGTTATTCATATCATATCTTTATATAACAACAAAGATACAATAGTATACCGATAGCATATGTTTATTAGTTATATGTTCTTATAAAACATATTGCACATTATTCTTTTATGCTTATCAACGTGTTTGTATCATATTTATATTTATGTGTTGCACATACATTAAAACATGTTGCACATTATGCTTTTATACTTAACAACATGTTTAAATTCAGTTTATAATTCATATTTATGTGTTTGACATACATTAAAACATGTTGCACATTATGATACTATATTTAATACGTTCTTCATTCAATATGAGCAGTTTCGAGACAACATAGGAGGAGATATGATAATCCTCGAGACAACATCATAACCATAGTGGAAGCACATGTTGTTATTTTCAATATTATTGTTTTATGTACCTTCCGTATATATTAATATTTTTTATCCATTACATTCTTTGCAATTTCTTATTACAATCGGGCTTGCTTGAGGAAGGAAGAGGATATGGATCGAATATGCAATTGATCCAACTTTGAGGAACGAAGTAACTCAAGTAGTTGAAAAAGAAGGTGGTTGTTTCAGTATAAAAGAAAAAGGAAAAATTAGATTCGATATGGTTGTATTAAGTTTAAACAAGTAGAATATGAATGTTATTCGAAGTAATCTGAAATTCTGTATTTATATTATGCATCAAGTATGTGGAGTAGCCAACAATATCTATCTTCTTTTGCAATATAAATATGTATTTTGACTCATTTATATATGTTTGTAGATTTTACATTCAGTGATAGTTGAAGGAAAAAATAGGCCAAGAAGTAAGAGTGTATCGAATAAGTCTGTTGCTTTAAAATCTCCGTTTTTGCTGAGAAAGATCAGCGTATGTAAGAGTCTCACGAAAAAAGAATTAAAGTGTGGGATTTACGTGCTATGCAACTCTAAAGATGATGAGTATGAACAATTTCAATTTTTTCCTATTATGCTACATATTATGTATTATATGCTACATATTATGCTAAATATTATGCATTATATGCTACATATAATACATCATATGCTACATATTATGCATTATATGATTGACGTTCTATGCAAAAAATCTTCTTGATGATCTATCACCACGTTACTTTAATGCTAAATGATTATATTTTTATTTATCATTAGAGAGGAGATTTTGTTTGCGCACGAAGACATAGAACTAACAAGAAAGCATATGGCTTCGTTGTCCAAAGATAGCTTTATAGGAGTTGGTATAATTGACGCATGATGTGTGATGCTCAATAATATGGAAAAGTATCGTGGTGACGGATCACCAAGAAGATTTTTTGCAAGTACTTTTGTCGGTGTAAGTTTTAATTACAATTTTTTGGGTAACATTTTGTTGGTGTAAGTAATATTTTTATTGCATACACTAACTAGTATGTATCAACTATATGTTATATAACCTGTTGTAGTTATTATTTCTTAATATTGTTGTATCATATAATACAAAATATGTAGCATATAAGCTAGTAAGTGTAGCAAATTGTTAATAACAACGGACTTATTAATTATCTTGTAGGGAATAAGATTAGTCGTGTATATGACACATACTTGGTTATGTTATCAAGTATATCATATAATGCATAATATGTAACATAACTTGTTAAAATAAGATTGTTTTTGGTCAGCTAAAAAATTACTGTTATTTATAATATATGATTTTGTATGATATGCAGACTGATGCACTGGTGAAAAGAGATCTTTCTCACAATGTTCGAAGGGATACATTTTTTGAAAATATTACTGCAGAACTGGAGAGCAACCAACACATCAAATTAAAGGAAATTGATATCGTAAGTTATTTTTCAAATATTAATTTTTTTGTTGTTGTTTAATATACTTGAAACTAATGCCTATTTTTTTCCAATATACAAATGCAAAAATACTTTGCAATATGCATTGATGTGAAGTTTGAGAAAATTTGTGATTGATAGTATGAATGATGTCGCAATTGAATGTCAAACGGAAAAATATGAAGACTTACTTACAAATTTGGTATGGTGTATGTAATTTTTTAATATTTATTCATATAAATTATGTAAACCGATGTGTTTGATTACTAACAATACTTATTTATTTTGTAGCGTGCAATATTATCGGAATACTTGAGTTTCAGAGAACAACATACAAAAGCTAAACATGTTGAAAGTGGTAAGTTTGAAATTCCAACAATAAGATGGGGAAGCAAGATTAATTCAGCGGATAGTGGAATATATTTGATGCGGCATCTTGAGACATTGGGTGACTGGAATTACAGCAAATCCTTACAAACAAATTCTAACCATGCGAGTTCGATACTGTGCAGAAATTATTGGTTGGGAGCAAAATATAGTGAAGGATACAATAATGACTGGTGCAGAAAAGTTTTACCGTGATGTGACTTCAGGCACAGATATAAAAGTAGAAACAATGTTGTTTGGTTAATTGATTTTTCTTTTGTGTATTGACATTGAAACAATGTTATCATCCTTGGATTGGTGAATGTTAATTTCAAATTTAATTAATGTTTCTAGTCAATATAATTCTATGTTGAAATATATTTTTATAATATTATCTAATATACGATAGTATACCTATAGCATATGTTTATTAGTTATATGTTCTAATAAAACATGTTGCACATTATTCTTTATGCTTATCAACGAGTTTATATCACATTCATATTTATGTATTGCACAAACACTAAAACATGTTGCACATTATGCTTTTGTGCTTAGCAATGTGTTTAAATTCAGTTTATAAATTTATGAATTCATATACTACTATATTTAATACGTTGTTCATTCAATATGAACAGTTTGCACACAACACATGAGGGGGAGATACATATAATCCTCAAGACAACATCACAACCATAGTATTAGTATATATATGTAGCATATTAAACATATATACATAGCACACGATATATAATATATATAGCTCTTAAAAAGAATACTAACTTCTCATTTTATAATGTAGCATTAGTATATATGTTAAATAGTAGACTATGCGTCATTATCTAATATATATGACAGATTATCTTAAATATATAGCACATTATCTACAATACATAGCACATTATATATCATACATAGCATATTATCTACCGTACATAGCATATTATCTAATATATATAACTAATATGCGTAGCACATTATCTAATATACATAGCACATTATCTAACACACCTATCATATTGTCTAATATATATAGCACAAAATATATACCGCATCAGGTTTTGCGTCAAATAAAATTCTAAAAAAATAACGACCCAAAAATCAAATAAAACTTAACAAACTGAATTTAAAAACATTGTTATACATTAGCAACAATACTAAAAACAAAGTAATACCATACAATATCAAATGATAATATAGCATAATAATGGTAAAAATTCTGAATAATATGTTTATAAAATCTAAGACTTGTTATTCTCATGAAAATTCCTCGAATCATGATTCGTGAATGTATTACATTTACGACAAAGTCTCTTGACTTTAGAGCATTGCTATGGCCTTCTCCCTATTAGATTTTTTCTGTTTGTGCTTCCTTTAGTACTAACTACTGTGGTGGTCAGTAATCTTCGCTAACGGTTTACCTGAACCATAATACTTCTCAAACATACCCTCTTTGCCTTTATCAACAACATTGTGATCAACAACTACTGTAAATGTAGAGCTAGCTTCTTTTAGTATTTCCAGCGGTTGTGCGCTGCGAACAGGATCACCATCTACTAACCCAATGCATTTACATGCCTCATAGAATAACTCATTAATTCCATTACCATTGGAACAATGATTGTTCTTGCGTTCTCTATTGGCATTATAACATGCAAACTTGGTCCAACGACGACATATGTACTTCTCCGGAATTGTTTTCATGTTCAAGTTCAGCATCATGACAAATATATGCTTACACAATAATCCTTTCTTTATAAAATACTTGCATAAACATGAAAATGAATCATCAGAGCCAATACGTGCAACTTCAAACTTGCAACCATCAATGTCAACGACCACATAACACACCAAATCAGGTTGATCAATAATAGACAATATACGACACTCATTTAAAGCACTTTCAATCTCAGCTTTACCTTAACAAATATACTATTCGTATAAACAGCCGCTGCATGACGCTCAATAGGAAAGTGTGTTTTAACATCAGGTATACCTGTCTCATCTTTGAAACTTAATTTGTCATGTGTATTTCATTAGCATCGAGAGCACTCTCATAATGCATATAAAACTCACCAAATCGAGCTCGGATTAAGATACTGTCGGAAGAAGTTATTTTCGCTCTCAGAAAGGGAAGTTGTCTTAAACAAACCACTCATAGCAAAATCTCTAAAATATACTGGTATCCAGTATGAACGCATAGAAAAAATCTTATCAAACCATTTGTTACCCAACAATTCGTACTCATCAATCATTTCTGTCCATTTTGCCTCAAATGCATCGGGTTCGTGAATCTCGGACCAAACAATGTTGTTAAACTTTTGTTTGAATTCAGAATCATCATTTAATGTTGAGGGAATCTTCTCTGCAACTTTCAGCATTATATGCCACATACAAAATCTATGACGTGTACTCGGAAAAACTTCTGCAACCGCCTTCTTCAACGCTGGATCCTCATCAGTTATTAACATCTTAGGAGGATTTTTCATACATTCAACAAATTTGGTAAGCAACCACGAATAAGATTCAAAGTCCTCTCTGGTTAGCAACCCGGCACCAAACATAACACACTTACCATGATTATCTCTGCTTGTCAATGGCGCAAAAATCATCTTGTACCTAATATATGAACATACAAAGTTTCAGTACAAAACAACCTATACTGCATAAAAATAACCAAAATAATTTATCTGCATTACTTCCAAAAATGTATAACAATGTATAGTAACGTAGATAATATAATTATAGATATACTACAAAATCAATAATCCTATAACATATATATATTTACTATGCAATAAATAATTATGTAATTATGAAATATATTTAAAACCTAATAACATTGTTTAACTGTTGTACTGACCTATTAGTGGAATATGTAGCGTCAAATGATACTGCTTCATCAAATATATAATAGTTCTCAATGGATAGTGCGTCTGCCCAAAAAAAACTCTTAACTTGCTTCATCTCATCCACAACGTACTCAAACGTAAAACCATTTCCGAACTCACGTTTGCTTTCCAACTTCTGTAATAAAATTTCACAATCTACTCCATTAACAAACGCCCTCATATCACGTGCATAATTCTTAAACTCAATGTTAGTACAACCGACATCCTCAAAATTTCCAACAAGCTCCTTAAAAAGCCTGAATGATCGCATAGGCCCTATGTTTACCCTCCTGCATTTAGTAATAATCATTTCATGTGCAGGGCTAATCTTTTTGTTACACTTCATAAGATGTTTGAATGATTCTGACACCATATCATGATTGTGACATTTAATGAAATTCGATACCACATAACCAACACCAGCCTCCAAACGAAATACGACACGTGCCATACATCCTGATCTGGTAGACATCCTCATGCGTTTTTTACAACTAGTTTGTGCTTTGCTTGTAGCACTTAAATCAATATTTTTAAGACCCTGTTTGTTACAAACAATATAACGCCAAACAATCGTATCATCTGTGCTTTTGACTACAGTTGACAAACGCACTTCAAACCCACATTCAACAGAATATTTACGATAAAATTGTTCTCCATTCTTTAACATTCTGAAAGTCTTTCCAATATACGGTTTCATACCATTAGGACAATTTGGAATATGAAGTTCATCCGTATTCTGCTGAATATAACCCAACTCTGATAAAAAAATGAATGATAACCATAAATAAAATGAATGATAACAATATGACTCATATTACATTCTTTATAACTACGGAATATAATATATGAACTGTAAATCAGAATTGCTCTTATGTGCAATAACATTCTAAAAAGATAGCTACAATTATACAGAAGTATGCAATAAAACGAAAACTAAGAAACATTGTAATATGCTCACATGTCATGTAGCATATGTTTATTAGTTTTTTTGTTTTAACATCAAGTGGTAACTGTCTAACGTTTTAAAACATTGATCTTATTTTCGTAGCATATCTTTATATAACAATAGCATACGATGTTATACATGTAGCATATGTATATTAGTTATATGTTTTAAAACATAATATATAAAACATAATATATTTTATATCAGAATCAAACAAATTAAGAAGTATGGATTGTTGTTGGTGGTCCCAAATGTTTTAATTATTAAATTACCACAATGGCTTTTTTTTTATTGCGTTTGGAATTCGCATATATAGTACATACTTATATTCACATACTAGTTATATATTAGAATCACTTATCAAATTTATATATCATATCTTGTTTCAGGAGTAGCATATAATTATATATATGTATCATATTAAAAATATATACACAACTTAATAAATTGAATATCATAGTTTAGGTTAGTCATATCATATTATTGTATATTTGTGGCAAAAAACATTGTTCTTATAATTGTTCTCATCTGTGTTTCTATTAATTATGTATTGAATATTTTCCACTATTTAATGCACATATATTGTATCAGTTTTGCATATTATTTAATATTGGTATCATTTATTGTGACTTCGTTTAACTTTCAAAATTTTAAACTAATTATTTCACGGATCGAGGTAAGATCAACTTTCATATATCATTAGGAAGAAAAAAAACCTTTTATATAATGAGAAATAATATGTAATGCCCTCTAATCTAAGGACGGATTAACGAGGACTAATACTTGGAACAAGAATCAAGGAGCATGAAAGACAATTAATCATAGATTTATGGGACTAAATTCGAGTAAACTAAGAAGCTTTAACCATTATATACAAGACATACATAATTTACATATGAGGAGAGAGAGATCTACAGATTCTTAACACGAGAATTCAAATGATCTGAAGGTAATCAACTGTGAACATCAAAAGCTAACTTATTGTTCTATTGCAGCGGAAAGACATGTGAATACACATATGACGATGTGTAGTCAAGGTTTCTAAAATATCATTATAAAAAGGGGATTTCAACTGCTCAACACACCTCCATCCATCATCTGCTCAACCTGCACATTTAAAAACAAACATGCAGGGCTGAGTACAAGAATGCACTAAGTGGACTTATGCCAAAACATTTTATCAATTTAAATTACACTGCCCCATCATGGTAAGATACATGGGTTTTATTTGAAAGGCTCTGTGCTTACTAAAACATTTCATCATTTTCATAAATCATCGCCTGCGCAGGCATTTTCCTTGTATGTATGATCCATGTCCCTTTTCATTCATCATAACAATTCCATCAACTCATCTCATAAAATCATCTCGCGCCGGAGAGGAGGCCTCCTCCCACAGACGACGTGATCGGCCGAGCACCATTTCAGCACACAGTCACAAAATAGTGCACAAAATCCTTGCCACTCCGGCACAGGATATGAATTCTCAATCATCCTTGCAGGTACTAACAAGGATACGAATTCAAACATTTCATAAGTGAAAGCTACCCAACAATATGCATCATTCGATCATGGATATGATACATACATAAAACATAAATATTTTGGGCAGGTAATTAAATAAATTATTTCATCATCATTTCTTGCGAATAAAGCATCGTAAATAAAACATTTGATAAGCATTTGATCTTTTTTAGTAGAGTAAAGCCCACCGTTGTAGACTTTCTCTAAACAATTTCTTTCTACGCCAACGATCACGTCGCGCCCCATGTAATATCCCACGAATTAGATGCCTAATTACGGTATTTAAAACCCGTAAATTAGAAATTACCGAGATGATTCAATCGTGGGATATCGAATAATGATTTCGATTATTTACGAAGGAATGAATTCCATTTTAACATTCACCGAGAATTGTGAATTTAGAAAAGAAGTTTATAAAGCAGATCGATAGTATTATTTTAACGTCGATTGCGTATCGATAGTTAAAATTTCATGAAATTTTCTAAGCAATTAAGCTTAGAATTAAATTCCATTATTAATGGAATAATTTAATAAAGTGATTGCAACTTTATTACGACCATTTCGAGATGAGTCGATAATTAACGTTTTGCAACGTTTCAAACGTTAACGTTTAAAGACGAAATGGAAAGTGAGTTTAATGATCAAGGAATTATAGTAATTAATTTCCTATGATTATTATATGTAATTACAGTATTATTTAGCATTAAATCAATGCTAGATCATTAAGGAATTATTTGATCAAATTCTCAATTTCAAAACCCTAGTTTCAATTTTAGGGTTTTATCGCATCATTTGATGCCATTAATTTATCGTATGATATTATTTATCATCTAAACTATATGTGATAACATATATCAATGTTTGGCATGGAAAATAAAAATTGGACCTATGGTTTATGTGTAATAGCCGAATCCCACTATTACATGTATCTATTAAGTAACAATTTGATTAATTAAATAGCCTAACTAAATAATTAAACACATATACATATATATATATATATATATATATATGTAATAACCGTGTGTGTGTGTGTGTAGGGAGAGAGAGAGTGTGTGACAAGTGTAGAGGTGCATGGGAGGGTAGTGACAAGTGTAGAGGTGCATGGGAGGGTAGTGACAAGTGTTGATATGCATGTGAGTATAGTGACAAGTGTCACACGCGCATATCACCCCACACCCCATACCCTCTCTTCCCCCTTTTGGATCAGCATTCTTCTCACTCTCTCCCCCAAAAATCAGACGCCTCTCCCCTCTCCTCTCCTCTCTTCTTCTTCTCCTACACCATTTCCACCATGGAAGAGAAAGCTCAAGCTCCATCTCTCTCATTCATCTTCAAATTCGTGGCTAAGGTATAACTACCTCCTATGACTCTTAGACATGACTAAATCATACTTGCATGCTTAGATTGATGATCTTGGTGGTGATTTGGGGTGATAGATTCACCATTTTCGTGATTATATGAAATGCATACAAGAAGAGTTAGCTTAAAATTGAAAACGGAAGTATGTTACGAGCTTTAGTAGTGCGACGAGTACGCATTTAGCGATGGGCCAAAGGACTAGTCAATTGAAATCGGATCAAATTCCAAAACCGGGATTTTTGTTGCAAGTGGAAATCTATTCCTAAGGGCGAGGTAAAGTGACCCAAGTTGCGTTTCCGTAAAATGGGTTACCGTCAAATCTATTCCTAAACGAAAACAGTAACTTAATAAAATTATTTGACTAATTTAAAGTGGTCAGATGAATTTGAAATTTTACTATGTTGAAATTAAACATGTATATTACGTCTCTGTAAAATTTCAAGTCAATCCAACTTGATTTTCTATTTTAATTCTATTTTTCAAAAACACTGCACAAATCTATAAAATTTCGGTGTTCATCACCCACGGTCCGTGGATTTCGTTTCGAGTTTGGCTAATGGTAAAACTCTAAAAATTGGTATAAACATAACTTAGCATGTCTAGAAGATTTATGTAAATTTTCAGAATTTTCTAAAATTGTTTACTATTTATTCCAGATTTTACAAGCTAACTGCACAAAACTGTCACTGGAGTGATAGCTTGTGGTAAAATATTTTTATCTCCCAATCTATTTTGAATCATTGAGTTAGGCGTTTTCTGGATTAAACTAGACTTAAGTGGCTTTTCAATATGATTGGTTGCATTCCCATATTCCTTATAATGAACTCACGGTGAATTTTTAAAGTTGACGCATTACAGTAAGCTTTTCTGGACAAACTGCCTTAGTAAATTTCTATGTTAATCAATTGTTCGTGTACGACTTTTACGTGAGATGTTCAAGCCGTTTGTAGTCCGAATTTGACTTGGGTTTCTTCATAAGAAATGTCCCTTACCATGTCTAGTTTTGATATGGAAAGTTTGATCCCAAACCAAGTCTTATAGATATACTTTTCACTGACCCAAAGTCACATACTTGAATGTTGTCCTTTCCAACTAGTCAACTTTGAACTTACGTATTTCTCGATGCATCAAGTATCTTCCAGTATGGTCTTCATGAAACATGTAGTTCTTATTACAAGGTTTCTAAAATGGTATCTTTCAGTCATTTTGGTATTGTGAGTCAAAAGTTACGAGCCTCGCAAAATCCCTCGTCGTTAAGCTAAATCTCAAAATCCTGAACAATTTTCTAAGTATAGAAGTCAGTTCGAGTTGCCCACTTTGAGATCCTATATCTCCAGAACCACGACTCTTTTGGATCGAATTCCTTCTTAGAACTTATAGTACATGTTTAGAGGTTTTCAGAATGTATCTTTGTACGGTCATACGTATTTTGAGTCGAGAGTTATAAATCGTCAAAGTATGACACTTGGGTTGTTTTAAGCTGTTTTGCCAAAAATTAAACACTTGAAATTTGACTAAGTGTTGGAACTCCCCTAAGTGAAATATGCCTTGTGTGAATAGGGTGATAATCGATTGTTATATGGAGGATATTAATACATATTAATGACCATAAGTGTATAATACTACACTATATGATTTAGAAAAATTCTTGGAAATCATTGGTAATTTTAAGAATTTCCGAAAGCATTAAAGGAACTATAAGGATTTTAAATCCTTTTTAATTAGGAGTAATAATATATTATATGTCTAAATATTATTTTAGACATATTGGGAACTTATAAAAATTTTATAAACATGGATCACTATGTTATAACGAAACGTTTTATTTAATAAACGTTATAATTGAATAATAAGGATTATGGATAAATGGATTAATGTTTAAGAAAAATATTAATAAAGTTCATCGATTTACGTGACAAATCGAGAAATAGGACTTTACTCGAAAAGAAATCGATTGGAAATCGATTTACAACATAATTAGTAAGAAATTACTATTAAAAATCAGATGTCGAGAAACGATAACATCGTTGAACGCTTAAACCGGAAAGGTTAAACGATATAATTGAACGTGTCTCGAATAACGAGAACGGTTCAATTGAAATACGTA